>JZKD02S1843640.1:15574-64066 GCA_000966675.3 Picea glauca
GTTTTGAATAATGCACAAATAAGATTTTCTTTTATTCAATAATTCATGTATGTTATACATTCTAGATAAAAGTTTAATTATAAGATGTGAATTGATGTTTGAATATATTTACAAGTTTAGAAATGAACAAAATTTAAAGAAAAAAATTAATAATGAGTGAAGTTTTTTTGGCTCACTCATTCACTCATGTACTAAATCTTATATAGAAGGGACTTTTTGTTGGGTCCATTTGAATAAGAAATATTTTGTTAGGGAATATATTATTAAAAAAAATGTTTTTTTTTTTTTAAATGGTGGAATTAGCAATGTGAAATTTCATTTTTACATTTTCTTTCACTTACATTTCACACTAAAAAAAATGATTATTATTTAATTTTAGCACAACTATTTTATTAAGGATATTTCTTTTTACATGAAAAAATGTATTTACTATCATAAATTTATTAAATATGATTAATTTTTGTATTTAAAATACAAAATTTTATTATTTTCAATAAATTTAATATCATAAAAAAATTGTTCTAAAACTAAATAACAATAATATTTATTTGAGATGAATATAGGTATTTATTATCATAAACTTATTAAAAGATAGTAAAATTTTGTATTTTAAATATAAAATTTTATCATCTTTAATAAATTTATTATTATAAAATAGTTATGTTAAGAATAAATAATAATGAAATTTCTTTGACATGAAGAGATATTTATTATCATAAATTTATTAAAGAAGATAAAATTTTGTATTTTTATTATTTTATGAATTTTGTTTTTTAAATAAGAAATTTCATTAGCTTTAATAAATTTATGATAATAAACACATCTCCTAATATAAAATAAATATCATTAATAAAATTAATAGTTATACTAAAACTAAATAACAAAATATCATTAATAAAATAGTTATATGGATGATGATGATGGGATGTCCAAGTCTTCCATCTAAAATTGGGGTTAGCCTAACCTTAACATAATTGAAAAAAAAAATTAAACTTTAATGAATTTTCAGTATTTATAAAATATTAAATAAAAAAATTACTTTATATTGTATTTAAAAATAATAAGAAAAATCAAATTTTTATTAAAAATTTGTAAAAAATATTAAAAATATAAAAATAATGAAGCTTTTATTAAAAAAATTAAATATATATGAATTAGGTAAATGAGTAATAGAACTCAAAGAAGGTAAATTAGTGATAGAGCTTAAAAAAAAAGCTACCAAACATGACCGACAACGGTGGAGAGTATGTTGCTATCAAATCTTAGATTTGGCTTGTGGTAGGTACTACAATTAGCTTGTGTGGGCTTTGATTGTCTATCACAATTAGCTTGTGTGAGGTTTGATTCCTGTCAAGATACTTAATAAATTAGTTTGTGTGTGGTTTGATTCTTATCAAGATACTTAATATATTCTCATAGGACCTTCAGCTTTAGTCATTCATTTAATGACCATACATGTGTACAACACATGATCAAGAGATTTTGAGGCGAGTCCATATCATGAAACTATATGAACTTGCAGCATATTCTCTCTAAAAACAGGTCTAAAAGTAATGATCCATCTCTAAAATATGAAAAATCTCACCGTTTATAAAAAAATTGTTAAATTTGAAAACAGGGTCCCTATAGTTAAGGGTGGTGGATTCGAGTGGACCCAAGAAATGGAGTGGATGACAACAGCTCCAAAAAAAATTTATATTAGAAAATAAGTTCACAAACAGCAGAAAAAAAAAGTCAAATCGTTTACGTTAAGGTGATGTGTATTCAAAGCTCCAAACATCTAAATCTTGAAATCTGTAAAAGAAAAAGTCAAATTGTTTACGTTAAGGTGATGTGTATTCAAAGTTCCAGACATCTAAATCTGGAAATCTGTAGCTATTTTAATTTGTATTTCCTTCAAAATGCATATATCGAAATATCTCCATAAATTTCAATTATCGAATTGTTCGTTATTTCTTTGGTTCAAGTTTAGAATTCCATCCTTAATCTAGAGGTTGTCATTATCTTTTCGTTCACGGCAACATCATTATCTTACACCTAAGACTTTCTCTCATTCTGGTTTTTACTTCGGGATTGTTTCCATTGCAAGTAGGAACACTCTAATTCGAACAATATTACAAACATGAAGGATGATATATTTTAACCTTCCTCCTTTACTAAATAATAAAAATTCAGCATGGAATTATTCGTTTTCGTTTCTCACGTATAGATATGCGCTTCAATGTGTTTAATAATACAGAGAATGGCTCTTTCATGGTCTAATATAAATCCTACTCCTTATCATGTTCAAGCATACTCATCTACCTTTCGGATGTAAGTTCAACACGTCCACTTACACTTTCAACCTCTGAGAATTAGCGGCCATATGTCTGAAACACAACCAGCTACAATTTCATCCTCTACGAATTAGCGGCTATCTGTCTGGATCCTCTGTTTCCACTCTACTATTGGATCCTTTTGAATTTCCGTGTAAGCATGGACAAAATTTGTTATGGCAAATGGGCCGGCTGGATCGCCCTTAGTTTGCATTTATTGGTTGTTAATGTTATTGCTCAACCAGGTGAAGGAAGAATGTATATGAATACGTTTTCAGAATTGTTCTTTTTGGGGGGGGTTCTCCCCTCATTTATTTTTCTTATTGGGATTTTGTTTTATTTAATTATGGTGTGACCAGGATTTCTTAGTATCAATTGCGGGGGGTTAACGAATCACACAGCCGAAGACGGTATAACATGGGTGAGTGATGCTAATTACATAAACGTCGGTGAGACAATAGACATAACTGACGCCTCTCAAGAAGCCTCCGGTTCTTACTTGCACAGTCTACGGTATTTTCCAATGCCCCTCAACAAGTCATGCTATCAGTTGCCTGTGGTTGCGGATGTGCCTTACCTATTAAGACTATGGTTTGTCATTGGAAATTATAGTGGATTTCAGCAATCGCAAAGCTTCTTTTTCTCTATTGAGACAATCGGTTTGCTGGCTTTCCAGAACGTATCATTCCCAGATACAAATCCAATTAATTATGAAAATGTCTTCGTTAGTTCTGGTAGTGTGCTGTACATTTGCTTGATCAGAACCTCCGACACTGTTGATCCATTTATCAACGCTATCGAGTTGAGGACCCTCCGACAGGGCATGTATGCAGCCGCTAAACCAGGAACAATGTTGACTTTATTAAAGAGAGTAAATGTTGGTGGAACTCCCGGTGTAATTCGGTGAGCATTTTGAAGATATGATTTTGGTCGAATGGGAACTTGAATCGGGTAATTGTTAGAAATAAACTAGTCAAAAGTCCTTTGGCATTGATAAAAAAGACTGATCTAACCCTTGAATTCAAATACACTAGCACAGTAACGATATATTTTCACAAAAATTGAGCTTAATATCTTTGTATTTTACAGTTATCCTCAAGACAACCTCGACCGCGGTCATGATATTTTTTCTTCATAATTGAACTTAATATCTATATCTTTCACAGGTATCCTGAGGACAACTTCGACCGCCTCTGGACACCAGAAGTTCCTTCGAATGATAAAAATCTCGCAGTGGCTGTAAATACGACACATCTTATTTCATCAAACAATACCGATGACTTTCCTCCAACTGCTGTCATGCAAACGGCCTGGGTTGTAAACAGCTCGGACACTTACGGCATTGTATTTACCATTGTAACGTCACAAGGGAAAAATACATTACTGATGTTGTATTTTGCAGAGATAGAAACGCTAAATCCGTCTGAATCGAGATCTTTTTACGTCCAGATAAATGGCGTAAGACGGTCTAAAATAATTACGTTGGTGCAAAATTATTCTGCAATAGAGCTTACATTCACATCCAATGATTATTCAACAAACAACTTAAAATTTGAGATCGATAACGCCAATAGCAACTCCCTTGCACCTATAATCAACGCTTATGAGTCTTACTTCCTATCCGATACGCAACTGGCAACATATTCGCAAGATGGTAAGTGCCTCACTAAACTTCCCATACTCAAATTATTGATACTATAATTCAATGGTGTCTAAGCAAGTACTTTTCAAGCTGCAGTTGAAGCCCTTAACGCCACCAAAAGTAAGTTTGGCATAAAAGATTGGATATCCGATCCTTGCTATTTGATCGAGTGGGAAGGAATTCGCTGTGATAACACCTCTATGGCCATAAGAATTTTGGAATTGTAAGTTTACTTATTTTGTTTGTTCCTTTACAGTCCGCTATTTATTAGCTGAAATTGAACTCACTGTAACTGAAAGTGTAATACCTTACGATAATTCTGTTGTTGCCAGAAATTTGTCGGGAAGGAATCTTACAGGATCTATACCTGAGGATATTGGACAATTGACAGAATTAGTTAGCCTGTAAACATAATTCTACTTTTATCGGTCTATAGAAATCCTCAACTCAAAAGTTGTAGAATGCAAAGAATATATATAGCTATTACAAAATACTCTGTTTAGTAATAGATCGCCTTTCTAGTTGTATTGAAATTAGTTACTTGACTGTGCTCAAAATCTCCTATCTTCAAATAATAGAATATGGTGATGCCGCTTAGAAGGGGAATAGTGTTTGTCTATGATATGAATATGATGGTGGAAGGAACATTCATTCATTTCTGTTGAAATTACCAGGTCAATTGACAATAATCATCTAATGGGACCATTGCCGAATTTCTCCAATTTAACAATGTTGGAGAGTTTGTAAGTTTATCCTCAACATGAAATATTCCCGTTGTTAGTCATGCATGTTAGCAGAACCGAGACTTATCATCATTTTACACAATGGAATTGCAGCGTATTTACTTTATTTATTATTTAGGTATCTGCAAAACAACAACCTTAGCGGAGGCGTTCCAGAATGGCTCTCCGAACTCGGAAACCTTAAAGAGTTGTAAGTTCCACTTTTTCCAATTATTTTTGTTATAGTCTTTTAACTTTTTACATTCGTTATTTAGATTTAAAAACTGAATCAGTAATTTTGGGGTAATGTTTTTTTGTCATTCTTACAGGTTTATAGAGAACAACAATTTCAGTGGCGTAATTCCTGCGCAAATTTTCAGAAAATTTCTCAATGGTTCATTGAAACTGAAGTAATCATATTTGATTTTCTATTAGTTTATATTTTGAGACAAATTTAATTTTAAGATTTCCAGGTTCAGAATTTTCTTCCATATTTTCTGTACTAGCATTGTCACAAACATCTGAAAATGATTTGAGTTGAAATTATAATTGATCTTACTGCCCCTCGTTTGTGGAAAATCTCTTTTATTAATGTGCTGCAGCTACTCTGGGAACCCTTACCTATTTAAGCCTTCGCCGAATTCTAAGAAGAGCAAAGTGAGAGTCGTCTTGGGAATAAGTCTCGGCGGATTTCTGGTCATCGCTCTTGCGGTGATAATTGGTATTACTTTTTATCGCAGGAAATTCGGAAGAAAAGAGGGCGCCAGGTCAATGCATACCATGAACTGGTGGGGGCCAAACCTGTGGTGGACCCAGGTCAATGCATACCATGAACTTTAGAAATACTATAATATGATAGACAGTTGGATCCTTATAATGAAAACAGCCGAGAACGTTTTTGCTTTCAGATTTAGTAACTTTAATTGCATGAATGGATGCAGACTATTCAATGATTACGGTGCCCAATTCAACAAAGTCACGCGCCTTCACTCTCTATAACATATCTGCTGCCACACAAAACTTTAGTCAGAAGCTCGGACGAGGGGGTTTTGGATGGGTATATTTTGGTCAACTACCCGAAGGAACAGATATCGCAGTGAAAGTGCTCTCCTTGTTCTCCAAGCAAGGAACGAACGAATTTTTAAATGAGGTAATTTTGAGATTTTAAACAATGTAATTCAATTTGGATTTGGATTTATTTTAACAAATTTTGGTTATAAACTTTTTTTTGTTATAAACTTCATCTTTTTTAGAAAGATATAAGATTCATAAGATTTCATAGGAATATAAATAATCTTTGATTAAATAAAAAATTTATTTATTGTAAAATTTATGTATGTGAATTGAGTTGATAACAGGTTGATCTTCTTTCGAGAATCCACCATAGAAATTTGGTGTCTTTACTCGGAAGTTGTAATGAATCTAGAGAACTTATGCTCATCTACGAGTACATGTCTGGAGGGTCTTTTGGAGATCACCTTTACGGTAAGTATATATTTGTTAGTGGGCGAGAATGGATTAGGTAACCTAAACAACATGTATTTACTACTTTTCTTAAGGTAACCAACTTGTATTTGCTTCTTTTCTTACCCAGGTGATAGGGCGCGGCTTTCCCAACTAAGCTGGAGAAAGAGGCTCAAAATAGTTTTAGATACAGCACAGGGTAACTACTTTCTTAACTACTTTCATGTAAAGTAGATTTCTTATGATCTAAACTCTGGTTGTCCCATTTCAGTGAAATAAATAGCACACACATGTAGATTTCTATATCTTAGAATACGCAAATTGTGCGTAACAATAGAGCTCATGTGATCATGCCGTGATGTCTGTTGTAAGGACTGGAATACCTCCACGTGGGTTGCAGCCCAAAGATAATTCACAGGGACGTCAAGACGGCCAACATCCTTTTAGACAGCAATTTCAATGGAAGGCTCGCCGATTTCGGTCTTTCAAGGATGACAGTAGATGGGGAGGCTACTCATGTTACCACTGTGGTTAAAGGAACGACGGGATACCTCGATCCAGAGTACATCACACATATAACTGGCACTCAATTTCCATTTTTTTTTATGCCGATAGAATTTTCAATGACACGATTTTATTTTATTTTGTTTCTATCGTGCTTTTTTACCTGATTCTTTGTTTCTATCGTGCTTTTTTACAGGTATTTCAGTACCCAAACTTTGACGGAGAAGAGTGATGTGTATAGCTTTGGAGTGGTATTGTTTGAGATCATATGTGGTAGAAAACCCATAGATGTAAATCTACCTGAAGAGAAAGTGAGCCTTATTCGATGGGTAAGGAATTTAATCATCTCAAATTAAATACGTAAGAGCCCAGATTTTGTCGAAATCTTGTTCTGTATACTAACAATAATTATTTTGCAGATGACATCGTATATGGAGATGGATGAAAATCCTGGCAAAATAAAGGAAATCATAGACAAAAGATTGGGGAACGATTATGACATAAAATCCATCATTGGCGTTGCCAGACTAGCGATTAGATGTGTGCATGCTAAACCATCCTACAGGCCCAGCATCACTGAGGTAGTGGGAGAGCTGAGGGAGGCTGCCAAACTGGAGAACAACGACTCAGAGGATATTGGCATAGAATGCTTAGATTTGGAGGCACACCCCACCTATTTAAGGGTCGAAGCGAGTGGACCTAAAGCAATGGGTTGGAGCGACAACAGCTCCAACATTTCTAAAATTGGAAGATAAGTGGATTGAATGAAGAGGTGCGAAGAAGTCAAATCGTAAACTTCTATTAAAACAGTTGTGCTGAAACTCGTAAGTGTAAAATTTTAAATTCGGTGAATATTTAGATATTTAAATTCCAAAAGTTGTAATTATTAGTCCGTTACAAAGTAGGGAATATACCAATCGTTTTGCAACTCAAAATTTGTAAATTTAAAAAAAAAAATAATAATAATAATATTTTTAAATATTTAAAATTTTGTTTTTTTAATTTGTAAAAAAATTTGAAGTGATTAATTTCTCTTAGTTAGAGGTGACAATTAATCACAAAACTATAAAAATAATTTATTTATTTTTTTAAATTTATTAAAAATAGAAATAATGGTTAATGTTACCATCATTTTATCATTCAAAATAATCTGTAGTAAATGTAGGAATACACTTTGGACTTTGTTTCATCTCCCAATGAATTGATGAGTGCACTTTCTCCACCGTCCAAATGTACGCACCAATCAACCACAACTTTTAGTCTCGAGTTTTGTTTTGCCTATTTAAATAATGGAAACTCTCTTACTTTCTTTGTTTTGAATTGATAAGCAACACCATCTATCTACATTAATAATTATACTTAATATGAGTAGGTTATCTTGTCATTCATGTCAATTTACTCATTATTTATTACAATATCACCATCTATCTACATTAATAATTATACTTAATATGAGTAGGTTATCTTGTCATTCATGTCAATTTACTCATTATTTATTACAATATGTTGAGGATAGCAAAAAATTTCTGGAAAAGGGAGGTAAATGTTATTAATATTTATCTACCTAAGGTGAAGCTAGAATTTCAAAAAATACTATGAGAGTGAGAGAAAGTTTAAATGAAGAAACAAATTATTTCTTTTGAATGGTTTCAACCTTTCCAATATTCTCTTCTTGAATATTTGGTAATCTTATACCTCTTTCATTAAAATTAAAGGCTTGCTCCAATTTTTCTTTTTACAAGTTGAAACTGTTGTTTTTTTCTTTGTTTTGTTATTTTATCCTCTGCACTCGGGTGTTATATCTAGTTGTATGTGGAAAATAATGCAAGTTTGGTTTGAAATTTGTGAATGTTTAATGGATATGTCTTTCAAAAAGGTGCTTTGTCCGTTCACTGTTTGGAATTTGGTAAATATTATGGGAAAATCTGATAAATATTATGTGAAATATTTTGAATGTCGCTGAAACTTTTATTTTGGACTTTTTATTGCTTATTTTGTGAAACATTTGTTTGCTGCCAGAAAATTGCTAGGATTTTATATAAGTTATATATTGTAGAAATTGTGAAACATTTGTGTTTTCTGGCAGAAAATTGCTAAGATTTTATATAGGTTATATATTGCAGAAACCTTGAAATTATTAAATTTTTAAAAAGTATTGGAAAATATTCTTTTTTTCTTTCTAGGGATAGTATTTTCCCATAATTTATTGGCAAATATTCTTTTTTTCGTTCTAGAGTTAGTATTTTTCCATAACCTATTTCCAGTTTCATCTTTTATTTTCAACTTCTTTCTAGTTCATTCTATTATATTTTTTTTCTTTCTTGTTCATTTTACTATATGTTTTGAGAGCATACTCCTCTTGAATATGGAAGTTTGTTTTGTGTTGTTTTGTTGAGTAGATCTTGGGATGTTTGTGATTCAATTTCAATAATCATTATTGAGGGTATGTTAGAATTCATTTAGAAAAACTACTCACACGTGTCCAAATTCAAGGAGTATCTTATAATTTTGTTGTCTTGGTGAGTCAAGATAGATGGTTTTTTGAAGAGAAAATACTAAACAACGGTTTAGATGTAAGCATTACTTCTATCCATTCAATATATCCACTAGTCTAACTACATGCACACATGAATACAACCAAGATCACAAAAATCAGCAAGGATGGAGAGTTAGATTTTGACTTGGACTCAACAAAAACTTGGGAGAGACTTGGCAGAAATTACGAACCTGTGTAGAATGACAATTTTTTGTTTGGGTTATATAAAGGGGGGCTGATCCATAAAAGAATCATACATCAACTGAGCATGATTGGAGGACCTGCACTAAAGAAATGCTTAGCCTAGAAATGTTTTCTAAGTACAGGTGTGCACATGATAATTGCAGTTTTGATGTGTGCCGGGAGTGGTGGGTTGAGTCTTGTTGAGTGGTGGGGTGAGTCGTGTTTTGTTCATGTGCAGACCCAACAATATGAGTGAGGTGTGCTTGCTTAGATTCCCAACAATATGAGTGAGGTGCACTTGTATTGGTGCAGGGGCGCCAATGCACATAGAAAACTCAACAAGAATACTACAAGCAAGCTCAACCATCATAATTGGTTGTCAATTCCTTTATCTCTTCATCTTCCTGATGTGTAAAGTTTAAACTATTATGACTAATCAAGATATAGATGGGATGCAAACTTCCATGACTCTTCATATTCCCTTGGCACGAAATATTGTTTATACACCTCCCTACAAATGAATGGAAGTTAGTATTGGTGATGGCTTCGTGTTGTTTATGTTTTTGTTGTAAGCAATTTATGTTAATTGACTTTTGTAGATGATACTTTGCCCAAAATCTTTGTGCTAGTTGTTCTTGTTGTTTTTGTTTTTCTGAATAGCTTAATAACTTTTTAATCTAGTGCTTGCATCAAGAGAAGAAAGATATTCACATTTTTATTGCCATGGATGTGTTTATTACCCTAAATCCCACCTCCCTAGATTAGGCCCAGTGAGTTAGTCATTGGGTAGTCAAACCCATCGACTTGTGAGAAACTCAACAAGTACTCATGGGTTGAGTTTTACCTATCAATACTCGCAAGCCATACTTGCTACTAGTAACTCATACATTGGAAGCGAGTTTGACTTGGTAATTTGGTTAATTTCAAGCCAAAATTTTGCTCCTACAATTTGCTTGATTTTGGCCAAAAAATAACTGAATCCTTCAACATAATTCAACTTGAATGCCAAAACAAGAAGAATTCCAAGAGTATTTGTTTCACGTGGCACACTCATTGGTGCACTTCTATCCATGACAGTGCCCATAATAATGTTATAGGATCTAGTGTGAAAAATTATCCAAACAAAGACTCGTATAGGTTATAAAAGAGTTGTTAGATATAATATTGCGGTGTGGGTTAAGGTTGACTAGCCGAGTTAGAAATATGAGAAAACAACACACATAGGTGAGGCTACGCCCACTTCTATATTATTCAATGAAGACTCATTGCATCATTATATAGGGAAAGACTTTGCTTAGCTACACTCACTTCTCTATTATTCAATGAAGACTAATTACATCATTATATAGGGAAAGACTCTACTTAGTCGATTACATGCAAACCACAGACAACTAGACTCTACAGACAGTGAACTATGAACTGACTCTTAGAACTGACGCTTACAACTCACTCTTACTCCATTATTTTCAAGTCTCCCCCTTAATGGAGAATGGATTGACTTCTACACCTAGCATCTCCCTAAACAGCGCAAACTTAATCTTTCCAAGAGGCTTAGTGAAAATATCAGCAGCATTTTCACAAGTATTACACTACACAAGAGTTATTTCATTTGACTGCAACTTTTCTCTAACAAAATGAAACTGAGCATCAACATGCTTTGTCCTTGCATGAAAAATCAGATTCTTCGCAAGATTGATTGAACTTTGATTATCACATTTGATCATCGTACGCTCCTTTCGTTCTTCTCCAACATCTTAAAGAAGTCTTCTTAACCAAACAGCTTCAAAATTTGTTGCACACAAGGCTTTATATTCTGCATCAGTAGAAGACAAAGATACAATAGGTTGTTTTTTACTACTCCATGAAACAACCCCGGATCCAATACCAAACGCATATCTAGTGGTTGATCTTCGATCATCCGAATTTCCATCCCAATTAGAATCTGAGTAACCTGTCAACTCAACATCAGATGCATCAGTATATTTAATACCATAATCAAGTGTTCCTTTTAGATACATGAGTACCACCTTTGTTGCATTCCAATGGTTTTCATGAGGTTTCGCCATAAATTGACTTAACACACTCTCAGAATATGCAATATCAGGTCTGGTTGTGGTGAGATAATTCAAACTACCCACCATGTGTCTATACACAGTGCCATTCACCTCCTTCAAACCATCATCACAAGAAAGTTTCACATTCTGCTGCATGAGAATAGTAGAAGACTTACACTGATCCATTTTAAATCGCTTAAGTACTTCTCTGATATACTTACTCTGACAAACAAAATTTTGGCCTGCATTTCTCCAAACTCCAAGACCTAGGTAGTAATGTAACTAACCAAGATCTTTCATTTCAAAAACTTTTGACAACTGCTCCTTGATTTCATCAATTAATTTCTCAGAATTTCCTATAATTATCAAATCATCAACATATAAGGAAATCAATACTATATACCCCTACTCATCAAATTTGGTATACAGATTTGGATCACCTTTTCTCCTCATAAAACCCTGTTGAAGAAATAAAGAGTCTATCTTCTCATACCATGACCTAGGTGTTTGTTTTAGTCCATACAATGATTTATTTAACTTACACACTAAGTGTTCTTGCCCTTGTTCCACAAACCCTTCAGGTTGAGTAAGGTAAACCTCCTCCTTTAACTCACCATTCAAAAATACAGATTTAACATCTAATTGGTGCAGCTTCCTATGATACTTTGTAGCTAAAGAAATTAACAATCTGATAGTATTCAATTTAGCTACTGGTGCAAATGTTTCAGTATAATCAATACCTTTTGTTTTTGAATACCCCTTTGCCACCAATCTAGCCTTATATTTATCTATACTACCATCTGATTTAAACTTGGATTTGCATATCCATTTGCATCCAATGGGATTCTTATGTTTAGGCAATTCAGTCAATTCCCAAGTATTGTTTTTTATTATAGATTCATATTCTTCCTCCATTGCATTTCGCCATTCATCATGTTCATTTGCTTTATCAAAACTCATGGGTTCTATGACATTTGAAATGCTACTCATTAGGACATAGTCCTTATACCTCTCAAGGAGTCGAACATGTCATGAAGATCTTCTCAACTGATTATCTTCCTCCCCACTTTGTGAATATCTGTCTTCACCTCTAGGTGAACTGTGACTGCTTGAATTGTCCATATCATTGAGTCCTTCTTCCCGTTGTTGATGTCGTTGCGGTTGTGGTTGTTGTTGTGGTGTCTCTTCTTTAACTCCTTCATCAATAATTATATGCCATTCCTCATGATTGTTGTCGTCATGATTTCATGCTTCCTGCTCATGGAAAAGTACATCTTTACTTGCAAATACTTTGTGAGTAGAAGAATCAAACAATTTGTATGCTTTGAATTCAGAACAGTACCCAATGAAAATACATTTAATGGCTTTAGCATCCAATTTCTTCCTATTCTCCTTTAGAATATGTGCAAAAGCCTTACACCCAAATACTTTCAAATTGTGAACTACAAGTTTGGAACCATACAAGGCTTCGAAAGGAGTAACATTATCAAGACACCTTGTTGGACTTCTATTCTTTAAATAAACTGCAGTATTTATGGCTTCAGCCCAAAATGCATTCGAGAGATTATTACCTTTCATCATATTGTGTGCACACTCTACCAGAGTTTTGTTTTTCCTTTCAACAACTCCATTTTGTTGTGGAGTGTAGGGTACTGTAAATTGTCATACTATTCCATGATGTTTGCAATATTTGATGAAGTCCCCTGATTTATACTCTCCCCCTTGATCTAAACGGAGGATTTTGATGGATTTTCCTGTCTGTTTTTCCACCATGGTTCTGAATTCCTTAAAGTACTCAAAAACATCATTTTTTCTTCTAAGGAAGTAAACACATGTGTATCTCGTGCAATCATCAATAAATAACAGAAAGTAAAATGCACCTCCTAAAGACCTAGTTTGCATAGGCTCGCAAACATCAGTATGCACAAGATCTAAAACATCTCTCTTTTTCCTATCAGGATTGGAGGGAAATTCGTCTCTGTGCATCTTTCCTAATGCACATCCATCACAAGCAACCTTCTCATTCTTTAACATGGGAAGTCCTTCAACCATATTATTTTTCTATAATAACAATAAATCAGGATGATTGATGTGGCGATACCTTTGATGCCAAAGAATCTATGTTGGCATAGTTGCAGAAGTAAGTGCGTGATGTGCTTTGTTGGTAACATCAAGTTTGTATAGGCCTCCTGCTCTGACTCTCGTTGCCACCATTTCGAAGTGGTCTAGCGAAACCTTCACTATGCAATAATTCTTGAAGAATTCAACCTTCAAGTTCTGATCTATAATGGTGGATACAAAGATCAAATTTTTCTTTATCCCTAGCACATACACCACATTGTGAATGTGACAAACTGTACCATTCGACAATGTCACAGGAACGTCTCCATATCCCTTGATCTGATGAGCGCGGTCATCATCAAGATATATGTTCGCTCCATTCTGTGTTTCTTTAAAATTAGTATACCACATCTTATTGCATGTCATATGTACTCATGCTCCAAAATCCACAAACCAGGCATCAGAATTATTCGTTTTAGTAGATAAAGTAGCGTTAGACACAAACATCCTAAGATCCCGTGAATCAAAATTTTGGGGTTCATCAATATCATCACTAGCAATAAATAATCTGAGATCTTGATTTGAATATTTTTCTGCATAATGACTTGAATGTGTTCTAGGTTTATTCCTAGCCTCATCACTCTTCTTCTTATGATAGTCTTTAACAATATGTCCAAGTCGACCACAATAAAAATAACTCTTTGACTCATTCCTGTCAGATTGCATACCTTGATTTGGAGATTGTCTTCTTTGCGATGAGCTGTCTCTCTACCATGAACCGCCTCTCTGTCATGAACTGCCTCCTCTACCTCTTTCTCCTGATCTCCCTCTTGCAGATCTCTTATTTGACCACAGTGCCAAATATTTATTCTGAGGCTTCAGATTCCCACGCCTCTCTTCCTCTTGCAGCAAAATACCTGTCAGTTCTTCAAACGTAGGAGGTTTCTCCCTTGCTGCAAGACCTGTTATGGACATCTGATAAGCTTCTAGCATACCATTTAAGGTAATAGTGACTAGATCAATGTTGGAAATAGTTTCCCCTATATTTACTAGCTTGTCTTTCACCTCTTTAATACAACCCAAAAATGAACTAACAGATTCATTTCCATCCATTTTAATGCTTAGCAATTTAGTTTTCAGGAACAAAATGCAATTTGTGTTGCTAGTTTCATACAATGTTTTAAGCGTTGTCCACATTGCAGCAGAAGTTTTATCTTCTCGAATATGTGGAATTATGCTATCTTTAACAGACATGCGCAACAATACCTTTGCCTTTTTTTCGCGCTTCTCCCAATCTTGGATCTATGTTGTTGTTGCACCTGCAGCCGCATCAGGTTTCACTTTAGTTCCCTTCACAATGTTCCAAACACCATAGCCTTCTATGAGCGTCTGCATCTTGAATTTCCAATTAATGAAATTCGAGCCATCTAATTTGTTGGCTTCGTTGAGGTAGGTCTCTGCCAGCAGATTTTCCATTGCTGCAAGATAGTCTCTGCAAGTGAATCACCAAGGATATGCAACTTTCTGTCGAGTTTTCTCTTGTGCTGAATAGTTCATCGCTTTGTCTTCGAATCCATTGATCCAACTCTACCTCTGTTCTCAACTTAAATCATGCATGCATCCACCTTTAAATCATAACACCACCTCACATGCAAACATCAACTTTTAAATCATGCATGCACCTTAATATCCAAAATATCCACTTTTTAAAGAAAAGACTTAACACCACTTTATATATTAAAAAATGATATAAATTTCTTGAAAAAATAAACTTTTCCCTTTTTATTTTTGTGTTTTTAAATACACATCCACTTTAATAAAAAAGTGAAGAACTCCCTTTTTCACCTCATGCTTTAATAAAAAAAAAGCATCCACTTAATAAACTTCATGCATGTTAACTAAACCTTCACGCTCACTCACCAAATCCACGCTTCATGTAAAAAATAAATCTTCACGATTTGCACCTCAACCTTCAATGGCGCACACCATTCATGATTTGGTGTCCACGCTCACGCATGCAAACTTGCTCACGCAACTTTTGAAAATGGTGGATCGAACTCACGCTCCAATACAAACTCATGCAAATGGAGGTTGATGTGTACGCTTCCCTCTTGCTCACGCAGCAAAAAAAACACTCACGATTTGTTGACGGCCCAGCAGCCAAACTCGTGATTCAAGCTTACGTTTAGTCTCACGCTGAACCCACGTGACCACTTCTTACCTAGCCTGCGCAACAACAAACATTTTCTCACCGCACGCATCCATAGACTACGGGGAGACCGCACCTCACACTTAACTTGGGCTTGGAAATATTTAAAGCCTTCCGCACTGTAATTTCAGCTGAACTGCGAAAATATTAGTTTTTCACTTCATCGCAAAGGGCGAGTAGTGTGTCGCCTCACTTTTCCAGAGTTTTCCAGAGGAGGGACTTGCAAACCTCTAGAAATTTACGCACCTCACTTCGTGGCTTTGATACCAAGTCAGAAATATGAGAAAACAACACACATAGGTGAGGCTACGTTCATTTTTATATTATTCAATGAAGACTCGTCACATCATTATACAAGGAAAGACTCTACTTAGCTATGCTCACTTCTCTATTATTCAATGAAGACGCAAGCATATTGTACCCGAAAAAATAGTAGTAGAAAGTTAAAGCCTATTCAATCGATTCAATGGCCAAGAAAATAACAACCCAATATTGTGTGGGTTCAGAAGGCATGCATATACATTGCATCAAAGTGAAGGGGGTTCAGCCCCAGAAGTGAGTAGGCATCCCAATTACCTCGCTGAAGATCCACTGGTAAAATCTATTGCTTTCCCGGCACCTAGAGCAATCTGTCCCTATTGTAAAATGCCCCACCCCCCTTCATCCCCCTTTATACTATATACCCTTTCCCCTTTTATCTTACAAAAAGAATTTAACAATCTCTGCTGCTAGCTTTGCTACTTGCTCTATTAGTGGTGGATCAACGCAGGGTCATCCATTCGGTAAACTACGTACGATTGACTGTGTGGATTGACTGTGTGGATTGACTCAACGCAGAAAACCCTTTCTTTCTTTACCTTTACCAACGAGTAGGTTATCGTGTTTTCCATCCATGCGATCCTGTATCTATATCTAGTGGATTGCCCAATATCAATCGGATATGGAATGGAACAATCGGCCCAATCCCCGACGAAAAGAAGGCTTCCAATGAGAAAGTTTGAGTGCTCCCTTTCCCTGATAGTCATTACATCAGTGTATAGGAAAAGACTCTACTTAATTGGTTACATGAAAACCACAGACAACTAGACTTTGAAGACAGTGAACTACGAATTAAACTTTGAAGACAGTGAACTAAGAACTGACTCTTAAAACTGACACTTACAACTCACTCTTACTCCATTATTTCCAAATGTTGCCTTATATATTCATCTCAATACCAAAGGAAAAAGTATATGGGGCAGGTTGAAGAACCATCATCAAAAGCATAGGCAGAGCTATGGTTGTTGTAAGCCCTCACTCGCTGGGTAGTTGGTTCTTGTAAGCCCTATATTGAAACAATTTTTCTGTGTCTGACAGCATTTTCCTGTTGGAATCATTGTTTAAATCCACAAACTTGAGTCTCCTTGTGGTCCAAGAGACTTGAAGTTTTCCCAGAAATCAAATTCCATTCAATCCCTAGAGGATAGATGTACGAACAATGCCAATAAAACAAGCTCCTAGAAGAGCAACTAGTTTTACAAGGACAACAACAAACGAGTTTGTTATTAAAATGAAGTAAAACATGATGTCCATGTCTCAGATACACAATGACAAAGTTTGCAACAAAACTGGGAGGCTAGATGAAGGAATAGCACCAACATGACAAGCTCCTAGCAAAGCAGTTAGCTTTACAAAGACAACAACAAATGAGTTTTCCTCTAAAATGAAGTAGAACATGATGTCCATGTCTCAAAATATGATGGATGCACAATCAGAACCTGCAACAAAGCCTACAACAATCTGCTAAAAAAATAATCGGTGACTCTTATCTCATTAAAGAAATTGCATTGAAATCACAGAGCATAAATACTCACACCCATGAGTCCCATGGATATGGCATCGGTCGGGACTTCAGCGAGGCCGGAGGTGAAAATAATGGAGGAAGATGCATCAACTCCGGAGAGCCATTTCGCCAATGCAAATTGAACATCGAGACCATCTGACATCCCCATAATGACATCCCTCACCATCTCTGCTGTCGGGAAGCAGTTAAGGTCATCCCTCACCATCTCTTTACCCTAAAATGCTTCCTGTCCTGTAGCGCCAAGAGCCTCTAACTAATGTCGTCCTCTCTTTCTATTGTTGTTTCCTCCATATTCCATGCCCGCTGCGACAAATATTCCAGGTTTTTAATGGATCTGTCAACCTTCTCCAACAAATAAATTATGTCAACCCTCTCCAATGGCGATACCTTTGTTAAATTCCCATGGAATTGGGTTTCATGCATGCATGTTGAAAGACAAACGCTCAGCTAGGCCAACGCGTAGCTGCCACACGCCTTTACGTCTCTTTGAGTGCAAGGGCCTTGACCAAATCACTACCATGTGATCTATCATATTGCATGAAATTGACAAATGGGAACCACACTTAAGGGGTTATTCCACTTTCTATCAACGTGTTTTAAATATTTTATTTTAAAATTTTTTGATTATATTTTTAATTTTTTATTTATTTATCTTAAAATGTAATTTTATTTTTAATTTTTTTATTTATTTATCTTAAAGTTTAATTTTAAAATAAATAATCACTTTTTGATAAAATAAAATAAGTGTGAAGAGTTAATATAGTTATAATTATCGAGTTAAAACTTAATACATTTCTGAAATTACAAATCATAATTTTGTTATATTTATTAAAATTATTAATCAAAAAATTATAATATGATTTAATATAATTTTTTTAATAATTTATAAATTTAAAATAGAGTAATAGATGAAAAAAATCCAATTTTAATCATAAAATTATAAAAAAAATTATCATATTTAAAATTCATAATTTCACTTAAAAAAAATTCAAATTAAAAAGAAAAAAATCAATTTATTTTTTAAAACTTAAATTATTTATTTACACTTTTATTAAAAATTATTAATATAATAAAGAATTTAAAATTTTAATTTTCCTTCTCAAAACTATGTGATTGTTATAGTGGAGGTGAAATTATTTTTACTTAGCATATTCTCTCACAACTTCTACATGATGGTTGTCCACGATATGTTTTAATTTGTGAAAATCATAAGAATAGTTTAGTCTTCATATCAAACCAATCATCTTTAGACATAATAATAATTTATAATTCCAAGGATTTGCTAATCCATTCATCTTTAGATATAATAACAATTTATAATTCCAAGGATTTGCTAGATTATAAAATTGATTATTGTCCAAGTTTCTTCTTAAGTTTATAAACATTTAAACTTTTTGGTCATATGGTTATTAAAGGTGCCATGGTCAATTTTTAAAAAATACAAAAAAAAAAAAAGGTTATAAGAAAATATGGTTTTTGGAGATGCCACAAAAGTATGATGGGCATACTACATCTACATAAGAAGGTAATAAGCACTTCAAGAAAATAAATTATTATATGTTTTTTATACATGTATATTAGTTAAGACTTAAAACATGAGAAAGTTAAAAACACATTAAAATTCAAATAAAAAATGTTAAAGTGAATATTGAAAGAGTATTAATGAAATAGGTGAATAAAATATATTAAGTTTATAGAACCCAATTTTTAATTGGTTTTGTGTTTATCTTGATTATTATCTTTGAATAATACTACATGTGGATTATATGGGTCTGCTTTGATGCTTTGATTTGAGAGTGTTGTAGAGTGGATTGAAGTGAGAAAAGATGTTACATGAGCTTTTTGGGGGAAGGTCGTGTGGTTCTTGATTTCATGTAATTATATGAACATCCATTGTGAGTTGTTTGGGGGTTCTTCTCCATTCACTCTATCATTTTGGTTCATTCACTATTTCATTATTGTTCTTGGTTGGGACATGTGGACGAATTGTTGAGGAAAGAAGTCATTGTTTGCTAGTTGTAGTAATTATTGGTGTATTCCAACCACGAATTGATGCATGCATGTTTGGGATGCATTGGCATGTGCTAAAATTTGTTCATAGCTATGAATTATGAGAGTCTCAGCATGGAGATTCTTAACCAGATGCATTAAAGCCCTAGAAAGAGGTGGGCATCCTGAGGGACTGTGTGGCAGTGAAGGGGGTTCATTGCCTTTGGGTGGTGCAAGTTGGAGAGGAGAGAGTTGGTGTACTTTGTATTGTTGTGCGTTGAGAAACCTATGAGAGCTTGAGTGTTAACCGGTTTGGGAAGTTGAGTGTCGTTCTAGAACCCGTCCTTGTGGATTCATAGCCCTAGCTCAGGGTGACATGTCATTGAGACTTGGAACAACAACGTCTAAGGTTGGGTGGAATGCCCTTGGTCTACAACCAATTGGTGATTGATTTTGTTTAAGATAAGTGTTGCATTTTATGTGTTTCGATGCTTGTATATTTATTTCCACTATGTATTAATTATTTTGTGTGAGATTTGTTTTTATAATATGCATGCTTGCTAGTTATTATTGTGCATGACATATTGTTTGTTTCTTTTATCTTGTAGCATGAATCTTGATTATTTCATGTGAGTCTTTCATGTTTCTTTATTAATTAAATGTTATCAAAATTCAAAATCAGTTCAAGAAGTGTGTAATTGGAGTAGAGTGACCCAGCTTTGGTGGTTGGGTACATTACAGAGTGGTATCAGAGCTTTTGGTTCAAACACCAAACTGGTATAAGCCAGGATGAGTGCCAATTGGGCATATTCACTGTCACAAATTCATTTTGTGCGAATTTAGGGGGAAATGGTGGAAAATTATAGAGAAAATCCCCAAATTCATGAGAAAATTGAGTTTAAATGATTCAAGACTGTCTAAGAAGTTTAATGGAGTTGATCTGTAGAGTTGTAGATTTAGATTCAATCTACAATATTGAAAATTCAAGTTTTAATGGTCGTTGTAGTGTTGGACATAGTTTGACGAATCAACGGCCAAGATCGTGTTCGATCTTGAGATCTGTTGATATTTTACATATACAGCTAGCAGTTTTGGTTCTTATTTATTATTATAATCATTGAATACATTAGTTGCATATATAAGATCACTGAAAGGGAGGAAATCACAAAAATAAGAGAGGCACAAAGATTATCTTGGGAAACCCTCTAGGGGGAGAAAACCCAGCAAACTTCCTCAATATAGATTATCCAACAAACAATACTTCTCTCCAAGAGAGAACTAACAATGCATAAGATCCTTCTCTACTCCTTCACTGGGAAAGAGTAGCGCGCCACTTGACCAAGATGTATCCCAGAGATAGACCAAGAACCCTCCTTGATGTCACACCTAGCTGCAATATCTTCTCCTCCAAGACTTGTGCACTTTTCCTCTTTTTGCAAAGCTCATGAGTGAGTGAACAAGTGAGGCGCTAGCCTCCCTTATAAATAGTGGCCTAGCCTCCCTAAATTAGGGTTGGGCTGACCTGTCTCTTTAACCTCTTAAATTACATTTAATTGTCAAGGAACAATAGGGTTGACTTTTACAAAGGCACAATAGGTTTGTCTTAATAAATATAATAAAATAACATTCTCTAGGGTTTGTCTTGGTCAAATATAATAAGGATATCTTCTGAAGCTACTCAAACTTCAACACTCCCTCTTAGCAAGGAAGGTATTCTTCTTGTCACAGTCGTTGTCACTGCTTTTTCACTTCTGCATACTCAATTATTATCTTGTTGTCAATCACAGATCTATATATCATAGGAAGTTTTGCACTTTTACTGGAATAATGTACCATCCTACATTGGGGTTACCAACCTTCGATGGGGTAGCGTACCAACCTGTGTTGGGGTTACCAACATGTTTTGAGGTAGCATGCCATCCTGCGTTGGGGTTACCAACCTGTGTTGGGGTAGCATACCAGCCGACGTTGGGGTTACCAACCTACACTTGGGTAGGGTACCAACCTGTGTTGGGGTTACCAACCTACGTTGGGGTAGTGTACTAGCCAGTGTTGGGGTTACCAACCTGTGCTAGGGTAGCATATCATCTTATGTTGGGGTTACCAACCTATGTTGGGGTAGCGTACCAGCCTACGTTGGGGTTACCAACCTACGATGAGGTAGCATACCAATGTGCATTGGGGTTACAAACCTACGTTGGGGTAGCGTACCAACATGTGTTGGGGTAGTGTACCAACCTACGTTGGGGTTACCAACTTGCACTAGGGTAGCTCATCACTTCCCTTTAATGAGGATCGCATCACCTCCCTCTACTGGGGAGCACATCCCTTCCCGCTTATGGGGAACACATCACTTCCCACTTATGGGGAACACATCACTTCCTTCTAGTAGGGAAGTCTTTCTGGTTCTCTCCAAGCTTGTCTCTGAAATACTCAAATAGGGGCTTGGTCAACACATCTGCTACCTATTCATCGATGGAAATATACTGGAGTATTATTTCTCCCTTCTGTACCATGTCCCGGACATAGTGGTATTTGATCTCGATATACTTGGGCTTGTCATGACACACTGGGTTCACTGAAAAATTTATGAAACTATGGTTGTCAAAAAAGATATAGGTTTCAAAATCATCAAACAAGTGAGGTTGAGTGTGAGGAGCGTGAGGAGCGTGAGGAGCGCGACCTAACCCGTGAGGAGCGTGAGGAGCGCGATCTAACCCATGAGGAGCACGGTGCAACGAACAGGGGCCCCCCAGCCATGGATGTTGGTGGGGGAGCCGTCCCCATCCCTCCCCCTTTGCCAGAGATCGATGCCTTCAGGAAGCTCGTTGTCGAAGCTTCCAAGAGATCATCGTCAGCATCACAACAAAAATTTGTCATGAAACTGGAATGCATCCCAAGCGTAGAACTGCCTTTAGAAGAAACTTGCAGGTTGGAATTCAATCTAGCAGACAGAGGTCTTATCAAGCAATTCACCGAGCTCTGGCCCTCTCCCAAATCCGTCGAAGCGTGGGTGCAGAGGAACTGGAGCCCGCTCATCTCAGAAGGTATAAAGAGTCATTTTGTAGGGAAAGGCTACTTCGTTTTTGTCTTCGAAAACCCTAAAGATAAAAACCTCATCTTCATAAACGACCCATACTTTATGGGGCCTCAGGGGTTATATCTGAACAAATGGACCTCGGACTTCGATCCATCCCAGGATGTGCCATCCATCGTTCCAGTGTGGGTTCACCTACCCCATCTCCCCTTACACTACTGGAATAAAAAATCATTGCATGCAATCGGCAATAATCTCGGAAGGTATATTGACCAAGCATCGAGAAAAGATCAGTATTCATGCGCCTAGATCTGTGGAGGTCGATCTGGAAGTGGGATTACCAGAGGCAATCAAACTAACTGTTGCATATTGGACGCATATTCAGGAGCTAGATTATGAGAAGCTACCCTTCAAATGATGGCACTGCCATGGCTACGAACACTTCACAAGACACTGCAAAAAAAAGAACGCAGATGATAGTGAGATCACGAAATCAAATTAGTGGACCATAGTTCAGAAAACAGGGACAGCAAGATCTAGAAGCAAAGGAACAATGAAGAATGGCAACCCCGGGCAACTAGAGCAAGAGCAACTCGATGGGATCTCCAATCCCACGCTGGAATCAATACCTCAAACAGAAAATCCCAATAAGGACACAAAAGAACCAGAAATAATCATGGATAACAGGGAACAACCAAAATCCCCCCCAAAAAGGAAAGATACAGGGGAACAAGGGCAAACAGCAAGAACCTTGGATGTAGTCCCCTCTCCCTCATATGCAGACATAGCCAGAAAGAAATTACTAGAACCATCAAGCTCCTCGAAGGATGAGATCCTAGAAAGGCCAGCCAAAAGAGCAGGAAGGAAGTCCCGTAAAGAAGCGAGGGAGGAAGAGGTAGAAAGACAAAAGACCCAAGGAAGCCAACCTACCATAGAAATGTCAATCAACAGAAACACAAGAATAAGGTATCTAAAAGGAGGAGGCCCATCCACCCCCAATAGTAAGTAATGAAAATCGTCTCTTGGAACTGTAGAGGTCTGAGGAATTTGATGAAAATTGAAGCGATCAAGGACCTAATGAAAGTGGAACCAGCAGACATCCTCATGCTCCAAGAGACAAAAATCGAAGGGGAAGCCCTTCTAGAGATTAGCAAAAATAAATGGCAGAAGAATACAGGGAAAGCAATTAGTGCAAGGGGCTCCTCCGGAGGAATAACAACACTGTGGAAGGAAGAACAGTTCAGCCTCATCAACTCCTACAACACTCAGCATTGGAGCTTCACAAAACTGAATCACACGGCAAGTAAGTTAACCATCGCATTATTCAATCTTTATGTACCAACTTTGCATTCCGAAAAGAAGATTGTTGGAAAACTTTAAATGAGTTTCTAGAACTAAATTCCCCAAACAACATAATCATTGCTGGAGACCTCAACCTAGTCATGAATGGAAAAGAAAAGAGGGGAGGAAGGACCAGCAAGGATCAACTGATTTATGTAGTAGAAGACATGATACAACAGTGGGATCTAATGGATTTTAAACCATGCAAAGGGCTCTACACCTGGACCAATAATAGGACAGGGGAGGATCACATTTCTGCCAGATTGGATAGGTTTCTGGTTCAAAGCACTTTGTTGTTGGAAAGGAAGCTAATCTCCATAGACATCCTCCCCAAGCTTACCTTGGACCACAAACCCATCCTGCTTTCGTTAGAGGAAGAAGAAAACGTGGGCCCAATCCTGTTCAGATTCATCCCTTTGTGGAAAGAAAAGAGTGGCTTTGCAGAGACAGTCCGACTGGCATGGTCCACCATAGTTATTGGCTCTCCCAAATTTGTCTTGGAACAAATATTAAAAATAACAAAAAAATCCCTTAAGGAATGGAGCAAACTCCCGGTAAGTAACCCCAATACCCAAAGAAAGGAGCTAGTGAAGCAGTTGGGAAAGCTGCAGAATGAAATGGAAATAAAAGATATTGCCAATACAGATATGGAAAAGGAGCAAGCAACCCAATGTAAAACTTACCGCTCCTTCAGTAACGAAGAAGAATACTGGAGACTAAAATCCCGCAGCCTATGGCTGGAATCTGGTGATAGAAATACATCTTACTTCCACCGTCAATTTAAAGCCCGCCTCTCTAGGAACCACATCTCTGAGATCACAACCAATGACAGGAAGATATGCAAAGGAATAGACCAAATAAAGGTTGTTGTTGTCTCACATTTCCACCATCTTTACAGCAAAGAGAATGATGATAACGAAGAAGGCAATAAGGAATTTCTCAAGAACATCCCGACTCTGGTCACAAAAGAAGATAACACAACACTATTGAGCCCAACCAACGAAGAAGAAATCAGCAAAATCATCTGGTCCATGGACCCTGATAAAGCTCCAGGGCAAGACAGGTTCACTATTCATTTTTACAGGATATGTTGGAATATAATCAAATCAGATCTCATTAGAATGATAAAAGGATTCCTACAGAAAGCAAAATTGGGAGGCTGCACCAACTCAAATTTCCTTTCTTTAATCCCGAAAGAAACAAACCCCACCTCCTTTGATAGATTCAGGCCAATCTCCCTTTGTAACGCCTCTTATAAGATAATTGCAAAACTCCTTGCAAACAGAATAAATCCATTGCTGGGCAAGCTCATCTCATAATCGCAAGGAGGATTCGTCAAAGGGAGACACATCCTGGACAATGTAATCCTAGTTCAGGAAGCTATGCATTCCAGCAATCTCAGAAAAGAGAAAGGTATGTTGATCAAGTTAGACATGGCCAACGCCTTCGACAGAGTAAAGTTGTCCTTCCTATATCAAGTGTTGCTCTCATTCGGATTTGAGCAAGATTTTTTAAATCTGATTCAAGCCTGTACCCACAGCCCATGGATAGCACCTTTGGTAAACAGGAGGCCAGCAGAATTCTTTAAATCTTCGAGGGGGTTGAGGCAAGGCTTCCCTCTTTCTCCATTTCTGTACATTTTAATGGCGGATTCACTCAGCAGGAAGCTGGAGTAGGAAAGGTTACTAGGAGCTGCCCCAGGCTTGAGAATAACGAAGGACCTTAAGCCTATAAATCATTCTCTGTTCGTGGATGACTCTCTTATGCTAGGAGGAGCCTCAAACAGAGTAGCCTCTGCATTCAAGAGCACTCTTCAAGATTACTGCAAAGTGTCAGGAGCTCTGATAAGTGAAAGGAAAAGTGTTGTCTACAGTTGGAATGCAGCAGAACATGAAACACAAAGGATTGCTCGTACCCTGGGGTTCAAAGGGCACGCAGATTGGGAAAAGATACAATACCTTGGGCTTCCATTATCATTGGGCATAAATAAAGTCAACCTGTGGGAAGGATTTTTAACAAAAATTAAAGGAAAAATTGATGCCTGGGGAGGACATTGGCTCACACACGGAGGTAAATTAACCTTGATAAAGTTAGTCCTTTCCTCACTGTCGATCTACCAAGAAGCCTACCTCCTGGCACCGAAATCGATTTCTGGACAAATCAACAAGTTGTTGAGAGACTTCCTGTGGCATGGTGGGAAAGGGAATCAACACAAGTTCCATTTCGTCATATAGGATACAGTAAAGCGGCCTTTGAGAGAAGGCGGGCTTCAGATTCGAGATCTAGCTCTTGTCAACACAACACTTGGATGCAAAATCCTGTGGAAGATGCACAACGAACCTACTCATCCTGTCAGCAAAACGTTAATGCACAAATACATTCCAAATGCTAAAATTAGAAATTTACAAATCACCATCAACAGGAAAAGCACGCTGCTATGGCAATTGTGCCTAAAAGGGACGTGATTCTTCACCCAAGATCTGTAACGCATTCCTGGAAATGGAAAATGAACTAATCTCTGGACAGAACGGATAATGGGGAGGCCGCCCCTTGCTTCAAACGCCAGTCTGAATGAAATTCATGATTTTCTTGTCCACAGAGGAAAACAGAGCATCAATGACATCTCAAAATGGGATGAGAACGGCTCCTGGTCAGAATGGCATTTCAGAAACGTCCCAAACCGCCACCTTCAACAACTTGAAATTCTCAAAGCAGAGCTTCGAGAAGCAACACCTGTGCACAAGACTGAAAAAGACATCTGGGGCTGGGGACCCATAGGGAATTACTCCACAGCCAAAGGCTACGCTATGCTACAACTCCAGAAAGATATACCACCCCTTGCAAGAATCTGGATGGAGGTATGGGACTCTATGGCGATCCCCAAGGTAAATTTATTCTTCTGGACTCTAATGCACAAAAAGATCCTGACCAGCGAAAATTTAATGAAAAGAAACATTGCAGGTCCACACAGATGTTCTCTATGCAAAGAAGCCATGGAAACCTCAAATCATTTGTTTGTAGACTGTCAATTTGCAAACAAAGTCTGGCTCCTCATCCTCCATGGCCTCAAGGTCGCTGCCCCCTCTAACATCTTAGTAGTAGATCTCTTCACAACCTGGAAGGACTGCTACCCTTCGCTCTCATTGAAAACACTATGGGCCAAAATCTGGATCTCCATCCCCAAGTATGTGTGTTGGAAGATTTGGCTTGCAAGAAACGAGCAAATTTTCAACAATACAGCATGGACCCCCAACATGGTAGCTGTGAAAGAAAAGGTCTCCTCCTAGAAACTTTGAGCTCTCAAAACCACAAAACTGACATTTCGCTGCAGCAGGAAGAAAAGAATTGGCTCAGAAACTCTGTGCTCACCCTTCGGACCCAAAGCATTGAAAAACCCCATTCCGAAACAAAATGGAGGCTAAGAGACAATCATGACACATTCCATAGTTTGTGGTAGAAGAAAGGAATAACTTCAGTATTCTTCGACGACGCCTCCAAGGGAAACCCTGGGACATCAGGAGCTGGAGGAATCATTTACTCCAGCGAAGGGAAAATTCTAGAAACCTTTTGTTGGGGACTCGGGCAATGAACCAACAACCAAGCAGAAATCCTGAGTTTGATAAAAGTCTGTCAGATAGCCAAGGAAAGAGGACATCGAAACCTACAAGTGTTTGGAGATTATGAAATCTTGATCAAAATGATACATTCGAGAGGACAGTTTAATGACGTTGGCCTAAACAAGAACCTGCAAAGGTTAAGACACATTCTTTAGGACTTCACCTCCTTCAACTGCTATCATATACTTAGGGACTCAAACAAATAAGCAGACATTTTAGCCAATAAAGGTTGCCTCTTGGCCCAAGGAGAACTAAGCATAAATGATGGAGACCCAATAAAAAAATTTATTCCTTGAAAAGGACAGCAGTGTGTAAAAGAACGTAGATGGCTTTTGTGAAGGTTGTAAGGCTGCGGCCAGTTGGATTTCCCATTTAATAAAATACATAACTGTTTTAGTTAAAAAAAAAAAAAGATATAGGTTTCCTCCAACTCGAGATCAAACAATTATGCAATCAACTTCTTGAGCCACATTGCTTCACCACAAGCTAACCATGCTTCTACATACTCTGCCTCTGCGGAACTGAGTGTCATATAGGTATGTTTCTCACTGAGTCATGAGATCACAGTTGATCTCATACTAAAGCAAAATTTGGATGTACTTTTTTGGTCGGTGACAC
The DNA here is from genome assembly GCA_000966675.3 of Picea glauca. NCBI lineage: Eukaryota > Viridiplantae > Streptophyta > Pinopsida > Pinales > Pinaceae > Picea > Picea glauca. The sequence continues at coordinate 43,710 of JZKD02S1843640.1, forward strand.
TGCTTTCCCAATCAGGATCTTTGTAGCCCTGCAATCTTATCTCACGATCCAAGATATATCTAAGTCCATAATTGATTGTGCCCTTTAGGTACCTCATTACATTTTTGTTCATAATCAGGTGAACATGTCTAGTCTCAATCATGTACTAACTCAATGTGTTCACCGCAAAACATATATTTGTTCTCGAACCAAATTTTCACATCACATTGTACCAAACTGGTACACTTGCTCAGCTTCAATTCAATATGCACAATCATGTGCTAGCTCTATGTGCTTTATGCAAAGCACTATTTATCTCACTGCCTAAGAGTATGTCCTCTACTCTCTCTACAATTGTTCCTTCTAGAACTGGGACTCTGCACCTGTAGTTTCTCTTTCTGAAGCTAAGAATGACTACTCCATTCTCATTGTAGTTTATTAACTCTTAGAGTATCTCCTTTGTTCTATCATGGCAATAGCTTCATCTGAAACTGAGAGTGGCTCAATAATTGACATTGAGGGTAGCTTATCCTCTTTCTCTGGAAGAAACTCAATATTCTATTGTAGACATGTCTCCATGGCCCGACTCATGTACTGCACCAACTGTCACTGGAGATAACTCAATCTCAAATACAGGAATTGACATACCTGCTCTCTCTTAATTTCATACTATGTCTTATTATTTTAATGAATCATGTTTTTTTTACATATACTTCTTCTGATTACGGGAGCAATTGTCTCGTCGTAGTCTTCTCCCTCTTGTTGGGAGAATCCTTTGGACACAAATCATGGTACATATTTATATTGTTATCTGCTAGATCAATATTGGAAGTTACCACTGACTTCCCTTCTGGTCTCAAGGAAAAATCCATATCCCAATCCTTCTGACTAGCTTCCTCCTATGTCACTGAAATAAGGGAATCTTCCCAGAAGATTTCACATCTCCTAGAAGTCTCTGAAGCTATGATATAGTCTTCTCAACTCATGGCATATGTTTGTTAGTTTTGGAAGATGTCTCTTTTTCCCATCTGATCCTCTTTGAGACCAGGCTCACTCTAAGTCTCCATGATCCCTCTAAAGCTTGACTCCCTCTGATTCTATATAATCTTCGAAGCCATCTGCTCCCTCTGATATGGCTCATCAATGATATATGGCTTTGCATCCTGCAAAGTTTCATGGGGCCATGCTGGTCTCTTCCTGGTTGTTGGTTCTTCCTGGTTACTGCATTGATTCTAGGTAGGCCCTTCTAGCTCTACTAACTCTTCATGATGATCTGAAGAGTGATCAATTGCACTAGAGCGATTTGTTATGTCATCTTTGGAGCCTTCTTCTCCTCATGATCTGTTTCCATATGAGATGTTTTGTAACTAGCAAAAGTAGCCTCTTCTTCTTATTCTTCGGTACATGGATGTATATGGTCATGTATACAACTAGGATAGTTTTCTCCATGTCTCATCTAATATGTTTCCTCCTACAACCATCACTATATCTCCCTCAGGGTTATCACCCGTGACCTGCCTGGAACAAGAGCAACAAGGGAGAAATAACAGACAAGATTAATACTCTGTATAATAATAATAAAAACAATAGCGAGAACAATCATCATAGTAGCTCCTTCAGAGCTATCACTTGTGACCTGCCTGAAACAAAGGTAAAAAGTAATAAACACAATAATGAGAGCAACACTCTTCTAGTGTTGTGATCAATCATTCCTCCATGGTGACCTGGAAACAAAACAGGAAGTTTCTTCTAGGGGAGATGTTAGTTATATCTAGTAAATAATTACAATCAACATTTATCTCAATAGTGCTCACATGCTACCAAGTATTCAATACTAAAAAATTTCAAAAATTGTTATCACAACTATAGTGTTTAGCAGTTATCAAACTTTATATGTGTAAATTTGAATCTTATCAATTTAATCAATCAAACCTAGAACCGGAAGTCTTATCCTCTAGAATGACTGTGTTTTTTTTCTTCTAAGTCTCCTTCACTCAAGATGACAAGAATTTTCTTCAACATGTCCTCTGTACTAAGATAATACGCTTTCTTGATAAAAATCTAAGTTAGAGAATAAACTCTATAATCTCAACTATAGTCAATCTAATACTTTGACTTTAATTTTGACCAATGATTAGTATGATAGTCATAACATTAATGGATCAAAATATAGCCTAGATGTTCATAAGATCATAATAATTCCATAACAAATAGAGGCATATCAAATTAATCAAACCTGGGGTGCATTGTTCCTCTGAATGTGTTGGATCTGAGATAGATCTACGATTGTTGTTTTAGACAAAATATCATTTCTCCTGCAAATACCCTTTAGAATAATGACACAGTTTAAATATATGTAAGTACATACCTCTAGCATTATCGGTAGATAGTGGCACCATCCAGCTGCAATGACAAGCAATAATGAACCTTTAAAACTTCAAGGTGCTTAAACTTGTCATCTAAAGGTAGTTGGATATTTTCTAGGGTAAGGTGCACTAGGTTGATAAAAATCAGTGCCAACACTTCACAAAAAAACTTTCACTACAACTGGTGTTGGCACTACAGCTAGCATGAAGGAACTGGCACTACAACTGCAACTATTGATACTACAACTGTAACTGATACTGCAACTACAACTGCAACTGGTACAACAATTGCAACTGCAACTGGTACTAAAACTACAACTGAGGGTTTTATGAGGAAACCCTAATTTCTCAAACTTCAAATTTGAGAATTATGATCCAGGGAAGTGATTCTCTTTGCTTGGGTGAGTTCGTAGGTGATCTTAGTTTCACCAACGTCCTCCAACTAAGGTAAAAATGTCACTCTTAGGGTTTGTGTAGAAACCCTAATTTTGCAGTAGCTGCAACACTGGAAACTGAATTTTGGAGATGGTGCACTGAACATAGCCACTTCTTTATAAACTATGAGTTGGTCTCTTTCAGGCCTGCTCTAAAACCATGTTGATATTTTACTTATACAGCTATCAGTTATGGTTCTTCTTTATTATTACAATCATTTAGTACATTAGCTTCATATATAAGATCATTGAAAGAGATGCAATCATAGAAACAAGATAGACACAAAGATTATCTTGGGAATCCCTCTAGGGGGAGAAAACCCAACAAACTTCCTTAATATAGATTAGCCAACCAAGAACAATACTTATCTCCAAGAGATAACTAACAAGGTAGAAGACCCTCCTTTACTCCTTCACTAGGAAAGAGTAGTGCACCACTTGACCAAGATGTATCCCAGAGATAGACCAAGAACCCTCCTTGACGTCACACCTAGCTGCAGTAGCTTCTCCTCCAAGACTTGTGCACTTTTCCTCTTGTTGCAGAGCTCATGAGTGAGTGAAAAAGTGAGGTGCTAGCCTCCCTTACAAATAGTGGTTTGGCCTCCCTAAATTAGGTCAAGACCGATCTGTCTCTTTACCCTCTTAAATTACATTTAATTGTCAAGGCACAATAGGGTCGACTTTTACAAAGGCACAATAGGGTCGTCTTAATAAATATAATATAACAAAATTCTCTAGAGTTTGTCTTGGTCAAATACAATAATGATATCTTTCGAAGCTACTCAAACTTCAACAAGATCAACAACCCAGATTCTTACTTGAAATTTTTAAAATTATAATGTTTTCAAAGTTTGGCAAAGTCACCAGATTGATGGTTGAGATTCATTTCGGTAGTTGGGAAAGCGAGGAAGATCAACGGTTTGTTTTCATTTTCGACCGTTTGAGAAGTCGAAGAAAATCAACATTCGATATCATCTTGGTTGGGAGATCAATGGCCCAGATTCACCTGGGTTTTGGGAAAAATTATCTAAGTGTTAAAGTTCTCCAATAGAGATTGTCGATAATTGATGGTCGGGGAACAAGAAGTTTGGTGAAGTGTTGAAGTTCGGAATAAAAAACAACTATGATCGTCGATGGCCAATGGTCATAAATCAACAAGTTTTGGCGAAGTGTTGAAGTTCATCAAGAAACATATCCAATTGTTGATGGTCGATGATCAAGGATCGATAGAACTTGGAAAAAATTTCATTTGACCAAGGGAAATCTTTGAATATCGATTGTCGATGATCGAGCGTCGAAAAAATTAGTGCAAAGTTCAAAATTTATTCTAAGAGAAATTGTAAACGGTCGATGGGGAAAAGAGAGTGATGGTGTGTCATACCACATCACCATTCACGTGGCATGCCACATCAACATCCATGTGACATGCCACGTCAACCCCGTTGACACCTCAAGATGTTGTGTCATGCCATGTTAGCATCTACATGTCATGCCACATCAACATAGTTTCCACGTCGATCGTTGATGGTCATGGTTCAGAGATATTTGTGAGCAATATTGGTTTTCCAAGGGATATTGTTGATGGTTGATGGTCGATGATCAGACCATGGTGAAATTCACAAGAAACTATTAGGTTTGAGAAGAAAAACGACAGATGATCGATGGTCAGTGATCGAGCATCGAGGAGATCAATGGGAAATTTGGTTTACAGAAGAAATCGTCAATCATCAATAAAGATTGAATCAACGATCCATATCTCTTTCAATTTGAGATTGACAATGCAAATTGCCACATAGGCAAGATTGTCCATTAGTTAAAAAAAAAAAACAAGTTTAGAGCCATTTTCTTATTTTGGACATAAATGGAGTATATCACGTCAGATTGAGATGAAACTAATGGTTTTTATCCGTAGAGAGGATATACACTAAAGTGTCAGAGAGGGCTCTTGTCCCATTCTATTTGGATTTGTCAGAAATTGGAAAATAATGGTTTTTAAATATCTAGGTCCAGATCATTATTAGAGATCCAAATGAAGTTGAAACTCTTGGAGAGAATTTAAAAAGTAGACATGGATATAACCCATGAATTAAATGAATAAATTCTAAGCAAATTGGAATGGGGATACCAAAATAGGCCAAAATCCACTATTTCGGGCCACTTTTTGGGGATTTTTGAAATTTTCAGAGGAAAAGTGACCCTAGATCACAAAACTGGAAAATTTTATTTACTCGAAAATTTTATATACTCATTAATAAAAACAACTTTGGTTTATTGAAATTTTTCCATAGGTGCAAATATTGAGAAATAACTTATTTTGCTAAAAGTTATAAGTTTTGAAAAATGGGTGAAAACGGGTAGTTGTCATTTCCATATTGTTGTAGTTTTTTACTAGAACATCGTATTGAAATTATGAGAGTTGTTATAAATTATTTGTTATTATTACAATCTATGTATAATACAAATATTATCTAGTTCTTGACATATTTTCTTCTACAGTTGATAGAAGTTTGCATTTCAATAAAATTACAACAGTGGAGAAAATGCACAAATTGGGTGAAAATGACTCTTTCAAGAAGCCATAACTTTCATCTCAGAGATCGGATTATGGCATGAGTATAGTCATTGGAAATATAATTTAGTGGAGAATAACCTGGAATTATTATAATTTGGATAATTATGATATAATTCTGCATGACTTGAGCAGAAAAAAGGACATGTAGCATTAATTGACATTTTTTTTTGTATTCATAATTCTAACAAAAATGGTTGCTTGAACATTTTGAAAAATTAGGGGATATAAACATATCAATTCATTATAATAATGTGTATTTGGGACATGGAGGAAGGAGAGGGAACCTGCAATCATGAGAAAGAAGCCAAAGGTCAAAATATCAGTGTTGGTAATGCAGAGATAGAATCAAATGAGAATAGGAGAAGAGGGGAACAAGAAACATTAATAGAGACTACGAGAATCCTGAGAATTAAAGTGCATAGTTACAAACAAGACAATTAGATGTCTAAGAGAGAACAAAACCAAATAAATTCTCAAGTGATGTTAAGACTAAATTAGTTGTATAGGCAAGCAAAGAATGGGTTAGACTCAAACCAGGAGGAAGAAGGTAGACATTATGAAAGAAGAGATAATTATTGAAGAACTAGTCGATTAATAAGTGATACCATAACTCATAGACATCACTCACCTCCTTACTCAGCAAGTAAAATTTATGCATCTGAAGACTCCATAAGCAATCCAGAGGTATCTCCTGTCAAACACCAAAGAAGAAGACATGAATTGGACAATTTGCAAGGATAGTTGAGGAATCTTAGGCCACCATCCTTTGATGGTAAAAGAGAAAGGGAAGTTGATGTTGAAGCATGGTTTCTTGGAATCAAGAAGTATTTTCGATTCCATAACTACTCATCTAACCTAGAAACCCGAATTGTCACATACCATTTGCATGGAAAAGTTGATATGTGGTGGGATTAGTTGAAGAAAGTTGAGCACATTAATGAGAGAATGATCACTTGGAATTATTTCAAGAGATATTTTCAGAAGGAGTATTTTTCAGAGCACTTCTATGACAAAAAGATGAAAGATTTCTTTGAACTCGGACTGGGAAGCATGACCATGGTAATATATGAAAAGAAGTTCTTAGGATTGTTGAAGTATGTGGGTTTTATCAAGGATCAAAAAGTGAAGATACAAAGGGTTTTCAATGGACTTCCATACTTTTATAAGGAAAATATTCAATATGATGAGTCTACGACTTTGATAGAGACCATCAGGAAGGCTAAGTACCTGTATGAGCAAGGAAAGGGCAGAGAATCTTTGCATAAATCTTAGAAGGATAAGAAGAAAGAGAAATATGATCATAGAAGGAAGGGATTGAAACCTCCTTTCAACAGAAACATCCCTAAGAAAAATCAAGAAGATGAGTCTGCTAAGAATGAATCCAGGAGAGAAGACTCCTTAGGAAAAAGGGGAAGACCACTAATCAAATGTTGGGGATGAAAAGAAGATCACATGTACAAGGATTTTCCTCACAGAGAAGACAAAATAAATACCATGCACAACATCCAAGAGGCTACTACAGTAGAAGACATGGGTAAAAGTATTCCAAGAATACATGCATCCTTAGAAAACCAACAAGCTAAATACCATGTTCATATGATTGAAGTGGAAGGTAAGATCATTAATCAGCTTGTTATTATTTTAATTGATTTAGGAGAAATCCATTATTACATTGATCCTAAAATAGTGGACAGATTATATTTGGAGAAAAGTAAGTTTGAAAATCCAAGTTTGGTTCAACTAGCCACTGGAACCAAAAGTTATAACCATTAATGTCATATAATGTTTAACTCTTCTTCAAGGTGAATTGTTTGTTGTCCAACAAGATACAATATGTTGATTAAACTTGTTTAGAAACAAAAACACTTAAATATGATGAGTGAAATGATTGTGATTTGAATAATCATGTATATTTAATATATTATAATAATAACATTACAATATGATTATTCACTAATAATGATGTAATAATAATGTTATTTTTTAATTTTTATTATTCAAAGATTAGAAGACAAAGTTATAATATAATTGTTTACTAAAATCAAAATTATTATATTTTATGAATATATACTTTTTCCAAAGATTTTATTAATTTATATTATCCAACTATTATAATCAATTAAATTTAAAATACTAAATATAAAGAATAAAAACACATTTTTGACCTATACACTTTGGATGAAAGGCTTCACAATTTTTTACTCCAATAGTAACTTTATGAATCTTCTATTAAAAAACAATATCATTAAACATTTTATAATTAGTATTTTAATAATTAGTAAAATTGACAAAGGTTTCTACACTTTTAGATAAGTATGGATCATTAAATTTTTCCTTAATTTTGACTAGGCTCTAGAAAAAGACTCTTTTAGAATTTCCATGTCCTTCCTATATTGACACTTATTTCAAGGAGAATGTAAAAAGAATGGTTAATACAAGTTAATATGATTATAAAACTAAAGGATGGAGTGGATTAGGTGAAGGTCATGATAGTTTCACTAGTTAAGGTTAGGAATGCCAACACCATAAATGTGATTCCAAAACTCATTATAGATGTTGCACAAAGTTATTTTATTGGATTTGTCCTTAGAATTTACATCAAAGTAAGTATATATTTATTTGAATTTTGATATTTTCAAACAATATAAATTTTGAGACACAATTTTTTAATCCATCTGACCAATGCTAGATAAGTGGGGATGCCTTTGACTAAGTCAATGACTTCGAAATCAACCAAAGTCGGAATTCCCATTATGATTGTCTCAACATTCTTAAAGGTTTTGATGGGCTCTACAAATCTTTGATCCTCCAATTTTAGATAATTCATTGTAAGCACCAATACAGTTCTTCCAAGTTTCATCCATGCCTTCTATGGTAGAATATTGACCTGGGACCCAAATTCGACCACAACTCACTTAACCATGTAGTCGTCAATTTTCATATCAATGTGAGGGTCATAATCATCATGGGGTTTATCTTGAGATAGTGGCCTTAGGTTTTTTTAACATCTTTGATCTTCTTTGTACTATTTTAAAATATTCAAAAGTTCTAGCAATCAGCCCACTAATTGTTTTTCTTTTAATAGCTGCAAGAACTCTTCTAAGACAATGTTTTTTATGATTGTTGTATTTTGTTTTTGATTCCCATGGTTGTGGTTTTGTTGTATTCATTGCTCTTGAAGAATTCCATTGCTTCCTTCATTACTTGTTCCTCATGGTCGAGATTGGGATAACTATTTCAACCTCTGAATGGTCGAGTTGATGAATATTTGCACATATACATTTCTTGTCTAGCTCTAGATCTTGTGACAACGTGTAAGTTCTTTGAATTCAAAACTTCAAGTTTTGGCACACTACGCAGAAAATTTACAGTTTGTTTGTTCATCACCTTTTCTAACATTATAGGAAAGTCTTCTAGTAAGTGATCTCCTATTCCATACATATTATAGAATTCGAGGTATGTCCTTCCTTTTAATGGATATTTGTGGTTTATATGGTCCTCCTTCAAGAAGGTAAAACAATATGTTATTCTCTGTGTATGACCACCTCATCCTCTTCTTTCATATACTCCATTGAAGCCACCTCTGCCCTGGTAACCTCCTCTTTTTCCCTAGTAACCATTGCCTCTTCCCTAATATCCTTAATTTTTACCTTGCTCGATGTTTTGGTTGACATCCTGGGAATGGTAGATTGTGTGAAATTTTGGTTTGTTCTTTCCATTTAGATGGCACTCTTGCATTGAATGAGATGATTCCTCACAAATGGTGCACCGTTTGGATTTTTCATTCTTTAGGATGTGGGAGCAATCCATGGTATTGTGACTTATCAGATATTGACAAATTTCATAGTATATTTCCACTCAGATTCAACTAAATTCTTGTTCTCTTTCAAATGGGTTTCTATATTTACAATTCTCTTTCATGTGTCCTTCATTTAGGAAACTTGTGCACAATATATCATTTTTTCAAAAAGACATATTTCTCATACTTTGTTGGAGCATTTCAATTTTTTCCTCTAATTTATTATCAGTTGGTGATGATGTTGACAACCAATATTTGTCAGTTTCAATATGTTGAGCCTTATTTAGTGATTCTTCACACGATTGAATCTCATGCATCCTTAGTGGTGTTCAACAACATAGGTATTCCAACAGAGGACTAACACCTTTAGTAAGCACTCACACAACCAAACCAAATATCAACAAATGGATGTATTGGTGTGGTAAAACCCCTACATAGAAACATCAACGGCCCCAGCCAATGTGGCCACTTGGAGCAATTTATTATTGAAAAATAAAAATATTACAAAGAGATTTACAAGATAGTTTCTCACAATCGATAATCGACAAATGACCCTCCATGCTCTCTAAATAGATATCATGGACCAATAAGGTGCCAATCCATGGATCAATGTAGTTGTTAAGATCGAGGAGAATATGAATCATCAGATCACTCTATGTTAGGAACATATCGTGACCATCAAATTACATAACTACAAATGCATACTAAAGAAACACACTAAAAAACACACTTTTACCTAACGACACATTAGACCAAGTTGATCTTAATTAACTCCTAAGTGTCTAAATATCCTAACATCCACCCTTAAGAACAACTTGGAATAGGATTGAAGGATTTAAAAAGGTGACACAATAGGAGAAAGAAGGAGGCATTAGAGCCTATCCCCCCTTAATGACAACTTCTTGAAATCATAACATAGATCTAAGTTTGGAAATTTTCACTTTTGTAAGAGAATTTGTGAAAATGTATGCAACTTGATCATCTGTAGGGAAAAAGAGAACTTCAATAACTCAATCATGAATGAGCTTTCAGATGAAGTGCATGTGAATCTCGATGTGTTTTTTGTGTTGATGTTGAATTGGATATTTAGTGAACTTGATGGCACTCTAATTGTTGCACCATAGGGTGGTCGGATGTTGCTAATGGAATCCAACTATGAAAGGATCTGTCAAAGCCATGAGGCTTTCTGACTTGCATTAACCATGACTTGATACTCGACTTCAGCTAAAGAAAGAGAAATAGCATGTTGTTTCTTATAGGCCCAAGTGATGGGTCCTTAACCAAGGACAAAAACATAAACTGCAATAGAATTTCGATCATTGGGATCGTTGGAACAATCTGAATCAATGAAACCAACCAATAAAGGATCCCCCCTTGAACTATAATGTATCCCAAACTGAATTGTACCCCGAACATACTGAAGTATTTTTTTAGTTGCTTTCCAATGGCTTTCAAGGGGTGATTGCATATACCTGGAAACAAGACCAACAACAAAGGAAAGACTAGGACGGGTATGTGTCAAGTATAAGAGGCTACCAACTAACTAACGGTACAAAGTGGCATTAATTTCGAGAGAAGTATAATGGCAGCAAGTTTGACTCCAGAATGGAAGGGAGAAGGGGTTGGTTTAGAGTCTTCCATGTGAAAGTTATGAAGAAGGTCACAAGAATATTTAGACTGTGAAAGAAAGATTCATTCCTGCATTTGCAAGACTTGGAGGCCAAGGAAATAGTGAAAATATCCTAAGTCGTTCATTTCAAATTTATTCTTAAGGTTGGTTTTCACATGGTTTAAAATTTTAGGGTCACTACCAGTGAGGATAATATCATCAACATAAAGAACAAGGATTATGAGATGGCTTCATAATTTCTTGGTATAGACATTGGGGTCGAATAGCATCTAAAAAAATCCAGTATCAAGAATAAAGATGTCCATTTTGGCATACCAAGCTCTAGGAGCTTGCTTAAGACCACAAAAATATTTATTATGGCAGGAAACAAAGATAGAGTCATTTTTTACATAGCCAGGAGGTTATTCCATGTAGATTTCTTCTTGCAAATCCCCATGCAAGAAGGCATATTTAACATCCATCTAATGGACCTCCCATTTATGTGAGGTAGAAATGGATAGAACAAGGTGGATGGAATTCATTTTGGCTATAGGGGAAATGGTTTCATTATAGTATATGCCTTCTACTTGAGAGACCCCTTTTGCAACTAACGGAGCCTTGTGTCTTTCAACACTTCCATATGATGCATACTTAGTTCTATACACCCATTTACATCTAACAAGTTTTCTTCCTTTCAGAAGAGGTACAATATCCCAAGTATCATTTTCCATTAAAGAACGATACTCTTCATTAATTGTTGTATCCCAATATGCATGACTTGAAGCTTCTATAAATGTCTTTGGATCATGACTCTCTGAAAATTAAGCCAAAAGAGAAGAGGCTTCCTATAACTGTGAAGATGTTCGACATTGATCTGAAGTATCACTAACAATATCACCAGTTTATTCTCGTGTATAACGAACCCATCTAGGAAGCGATGGTGTTGGTGCAGGTTCAGTTTCAATGGACTCATCTGGAGGAAGGTTGGTAGACAGAGGTGGATTTTCATTCTCACTATAATTATTTGAAGAATAAGAAACTAGAATAGGAATAGAAGAAGGAACAAACATCGAACATGGCTCGTAGGCCGAAGAAGGAACAAACATAGAATTTGGCTCGTGGGCCAAGAGATTTTCATCAAGTTTAACATCTCTTCTAATAATAATTTCATTACAATGTGGTTGAAGAATTCTGTAACCTTTGACATCTTCAGAATAACCAACAAATATGCACTTCTCGCTTTTAGGCTGCAATGTTTTCCTTTTCGCATCAAGAATGTGAGCCCATGCTACACTACCAAATACATGGAAGTGGCTTACTTATATCTTAATGCTATTCCATGCTTCATCTAGTGTTATATTTTTTAGAGCCTTTGTGGGAGTTTGATTTACTATGTTATTTGCACAGTTAATAGCTTCTACCTAATACTTTAGACTTAATCCCTTAGATTGGATCATACAATTGGCCATTTCTTTTAATGTGTGGTTCTTTCTCTTGGAAACACCATTTTGTCGTGGTGTATATGAAATAGTGTGTTGCATTTGGATGCCATGTGCAGTGTAGTAACTTGTAAATTGATTGTTCACTTATTCGCCTCCATTATTTGTTCTTAACCTTTGAAGTTGTTCTCCAAAATTATTTTCTACAAGGGCATTGTAGGCCAAAAAATTGTAAAGGAACTTTGCTCTTAAGTTTTATGAAGTAAACCCAAGTGCATCTGGAAAGGTCATCAATGAAATTTAAGAAATACTTGCACCTAGAAAAATAAGGAGAAGAAAGCGGACCACACAAGTCATTGTGAACAAGATGCAAAGGGGTCGAGGCATGCCAAGAGGCACGTTTTTCAAAAATGTCTTGATGATGTTTTTTGAAAAAACAATTGGCACAAGCACCATCTATGCAGGAAATAAGAGGAAGAGGAATCACCATTTGTTGATCACATAGTTGTTGCAATGAGTGATAGTTTATATGACCAAATTTCTCATGCCAAACTTTTCTCAAGTCATCACTATGAGAAACAAAAACTAATGAAAACAATGATGACCACAGTTGTCAAACTTGTACAACCTGCTAATATCATCAGAAATTCTAGTTGCAAGATCATGCTTAGGATCTTTTAGATCCTTGATTACAACTTGATGAGGTGAAAACTCTATGGTTTTATCTTCACCTAAATGAGTGGTTTGATATACTAATAGAAGGTTGCAAGAAAGACTTGGAACACATAATACATCATTGAAATGACCATTATCTACCTGAATTGTTCCAAACCCTACAACACTAAGAGATCTATCATCACCAACAAATATTTTCTTGTGGTTTTATCTTTCATCATATGATAAGATGATCTAGAATCAAAAAGCCATTAATTAGAAGAAGAAGTAGAAGTTTCATTGAAGGAGAAACTTGAAGAAGAAAGTGCATGTCCATGAGAAGAAGAAGAAGAAATAGAATCAATATTGATGTTATACTTCTTCACCATTGCTTCTAAAGCTGTCATCTTCTTAAAACATTTGGACTTATCATGACCATCTTTCCCACAAAAGTTGTAATGTTTGTCAGTCTTCTTATTTTTTTGATTTCCCTCCTTTGTCACCATTAGGAGCATAAGTTGGCGGAGAGGGTTTGGGACCCTTGGTTTGCTTGTTGTTGTGGCGATGATGTTTCTTTTTGGGATTCTTGGGTCTATCTTTATGTTGGGCCACTAAGGATTTGTTGGATGTACCTATAGTGTTGATCAATCCAAGTTGCACAAACTTATCTTGCTCTCGAATTATATAATCACAAAAGGACTCAAGAGAGAGTTATTTATAATCACTCCCTAGAGCTTCTCTAGTGGCATAAAAGGTAGATATATGCACTACAAATCTTAGAAAGAATAGCATATATGCATTGATCTTCCTTCATATCTAGTTCACAATCTATACATAAAATTATAAGTGTTTTGAAATTAGATAAGTAGTTTTTAATGCACGAAAAATCATTTGGAAATAAATTCATTAACTGATTTTCCAACTGGTGAGCTATAATAATATTTTGTTTACCAAACACAACCTTAATCTTTTCCCAAGTTTTATCTGGGATCTCAATTTTTTGAAGGTGAAACCTTAAATTGGGAGAAATGGACATTTTGATTATTCCACAGGCTTCATCATTCATATTAATCCATTTGGCATACTTTTCATCATCAGTGGATTCTTTTTCTTTTCCCAAGGTAATCTGGTACAGTCCTTTACTTCTTAATAAATCCTCCATATGGGATTTCCATTGGAAGTACTTGGTACTAGTAAAAAAAATATAAATGGGAGAATACATATTAAATATGCAGAAAAATATGAAACTAATGGTCTGGATGGAAGGATCTCGAAAAAATAGGGTATTTCAAAAAAAAAAAACACTGAAAACGGACTTCGAATGTGAAAGTTATTCCATTTTGAAAAAAGACATAAATGATAACCAAAGAGCCACATGGAAGGTAGAAGTTGGTCCACATGGTGATACCCCTCCTAATAAAATCATTTTTACAAATAGGTAGCTTATTAAGTGACCCACTTTTATAGAATAAGTGGGGATCACTTTTTCTTTCCTGGGAATACAGCACGGGAAACCCCTGAGTATTTCCCCACATTTTGTGGATGGTAAACGGGGTAATTTGTTTGGCTTGATTACAGGCCTAACCCGATGGGGACATCAATTGACGCCCTAAACAAGCTCTTGGCCAAGGATTCAACCCTAGAACCTCTAAACAAGCTCATGGCCAGGGATTCAACCTTGGAACCTCATTTGAGCAAACAACAACACTCATCCACTTGAGCTAACCCAACAGGCTAAGTGGGGATCACTTTTACAATGAAGTTACTTTACAAAAGAATGTTGCATGAAAAATAAATAACTTTAAAATAAAATATTAAAGCTATTTACAGTGATTCACTTTTATAATTTAAGTGAAATACATTTTACAATGGATGCGTGAATTTTTTCAAAAATATTAACAAAAAAGAGACTTGAACTCAAGACCTCTTACCTAATAAAGCAACTTTTAACCAAGTGGGCTAGTGAAAAACATATTGTATTGTTTAGAAGGAGGATTTTTGTTGTTGTTGTTGTTGTTGTTGAAGACGGCCTTGGAGAGTGTGCTCATAAAAAACTGTTTTCACACAACAACAAAAAAATTGTTTCTCAACGGAAACAAGGGTTAAATCTTGAATAGCTTATTGGGAAAATGCAATTTATCCTTTTATTTATGATTTACCGAGATCACACAGAGCGCAAGACAAAAAACATACGCAGACATGAAAACCCTTTCCGATATGTTTCTGATTCGTCATGATTGCAAAGGGTGTAGGGAAAAGAGTATATGCATATCAAAAAGGGTAGCAACTCGAAAATAAATAAATAAAATAGAAAACTGAAATATTATCTCTCCAAAAATTTAAAAGGGTGTATTCGGGATTTATACCTCCGGATTTGACTAAAATGGTCATATCTTGGGAAAACAAAAACCTTTTCAAGATTGACTTAAACGAGTGCTCTTGATGCAATGGAATAATCCTCTGTATGAAAATGGACAAAACCAGAGATGAGGCAACACGACTTCACGATACCGATCTACAATGGGAGAGGGTCTCCACATGTGCTCTGATACCATGTTTGAAAACACAGGTATTCAAACATAGTATGAACACCTTTAGTAACCACTCACACAACCAGATCAAATATCAACACACCGATTTTTTGACATGGTAAAACCCCTACAGGGAAACATCCACGGCCACAACCAACGAGGCCACTTGGAGTAGTTTATTGATGCAAAAGAAAAGTATATTTACAGAGATATTTACAAGAGATTTTCTCACAATCGATCATCAACAAATGACCCTCCATGATCTTTAATAAATAGATATCATGGACCAATTGGGTGTTAATCCATGGATCAATGTAGCCATTAATATTGAGGAGAATATGAATCGTCGGATCACTCTATGTCAAAAACATATCGTGATTGTCGGATGACCTAACCACAAATGCATAGTAATGCATACTAAATAAACACACTAAGAAACACATTTTTACCTAATGACACATTAGACCAAGTTGATATTAACTAACTCCTAAGTGTCTAAATATCCTAACAAGTGGACCATGTATTTTCTATAGTAATATTGATACGTACCATTGAACAATAAATTATTCATTAATCATGTATTGTATTCATCACAACGAATATTTGAACCTCTTATCATATTCTCAAACAATATCTCATGGCCTTTGCTTTATTTCTTTAAGTATTTGCTGAGTAAGATGCTTAACATCTTATGCTTTAAATAATTATAGAAAGTTTACCTTGATTTCATCTTTTGTTCTTTGTTTATTTTCAGTAAAATTCATGTACCATGTTAAGTCTCTTTTTCTTAGGGATCCTCCAAATTGGGCCATTTACTTGCCTTTGTCTATAATATATAGTACTTCCCAAAAAAATTATAGATGAAATGGTGTCTTTTAGGATCCTCGTCACCTTCATAAAGGGGGACATGATTGTGACCCATTTTAACCGAAATTGGAGGTTTCAACTTTGGAATACTTGGAGGTGTTTTCATTTTTCGACTTACTAGAGGTGTCAACTGGGTTGTTCATTGTGTTTCAATTGGGACAGTCGACTGCGTTGTGTTCAAATTAACTTGGAGAGTCGATGAATCACTTTCTATCAATATGATTATGGTTGATATCTCTACCTCAACTGCTTCTTTCTATGGGGTTATATCATCTGTCTGGAACCCTTTGTCTATATATTTGATGAACTGTCTCTTTTGAGGACATGTCGATCATCACAATTGTCAATTGATTATGTATCTTCTTCTTCAGTTAACAAATTCAGTAGGGGAGGTGCATCCATGAGATCCTTGATATGAAGGATTATATTTACATCATCTTGATTCCATGCCCAACTTTGATCTATATGGTGAATCCAGAACAATACTCCATCTCTCAAATTACCTTGACATCCACTCTATACCACACCGAAGAGACCTCGGGGTTAATGTGTAACCTATCATGGAGGAATTCTCATATGTGGGGACTTGCTTCTTCAGGGATCAGATATAGATGCAATGCAGGTCCTAAGTCATCCATGTCCATGCTTTCAATAGAGTATTCTAGTTGAAGGGTGCCAACGATTTCCTTAACCAACTCTAAAATTCCACCCCTCACAGGAATTGTCCGGGTTACTCCTCCTACATCTGGTTGGTCAACACCAATCTCGGAGCAGTGCGACACTCTAATGATATGTTGTTCCTGACGTTCTTTTCTATCTAACTTCTGAAGATATCTAACATCACACATCTCTTCTCTTTTCATCTATCTCATGTCCCTTTCTAACTCATGAATGTTAGTCGATGGTTTATGATACTGTATTCGACGTGCATTTTTCTTCTTTGATTATTATTCCAATGTATATTTGCATTGTTTATTGGTCGACTTCCTCCTCCCTTCTGGCATCATTGCTCTTCAGTGCAAGTCAACTAGACTTAATCCAATGGAGGAATCTCATGAGAAACTAACCCCATATCTCCAACCTCAACTTATGCCCAATCGATGAGGATGCACACATTTATCATATTCATTTTTTCGAAAAGAAATCCTAGGCTTCTCTTGTGTCTTTACAGTCAACGTCCAAAAACTTTTCCTAGTCAACTTGTTTTTGTCTCTAGTTGGTGTTTACTGGAGTACCAAGAGGAGGGTGGTATTCAACTATGTGATCGACTCCTTTATATGGAATAAATTTATGTAACAGAGCATGTATTGTCAAAAAAAAATCATGGAAGTCATCTTAAAAACTTTCATTCATTCTGTCAACCGAAATTCTCCCCTCAATAGTTTGTTCTTCACAGTAATCATCAGTAAATTTTCAGACCACTTGTATAAATGTTTCTAAACCCCATCAATAATTTTGGACATCAACTGCTCATCAACAGTAATTTTATTCATTAACAGGTTGTTCAATGTATCTTTTGATCTCTTTAGGGATCGCTTCAAAAAAAAAATCGGGTTTCTGTGAAGAATTAGGCTCTTGTTTTTGCAAGTGTCAATCTATTTATTCATGCATAATTCTTTGGATAATTATTGACATTTCCCTCCCACCACTCACTTATATATTCAAAGCTCAACATCTATGTGTACATAATCTTTTCAAATTATCCTGGAGCAAGTACTACCAGCAATGGAACCAATGTTGTGATCTAGGGGATTGTGCAGATAAGTTACCAGTAGCACTTCACATGTATTATAAAAGCATTATACAAATACAAACATAGAAGAGAGAAGGAAGATAAATGATTGGAGAGGCCAACAATCAATATCCTTTTATTATATCAATACAACAAAAATACCACCACTTTCTTACATTCATGATCCCATATTTATACTTATGAGTTGGTTATCAGGTAGTTACAATTGTTTAATTACCCTGGTTGGTCGACCGACTTACAATTCGACTTGACATTCCCAGTCGACTTATACTTGGTCAATTGTTGGGTCTAGTTGATCGAGTCAACCAGACCCTCCAACAACACCCCTAACCACTAGATGACAACTAACCCATACAACCCATAAAATCAAAACCACAAATTTACCAAAGAATTAATATATTATTATAAATATAATAAGAAAATCCATTATTACTTTTATATTGATTAGTATTGTACCCATTAATAGAGGAAATGAAAAAACCATTTAGAATGTCCATAGTAAGCAACACTACTTTAAGTGTGTAAACACACCATAAGAAAAAATTTCATAACGAAAAGTATGAACAAATTTCAATCTTTATCATGTCAATTCACTTCAATTGGATTATCCGCATTTAATTCACCAATTGTATCTACATAATCCTCTCATTGACTCAATGTAATAATTGCAACATGTATCATCTAAAAAAACATTTTTTCTCTAGGTAAACAACAAAGAACAAACCATTGATTTTTATCCAAGAGCTTAGGATTAAAAAAACATAAACTCGCAATGTTTTGGAAAAATAAATGGTTGGTGTTTGTCACTAACAATTCTCTTCATGTGTCAAAATAATTTAAGTTACTATCCTATTCATGGGTAACATATCTCCTATCAATTTAATGCTAAACCATTTTCCTTTGTAATGACACATTTGGAGGACCTATAGTTAGGCAACTCAATAATATCTTGAAAGACATGTAGTCCCACTCAACATGATGCTTCTACATATATGTTTATCCTTAAATAACATCACAAACTTCAAGCAGGGAAAAACCACTAAATACCCCATCTTTGAAGGGCTTGATGACATATTGCAGATGGCATTGCTAATAGAAGTCCATGTCTCATCCCTAGCTCAGCCAACTAATAGTGAATCACTAGGTGTGCAATGTTGTTTGTAGATTCATCTTCTTGGTCACATTCACTACATTCAGGTTCTTTTAACTGATTTTATCAACAATCAAATGCATTGGTGTCTCCTTCACCCACATATGTGGGTGGAAGAGTTAGTTTCCTTCATTGAGCTTATAAGGTTCCTCTAGTTGGGTGTTCGTAGTGTCGATAGTAACACTAAGTTCTGCATCAATGTTCTGGTTTCCTCTATCCATGGAATTGTATGGTGTTAGTATTGAATCATAGTTTGAGGCTTCCATGTTATTAAATAATGATTATCTATTGTGACATTCATCATTGTTGTGCCAAGCAATTTTACAATGGATACACCACTTTATGTGTCCTTCAACTTCCCATTCTTATTCTTTGTATGCAAAATTCATTGGTTGTCTTGAGTCTAGATATTTGTCTCTATCCTTCATTCTAATATTAGAGCCACATTTACTCTTGTGTTGTGTCTTATTCTATCCCCAAACTTTTTCTTTCCCTTTTTCCTAATTTTTTTCTCAATCTTGATGGCATAATTGTAAACGATTTCCAATGAGGATATGTCTAGAAATTCAATTTTTGTTTGGATGTATTTATGTAGATCGTTGTGACATTTAGAACCAAGAGTCACTCATATTCTTGAATACTCTAACATGGTCTCAGCTTTACCTCAACACAACGTTTTCCATATTGTGTACTGGTCTTTATAATTTCCAACAACTAAATATTCCTCCATGAGGGAATCAATGAAATACCCCATGTGAGTATTTTGGAATACAATTTAGAATAATCTCCCACATGTTGCACATAGTTATTATCCCACCAATATTTGACATGGGTAAGGGCCTCTAGGAATGTGAAAGTAATGTTCTCACTATTGGAAAACTTATGAATAGAGAAATAACCCTCTAGTAGATTTAGTCATCTCTCCAAAGATTTTGCATCTATCTTTCCTTCAAATAGAGGGATATCAAAATAAGTGTATACCTTAAAGGCAGTTGTTATTTCAAAATGATTGTTTGTCAAAAGTGCCTCCATCATTGTTGGAAAAGGTTGAAGAATTTGGGGAAAATGGTCCATCATCTTATTCCTTTGTCATTCAAGGGATTCTTGGATAAACATTTTGATAGGATCCCATGCTTCCTTATCTTTCTTTTTAAATTATTTTTCATAGGTGGCTAATTTGGTTAGCAAGGGATGCCTTCACCAA
>JZKD02S1843640.1:64520-81917 GCA_000966675.3 Picea glauca
TATAGATGTGATACTCCTCTTTAATTTTTTTCCTGGGGCGTGTATAGTTCAAATGTGGGACTTAGAAAATTTTCTTCATAATGACTTGAAGCAATACAAAAGGATAGAAAATGTTTTTTTTTTTTTGAAATAAAGGTTCCTGGAAAATAGGACCAAGAATCACAGACATTAAACATTCAAATTAAATAAACACAATTTCCTGACATCCAGCATAGTTGAAGATAAAAAATTCTTAGTGCACAAAAATAAAAGAAGATGATCGATATGCATAAAGAGAACTAATTCAACATTCTGAAAACAGGGTTACAAGGCACCGTCGAGATCGTTCTCGAAGTAGTTTTCTTTGAAATTTATCAAAAAATAATAATGTATGTTACATATTTCTAGAAATTTAAATGTGTTTTTCATATAGACTAGGATTGGGGCTCCCGCGGACCATAAAATAAATAAGTACAAGAAATAGGACTGAAGAAAGAAGAAGTGGGTGACAGTAGAGAGCAAGACCTGAAAAGAAGGAATTGGAAGTTATCAGTCTTTGGTTAGACGTTTCTATTTAAAGAGGTGGAATAAATGGATTGATAAAGAAAGCAAGATGTGATCAGTATAGACTTACTATGATGGTATATATTTCTCCCTTTTCTATTTTCTTGCTTATGCCTTTTTATTGCTCTCATCGACGACCACTGGAATTGTGCCAACCACTTGTTGCCCTTCGTCGGTGAGCTTGTCGATTTCCCTTTGGAGCCATTCTTCAATGTAGCTTCTCATGGGGGCCACGTTGATCTCATCCCGGATTTTTATGTTGAAAATATCGTTTTCTAATTCCCTTAGATCGATAGAAATATAACGCGGAGCATGTTCAATTTCTTCATTGTGTGTCGAATAGTCCACTAGCCAGTTGTCCACGTCATCTTGACCATATTCAAGGATGTCGTAAAAAATTTCTAAAGACAACCCCTTTAAAAAATCATTTTTTTCATTAAAGTCTTGCTTGGTTAAGGACAAGGACTTGAGGATTAAGTTGGGGTCTTGGACCTCGTTGGTACTTCCGACTAAGTCTATTTCAGTCATCTTTCTGAATAATTCTTCTTTCTCTGATATGTCTTGTTCACATGATTCGACAATGAGATGTAGGTTCTTAAATTTCTCTTTCCAGCATGCTTTTAATTTTTTAATCCGGTTTGGGGAGGGGATATCTTATTGTCTTCTTATCAGATATGACATGTTGGTGACATGGTTGCCAAAAGGGATGACTGTCTATAGATAGAAACATTCTTCATTATTTAAATCTGCCTGCAAATGTTCGTGCAAAGCATGTGCCCTTGTTCCAAGGGAAGCCATATTTTGTGTTTTTTCCCAGGCTTGAGTAATTAGCTCCATCTTTTTCTTGATATCCTTCTCCACATAGCCTCTACACGATGTGAGGAGGCTGGAGGATCTTTTTAACTTGGTTGTAGGGGTGGTAGGAATGATTTTTGCTAAAGGACTGGAAAGAAATGGGATAGGAATCAAAGCTTCCTCCAATTCCTTGATTCAGTCGTTCAATATGGAATTCTTCACTTCAATGCCTCCAATGGAATCATCAAGAGAATATATTGTTTCTCAGTGAAGTCGGGATATTTGAGATGGCTACATGTTCCTAAGGTTAATCTCTTAACGATATTTCCCTTTCTTATTTCTTACATCTCTCTTTTCAATAATTAAATTTTTAGATTGGTTGTCAAAAATAGTGCTCTGGAATACGAAGGATTCATCTTCGTCAAAAATGTCAGTCTCAGCTATTTCCATTATGGAACTATGGTGGATTGCATGTGTAGGATGATCAACGTTGTGGAATATGTTATCCAGGTCAATTTCAAGTTCCATGTCCTCACTTTCAGTTTCGGGCTCTTTTGCTTGCCCTACAACGTTTTTTCTCTTCTTCCTCACGGGAAGCTTGTGAGAACTATCAATTTTACCATGAGGAGGGTTCTTATATCCTCCTTCGTTTGAAGAATTCTGGCTTGATTTCTTACTGGGGTAGGTCGTTGGAGTGATGCTCCGTGATGTTGTGCTCTTAGGAATGCTAGTTGGGGATTAGACACTCTTCTCACCAGGGCATTTTCCCTGTTGTTTGTATAATTCAGTTGTGCTTTGCAATGTCTCTATGTCTCCATCGTGAGGAGCAGGAGTGTTGTCGTCATTGTTTTTGTCTTCATTCAGGCGTGTATGGATAAAAGAGCTACTAAATCTAATTGCTAGTAAATGTTCTAGAAAAATCCCATTAGGGTCGAACTCTCTTATCCTTTCAACATATCTTACGTTCAATTTGTTGAAATGGCCTGCGAATTCATCAATCTTGTTGACGTTCCTGAACACGAAGTCCCTGACTTTCCAAGGCAGAGGAATGAACTGATTTTTTCTCTTCTCATGGAAAAAATGCAACCAGTAGTTGTATTGCCTTGTTATTTATGTAACAAACATATTGTCTATGATGTGACATGGAAGGAAATAAGGGTTTTACTTGGAGCAATTTTACATTTGTTCAAGTGTCCCCTTCCTATCCAAAAACTTGGTTTCCTGGTCAGACATCCAGGGAGCATCCTTTCCTAACAATAAATCTTTGAAAACCGAGACAAAGTCATTAAAAACCTCATAAAAATAATGGGAGGCCTTGTGCCTCCACAAGGCCTGGTACCAGAAGGTTACTGGGTCAAATTCATAGTTAACCTTCTTGGACAGAGACAGTTTTGGAAACGGACAACACTGCGTTATCGCGAAAACCAAGTAGGATAACATATAAAATTTCTTCTCTTATTTGAATCATGACAATTGGGAACATATTTCAATGGAAATCAGCTTCCCCCAATCAAAAATGGATTGTTCATTGAATGTGAAATACAAAATATAAAGAACCATGTGGGAAATGCTTTTTGTGGATTCCTATCTTGTTATTCTTGTAAAGAGCCAGGCAATTTCTCAGAATGGATTTCTAAAAGAACTAACCTGCAACTTTGTGATATCTTCAGAAACTGTTGTCGGGTCTTCCAGGAACTCAAGGAAGAGGTCCAACCCATTATCATGCTTTTTTAGGAACTGCTTGCAGTCTTGTCCTCTGAAGGTCAATGTTGGCTTCGACAATCTTAACATCTTCTGAAAGACCTGAGGTGACAAAGAAACAAGAGAGTGGTCCCGCTGTGGAATAATTCTTTAGCTTGAAACATATTTTTTGGTGCACCAAGAGACCACCTCCTTATAGTCAAAAACTTCAGGGATGCAACCTGCACGAGCAATTCCAGAGATCCAAATTACTTCGTTATGGGTGGAACGGGATGAATAGTAAGAGTATGCTATGGATCACTAGAAGTTCTGGTCCTCACACCAGAATATTTTCATTGTATCTCCACAGAATTGCTTTCGAGTTGCTGCTATAAGTTTATGAGAACGTCTATTTTCTCCAGACGATGTTTGAAATGAACAGTTGGAAGGGATAATATAACCCTCTGCAAATCTTGTTCCAATGCGTGTGAATGGGAGAACTCCTTGAGCCTTCCGCTCATTAATACCAATCTCGATGGTTGTTGCATGATGAGTAGTTAGCATTAAAGACTAGTAATTGCATACTTAGAAGTGCAAAGGTGGCGGGTACGGCGAAGAGAAATTAAGGATTGGAGATTTTGTGAACCCACCAACCCGACAACCTGCGAAAGAAACTCCATGATGTTTGAGATGAGAAATTGGAAGGGATAATATAACCCTCCGCAAATCTTGGTTTAATGCGTATTAATGGGAGATCTCCTCGAGCGTTTCACTCATTAATGACAATCTTTATCGCTCCTGCATGACAAGTTGTTGGCATTTAAGTTTATTAATTGCATATTTAGAAAGAAGTATGAAGGTGGCGGGGATGGGGAAGAGAAATTAAGGAATGGCTAATTATCGAAAGTGGTCAGTCAGGCTTCAAAATAGGGTTACAAGGCATAACCAGGAGAGGTGAGGGCCTGACGATCAAATTGTATGTCTTGGAAGTTTTGAGTGCAAAACGCGTAACATGGAAGAGGGCATGATGGGGCAGTCCATTGGTCAATTTGTATATCATGGAACTCCCGACACTGTTTGCAGGTCACTGAACATTGGAAGCGGAATCATGAGCCCGCCTATTCGGGAACACTCAATTGAAAGGTGGCTAAGTATGGAATAGGAAAACAGTAGGTCAGACTCATTTTCGCTAATATACTGAAATTTGTAATAGATATCCCATTACCTGGAAAGATCTTTTTTGCATGTTTGTGGACAAGTTGTGTAGTGATAGTCAATGTGATTGTCTCGTCGAGCCTTTTTCTTATTAATGACAATCTTTACGGTTGTTGCATGATGAAATGTTAGCATTAAACCTTAGTTGTTGCATACTTGGGAAAGATTCCAAGAAATGGTCAAGTATGGAAAGCAGTCGAACAAGCCTCAAACTAGGGTGACAAGGGTTCCCCGGGAGACGTGATACCCCGATGGACAAATTGTATGTCTCAAAACTTTTGAGTGCAAAATGTGTAATACAGAAGAGGGGATGATGTGGAAGTCTAAAAGTCAATTTTTATATCGCAGAATTATGGGATATCTCCTCGAGCCTTTCGCTCATTAATGGAAATATTCATGGTTCATGCATGACGACCTGTTAGCATTAAATCTTACTAATTGCATATTCAGAAAGAAGTACAAAGGTGGCGGGGATGGGGAACAGTAATTAAGGAATGGCTAATTATCGAAAGCGGTCGGTTGGGCTTCAAAATAGGGTTACAACGTATAACCAGCAGAGGTGAGAGCCCGATAGTCAAATTGTATGTCTCAGAAGTTTTGAGTGCAAAATGCGTAACACAGAAGAGGGCATGATGGGGCAGTCCAACGGTCAATTTGTATATCGCGGAACTTTGGGTATTGTTTGCAAGTCCCGGAACATTAGAAACCCAATCTTTAGCCTATCTATCTGGGAACCCGCAATCAAAAAAGTGGCCAAGTATGGAATAGGGAAATGGTAGGTCGGACTCGTTTTCACTCATATATTGAAATTTGTAATAGATATCCCATTACCTGGCAAGATCTTTTTTGCATGTTTCTAGACAAGTTGTGTAGGGATAGTCGGTGTGACTGTCTCCTCGAGCATTTTTCTTATTAATGACGATCTTTATGGTTGTTGCATGATGAAATGTTAGCATTAAACCTTAATTTTTTCATATTTTGAAAGAACTGCGAAGGTGGCGGGCACAAGAAACAGTGACTAGGAATTGGAGATTTCGTGAACCCGCCAACCCAAGGATCCAAAATAGGGTGAAAAGGGTGACAAGGATTCCCTAGAAGACGTGAGGCCCTGATGGTCAAATTGTATGGCTTGGAACTTTTGAGTGCAAAATGTGTAACACATAAGAGGGGATGATGTGGGAGTCCAGCAGTCAATTTGTATATTGCTGAGGTCTGGGTGTTGTTTGTAGGTCATGGAACAATGGAAGTGCAATCTAGAGCCCGCTTGCCCGGGAATCCGTGATTGAAAAAGTGGCTACGTATGGAATGGGGAAGCAGTCGGTCGGAGACGTGATATAAAATCATGAGTAGAAATGTGAACTCGTGAGTCCGCTAACCCGCGCAGTTAGACATTTTCGGAAAAATGACTAAGTAACCAGAAAGAGAAAGTAGAGGGGGAAAAGAAAGGGGAATTCGGTTAAGTATAGAAGAGGGAAAAGAAGGGGATAAAAGACAGTGGAAAAATAGAAAAGCGGAGGGCAATTTTCGTAAGCGGGAATTGGTCTCAAACAAGTCCCATTGTTGCAAAATCATCATTTTCTAGTCATAATATTCATCTTTGATGATTAGATAATATGGAGGTCAATTTCATAGATTGTGCTATGTGACTGGGGTGTTGTGTGGCAGCTTAGTCCCTACCAAGTATATTTGGAAATGGAGATGATAGTTGTCACCTTATAATTATTGATGATGATGATTATTGGAAGATGGGGAGAGACAAGGAATATTGTTAAAAAATCAGAAATTAACAATATGGTAAGTAAATGACAATTAGAATAGATCTTTAACAATAAGCATATGAAAGTTGAAATATGTAAAATTAAATGAGAATTAAAGAAAAAAATCAAATATTAAAAAGTTATGTTCAATTGTTTTTTAGAAATGAAATGATAAAAAAAAATTAAATATTAAAACCTATGTTGAAATTTCATTGAATACTAATTTAAGATATAACTTATATCTTAATCTACAATTATTGTAAAAGAATCTACCCAGAAATACATGGCAGGAATAAAGTAATTAATATGAAATGGAATCTTCCCATAAAGTAATATGAAACGTAATATGTGAAGAAGATATTTGATAATATAATCTCGTGTAAACCGCGGTTTAATGCGTTTTAATGGGAGATGTCCTTGAGGTTTTGGCTTATTCAAGTCAGTCTTTTCGAACCTGTGTGGTGAGTTGTCACTAATCAAAGCATAATTAATGTGCATTGGGAAGGGCATCAAGGTGGCGGGGATGGAAGGGAGAGAAAAATGCTTTGAAACTTTTTGTGAACTCGGGTAGAGTGAATCTTGCGAGTTGGAGGAGCCTGGGGTGGAATTGTAGATCACAAAATTTTTGGGTGCAAGATGTATATCACGGAACACGAGGAATGATAGTTCGATAGCGCAACCCCGGGAACCAGAGGCCATAAAATTGGTTAAGTATGGAAAGGAACGATGGTCGAATGGACTCCCATAAATGGTGGTTTAATGTGTGTTAATGGGAGATGTCCTCGAGGTTTTTGCTTATTAATGCCAATTTTTTTGTACCAGTGTGTTGAGTTTTCACCAGTAAAAGCATAATTAATGTGCATTGGGAAGGGTGTGAAGGTGATGGGGATGGAAGGGAGCGATAGATGCCTTGAAAATTTTGTGAACTTGGGTAGAGTGAAGTTTGCGAGTTCGAGGAGTCTGAGGTGTAATTGTAGATCACGAAATTTTTGGGTGCAAGATTTATATCACAAAACAAGCGGCATGAGAGTTTGATAGAGCCAACGCCGAAAATTGTGGCCATAAAATTGGCTAAGTATGGAAAGGAATGACAATCGGTCGGACTTGTGATGTATAGAACCTGGGAACCTACAATCATAGAAAGGAGACTAAGTATAGAACCAGAAAGGGATAATAGAGGGGAAGAAGAAACAGGAAAAAGGGGTAAGTATCTCACACAACAACATCTATTGTTCATTTATTAATGCCAATATTTTCGAACCTGTGTGGTGAGTTGTCACTAGTAAAAGCATAATGAATGTGCATTAGGAAGGGTGCTAATGTGGCGGGGATGGAAGGGAGTGATAAATGGTTTGAAACTTTTGTGAACTTGGGTATAGTGAAGCTTGTGAGTTGGAGGAGTCTGAGGTCGAATTGTAGATCATGGAATTTTTGGGTGCAAGATGTATATGATGGAACACGGGGCATAAGAGTTAGATAGCGCTAACTCGGGACCCCGCTGTCAGATAATTAGCTAAGTATTGAAATGGACGGCGGTTGGTCGGGCTCATGATGTGACAATATAGATGGAGATGAGTTAACCCGGGACCCCATGGTCAGATAATTGGTTAAGTATTGAAAGAGATGCCAGTCAGTCGGGCTCATGATGTGATGATATAGATGGAGATGAGCATGTGCCAGTCCACCAACCCGGGAACCCGTGATCGTAGAAATGCAACTAAGTATATAACCAGAAAGGGATAATAGAGGTGACGAAGACAAGGGAAAAACGGGTAATTATAGAGGAGGGAAAAGAAATGGAGAAACGAACATTTAGTCTCAGCTATGTAATATACGAGGAGTTCGACAAAGTCAGGTTCAAGTCTAAAGATAATTTGTTTATATTTATTCGAATACTATTCATATTAATTTATCTTAATAGATTATTTGTGGTCCAAATGTAAACCATGTTCCAATTTATAGGGTGTTTTCAGCTCGCAAATTTTCTCAAACCCATAAGCAATAGACAAAAAATTATATATATGACGTAACATTTTTATATGCAAGCATATTCTCAAATACAAGAAGTTGTAATATATGCACAATATTAAATAGGAAGATGAAGTCAACACCTGAGTTGCAATGTTGAAATAGAGTCATTCATTGACTATTTCTGGAGCGCCGAAGAATGAAAGCAGGATGAGCCTACCCATTTCTTTCTTAAGTATAGGGTGGGTGCCACAGAACTATGTCCTATCACAAATTATTCTTCCATGTCAAAATGTAAGGAGTGAATAGAGTAGCTTTTATTTAAATCGAAGTACTGGGCAGGGGGGAAAAAATCTTATCGTGCATTTTTAACTATGGATCAAAGAGTGTCTTAAATTCTTGTAGAAAGAGGTTGAATTCATCTATCAATAGCTATACAGGAAAATGAGTCAATTTTAAAAAAAATTAAAAAATTAAAAAAAACCAATATTAAACATTGGAAAACACAATACAACAACCTCAAATATTTTATATTCAGATAAACTAGGTTACAAAATACAGTTGATATTATTTCCCAAAATAGCTCTCTTGGAATTTGTAAAAAAATATATAGTTCAACACATATTCTCTGAAATTTAAATGTATTTTCCATAATGACTGGGATTAGGGCTCCCGCAAACCATAAAGCAAATATGTACAAGAATCAATCTTGTAGAAAGAAGAAAGTCGGCGATGGAAGACAATAGGCATGTCATCGATTGTAGGGTGGTAATGCGGTGAAAAAGCAGGCATGTCATTGTCAAATCACTTAGACTGCAGGGTTTTCAGACCTGCAAAAGAGCATCGACTTTAGCATTGCTTTGTCATGACAATTACAATGTTGTTGTGAGTCCAGACATCTTGGGAGGTTGGGTGTCTTGTGCGATGATGACCTCGACATTAGGTGCATGTCAAACATTTATTATCTGGAGATTGCAGTGTTAATGCAATTGTCATAGTCAATGATGAATCGAATGCATTTCCACAAGTAATATTAATTGTGTAATTAATTTACATTCTCGAAGGACGTGAATCCCAAGTAACGGCTCAAACTTTTCAACCAATGGTGTGTTAAAAAATACATTATTTTATATTTAAAAAAATAAAAATTGTATTTTCTATGTCTAACATTAGGTTTCACACATAAACATTTTTAAGTCAACTGAAATTAATATATAGTCAAATCAGATTACGAGAAGTGATCAAACTCCCTAGAGCTAGTTTATTTCCATCATGTTAGTTGGGATAGAAGGATCCACCACCAGGAGAAAGAAACAAGCCAGCAATTAAAGCATATGTGAAAACCCAAGCTGGGGATGGAAGCACTCTATGACTAGGAAGGCACTCTATGCTTATCGGCCTATGATCCTGATGAACAACCCGAGAGACGCTTGCGGTGAGGTGATGGCGATTTATTTGAACCAGACAAGTTAATACTTCAAGCATCGAACAACTTCCATATTTTTCAAATATCGGATCTACTGCAACAAAATAAATGCATTATCCTTATTCAAAGCACGGGAAATAGTAGGAAGGTTGATATTCGGTGGAAATAACTCTAGAATATATACTACATCAAGGTTTCTTCTAAAGAATGAAACAAAATCATTACATGAGGGCGGTAGTAAAACGTCATCTTCATAAACCAAATCATCACCTGAATATGTCAAACTTCCTGCAGAAGGTGGTAGTATAAAGTAATCTTCAAAAAGTGTTGCAAAGTCCATAGTCAAGAATTCCTTCCCATTAACTTTTCCCAGTTACTCGTCGATGCATGCATCATAAACTTTTGAGAGCCTCACTCCGTGATTATATACCCACCTTCAACCAATAGGAGAATATTCTTGCAAATAGTGGTAAGCTCTTCAACCCAAATGTAATTATTTGCATAGGAATAGTGAAAAAAAATCGCAGTAGTAAAAGAAAGTTGATATGTTGAGTATGTTACTACATCCATAGGTCGCTCAACAAACTTTGAGATAGAAGCTAACTTTCTGTCGAGTCTGTTACTACACCCAAAAGTCACTCAACAAACTTTGATATAGAAAGTTTTGTAATTCTAGGATTTTGATTCAACCACTCATACAGTTTCTCACCTTCGTGAGGATCCAAATTTATAATCTCCTTCTGAGCATATTCAGGCATGGAGTAATATTTGGCGTCACTTCCGAATATTCCATACCTTTTTGCAAGCCATGATATGTGCGACTCCTCTGACGAAAAATAAATTATGGTGTGGTCTGCAACATTTGATACACTTGCCAAATCTGTGTTGTTGGAAGAAGCTATATACTTCAACAAAGGAGCATTTTGTAGTTGACTTGAAAGTCCCTTCCAATTTCCAACAATAAAACAAAGAAGTTCAATATACAAATCTTCAGGCATGCCTTTCAACCAACCAAAGGATCGAATACAGGGAGAATACCAATCATAAGATACTTGAATTTTTTTGTTTGAGTTTCTGTTGGCTAACGAAATTTTTTTCCCTCAAAGCTGACATCACATAAAACCACTCCCTCATCTTTCAATTGGGCCTGAATTCCATATCTAAGTTTTCTTATATGTGGATGACGAGGAACATTACAAGGAAGTCACCTTAAAACACAAGTTTTCGATGATAAAGGGAAATGGGAATAATTATTTAAAATGAACATTGAAGGATGATAATATAATCTCCCATAAATCTTGGTTGAATTTGTTTTAATGGGAGATTTCCTTGACCTTTTCACCTATTAATGCCAATATTTTTGAATACGTGTGGTGAGTTGTCACTAATAAAGGCATGATTAATGTGCATTGGGAAGGGGGCGAAGGTGACGGAGATGGACGGGAGTGAAAAATGCTTTGAAAGTTTTATGAACCTGGGAGCTCAGGAACCCACGAATCTATGACAACAAGAGGTGAATAATTGACTAAGTATAGAAAGTCGAGGAAAATGCCTTAAAAAAAATAAATTAAACAACAATTTTTCCGAGTTCAAGATCCATAAAAAAAAAAAAAAACAGATCCCATAATATTGACCTTTGCCAATTCGATAGTAGGCAACTAGGGTGCAAATGGGGTGCCTGTGAGAAAAGCTAATGCTTTGATCAAAAATTGTTTGTATTGCAACATGTGACAGTAATTGTGTCCTGATAGTATTTAAAATGAACACTGGGGGATGACAATATAATCTCACGTAGATCTTGGTTTAATGCATTTTAATAGGAGATGTCCTCAAGATTTTCAATTATTAATCCTAATCTTTTCAAACCTCTATGGTGAGTTTTCATTAATAAAAAGTGTAAGTAACTTGCATTGGGCAGTGTGCGAAGGTGGCAGGGATGGAAAGGAGCAATAAATTCTTTCAAACTTTTCTGAACCTAAGAGTCTGTGAACCCATGAATCTGCAACAACAAGAGGTGAAGAATCGACTATGTATGGAAAGGCGGGGCAGTCAGACGGACCCAGACAGACTCATTGTAGGTAGAGTGAAGCTTGCGAGTTTGAGGATTCTGGGGTCGAATTGTAGATCATGGAAGTTATGGGTGCAAGATGTATATCACGAAATAGGGGGCATGAGAGTTCGATAGCACCAATCCGGGAACTCGTGGCCATAAACATTAACTATAGGAAAAACATTATCAACTATGGAATATATCTGGAGCTCGACAAACTCATGTTCAAGTTTAAAGAGAATTTGTTTATATTTATTCCAATATATTCATATTATTTTATTTTAATAGTATTTTTGTGGCCCAAATGTAAACCATGTTCCAATTTGAAGGGTGTTTTCGACTCGCAAATTTTTCTCAAACGCATAGGTGATAGAGAAAATATATGAGTTAACATTTTCATATGCAAGCATATTCTCAAATATGACAAGCTGCAATATATGCACAATATTCAAGAGGGACATGACGTTAACACCTTTTTAGATGACAATGGGCTAGCACAATATTGCATTCCTACTATGATGATGCCTTAAAAAAACTAAAATAACCAGCATTTTTGTGCCAATTCAAGATCGACACAAAAAAATCACCAGATCCCATAATATTCTCCCATTAATGCGTTTTAATGGGAGATGTCCTCGAGCTTTCCATTTATTAATGCCAAAAATTTTGAACCTGTGTCATGAGTTGTCACTAGTAAAATCATAATTAATGTGCATTGGGAAGGGGCGAAGGTTGCAGGGATGGAGGGGAGTGAAAAATGCTTTCAAACTTTTGTGAACCTGGGAGTCCGTGAACACACAAAACTTTGAAGAATCGACTAAGTATGGAAAGGCGGGGTGGTCAGACAGAGTCATTGTAGGTAGAGTGAGGCTTGCAAGTTCGAGGAGTCTGGGGTCGAATTGTAGATCACCGAAGTTTTGGGTGCAAGATGTATACCCCAAAAACGGGGCATGAGAATTCGATGGCACCTACTCGGGAACCCACGACCATAAAATTGGCTAAGTATGGAAACGAGCGGTGGTCGGTCAGACTCTTGATTGAAGATATATATGGAGGTGAGAATTTCTTAGTCCACCACCCCGGGAACCCACGAGCATAGAAACACGAATAAGTATAGAACCAGAAATGGATAATAGAGGGGAAGAAGAATAGGGAAAAACAAGTAAGTATATAAGAGGAAAAAGAAAGGGAGAAAAGAACTTTATCCCTCACACATCAACACTTACTCTGATAATTATCAAGTCATAGAAACACATTAACTATGGGAAAAACATTCTCAGCTATGAAATATAGTTGGAGCTCGACAAACTCTGGTTCAAGTTCAAAGAGATGGTGTTTATATTTATTTCAACATTTTTCATTTTATTTTATTTTAATAGTATTTTTGGTGGCCCAAATGTAAACCATGTTCCAATTTGTGTTTCCCAAGTGGAGATGTGTTTATGAAGACACATTTCAGGGGCAGGGAAAGTGCAATGTGGATTGTTTTTTAGCAGACATTTGTTGAAGATTAAGCAATGTATTTCCAAGTGCATGTACCATTTGCATAGCATCAATATGACTTTTTTCATGTTCTTTGTGTATTATTTTAAATGCACTTGTCATAGATTTTTCAACCTTTGTCATGCACGAGGTACAATATGATATTGAGGCATATGCATTGAGGACATACTATGCATCTGTATTTGCATTCCACATAACTAGTTGGTCCTTGGAGAAACTGTTGTTCCAAATATATGAAAGGTTTCGTTTAAGGAAAATTGTTGGTTGCTTAAGTGTAGATTCTATGGCTTGGATGTACTCATATTTTGTTAGATTTAGATCTGCCAAGAAGTCTTGGAAGCTCATTAAGTCATCAAAGTCTCCTTGTTCTAGAAATGGGAACAAATATTTAGATTTCTCAATGAGAACATTGTCCTCTAAACTAATTAGCTCTATGATTCTTTTTGTTCTCATTGGCAGCACGGGGAAGTTCTATCTGAAATGTGAATTTTTTTTTTTTTTTACAACTTCCTGTATGATAATGTCTATGAACTTTGGCAAGTTCTAGATCCAAATGATCTATGTTACATGTCATGTATTTGTCCAGAAACTACTCAATATGTGAGTTGCAAATTTCATAAACCGGTGCACCCTCTATCCACAACAGTGTGTGGGCATTCTCACTCACTCTATTCTAGAATTCGGTCACAAAATAGTAGTCCGATAGTAGTCACAAAACAGTTCTTGGTCAATTGACCCATTGGTTTGTTGTTTGTTGCTTTCTCTTGTTTTCTTCAACTTTGCAAGGTTGAAGTCATGCATCCGCAGTTGGACATGTTGTTGCAGTTTCTACGGTTTGGATTATGCATCCACGATTGGAACTATGTTTCTGGCATTCCACATTGATGGGTAAGTTTCAGTGCCAGGTTTTCACTCCTATTCATTGTTTGTTGTTTGTTATTTCCAGTTTGCAAGTAAGAAATTTTAATACTGGGAATGCCTGAGTCAAAATCCTCTTGCAGAAAATCTTTGTATGTGACTACTACGACCAGAGAAACATGAGTGTAATGTTGCCTTGGTCTTGTTATTGAATGTCAATTCTCGACACATAACTCACCTATATCGCAGTCACAATGACATATAAAAAAGGAAATCAAATTCTCTCCTCATATTCTTTGTTCCTGAAAACCATACGTTTGGTGCATTTTTTCAGGTTGTTCCTCATATTTTTTTTTGCATTGCTATTTTCCA
Organism: Picea glauca; assembly: GCA_000966675.3. Classification (NCBI taxonomy): domain Eukaryota; kingdom Viridiplantae; phylum Streptophyta; class Pinopsida; order Pinales; family Pinaceae; genus Picea; species Picea glauca. The sequence goes on from JZKD02S1843640.1 coordinate 78,688, forward strand.
ACGAGCTAGGGATTGATTTCCAGGACATGGAAGCGGCCATATGTGATTGGAAGGGAATAGCCTGAAAAAAAATGCACCAAACGTATGGTTTTCAACAACATAAAATATGAGGAGAAGATTTGATTTCCTTTTCTATATCTCATTATGGTTGCAACAGAGGTGGGTTATGTGTCCAGCATTGACATTCAAAGGGGAACAAGACGTTTTGGAACGAAACAACATGAAAAAATGCACCAAACGTATGGTTTTCAGGAACAGAAAATACGAGGAGAAAAATTGATTTCCTTTTTTATATGTCATTATGGCTGCGACAGAGGTGGGTTATGTGTCGAACATTGACATTCAAGAACAAGACCAAGACATCATTACACTCATGTTTCTGTGGTCGTAGTAGTCACGTACGAAGAGGTTTTGCAAGAGGATTTTGGCTCAAGCACTCCCGGTATTGAAAATTATTACTTGCAAAATGGAAATAGCAAACAACAACCAACGAATAGGAATGCAACCATGGCACTGAGACTTACCCATGAATAGGGAATGATAGAAGCACAGTTCCAATCGCAGATGCAGAATCCCTACCGTGCAAACTACAACAATAGGTCCAACTGCGGATGCAAGATCCCAACCTTGCAAAGTTGAAGCAAGCAAGAGCAAGCAACAAACAACAAACCAGTGAACAAGCACCAAGAGGTCCAACCGTAGCTACAGGGCCTCAACTTTGCAAATTTGAATCAAACAATAATAAGAAGCATCCAGCGAACAAATGAACAAGCATCAATTAGTGAACCAGTAATGCCGATGAAGAACAGCATTGCCCAAATTCACTGCAGACAAGATTGTATCCAAAAATCGGAAGAAAATGTATTGCAACACGCATGTTAAGTAAACATTTAAGGATGTGAGGCCTGTCAGGTAAACATTTAAGGTTGTGAGGATCGTCCAAGGGCCTCCGAATATGTAAACATTTAAGAAAGTTGCAGTTTGCATGGTTGGGATTCTACATCCGCAATTAGAAATGTGCTTATGTTGTTCCCCGTTCACGGGTAAGTTTTAGTGCCATGGTTGCATCCCTATTCGTTGTTTTCTTTTTCCAGTTTGCAAGTAAGAATTTTCAATACTGAGAATGCCTGAGTCAAAACCCTCTTGTAGAACATCTTTGTATGTGAATACTACGACCAGAGAAACAGGACTGTAACGTTGTCTTGGTCTTGTTCTTGAACATCAATGTTCGACATAGAACCCACCTCTATCGTAGCCATGGTGACATATAAAAAGGGAAATCGAATTTTCTCCCCATATTTTATGTTCCTAAAAGCCATACGTTTGGTGCATTTTTTCAGATTGTTCCTCATATTTTGTTTGCATTTCTATTTTCCAACGAGCTATGGTTTGATGTCCAGGACATGGAAGTGGGTACATGTGATTGGAAGGGAACAACTTGAAAAAAATGCACCAAATGTATGGTTTTCAGGAACAGAAAATATGAGGAGAACATTTGGTTTCCTCTTTAATATGTCACTATGGCTGCAATATAGGTGGGTTTTGTGTCCATCATTGACATTCAAAGGGGAACAACACGTTTTGGAAGGGAACAACCTGAAAAAAATGCACCAAACGTATGGTTTTCAAGAACATAAAAAAATGAGGAGAAAATTTGATATCCTTTTTTATATGTCACTATGGTTGTGATAGAGGTGGGTTCTATGTCGAACATTGACGTTCAAGAACAAGAACAAGGCAACATTACACCCCTGCTTCTCTAGTCGTTGTAGTCACATACAAAGATGTTCTACAAGAGGATTTTGACTTAGGCATTCCCAGTATTGAAAATTTTTACTTGCAAACTGGAAATAGCAAACAACAAACAACGAATAGGAAGGAAACCATGGCACTGGAAGCTACCCGTGAATGGGGAACGACAGGAACGCAGTTCGAATCGCATATGCAGAGCAACCCTGCAAACAACAACAACAGGTCCAACTATGGATGCATGATCTCAACCTTGCAAAGTTGAAGCAAACAAGAGCAAGCAGCAAACAACAAACTAGTGAACAAGCAAAAAGAGGTCCAACAGCAGATGTAGGACCTCAACTTTGCAAAGTTGAATCAAACAACAACAATAAGCAACATCCAGCGAACCGACAAGCAAGCATCAACCAATGAACCAGTAATGTCGGTGAACAACAATATTGCACATATTCATTGCAGACAACATTGCATAAAAAAATCGAAGGAAAATGTATTGTAACACGTCTGTTAAGTAAACATTTAAGGTTGTGAGGCATGTTAGGTAAACATTTAAGGCTATCAGGACCGTCGAAGGGCCTCGCGCTGTGTAAACATTTAAGAAAGAATGTAGTGTGGTAGACAATAATAAAAATGCCTCTTAATAATAACAATAATAAAAACAATAGTTCTAACAATAGAGACTATGCAGAAAAAAAATAGTCAAAGGACAAACTAATATGAAGTTAACTAATAAAAAGCTCACTTTGGATATCTAAACATTTAAATAAAAATAGTAAAAATTCAAAAAGACCTGATCAAATTTTTTGGATATGCTAACATATAATACAATGGGAATAGCGAAGCTGACAATAAGACCTCGACCTTCTACAAGACATTAATAATAATAATATCCTATAATTGTCACCTTAAATTAATTAAAATTATTATTATCATAAAATAACAATAACATAACAATAATTGTTTTGAAATATATTTCATCGTATATTTAACTTGGTCAAATTAGAATTATTTTATTTGTGATTCCTTAGTGATGGACGAGCCACAATAAAAGTAACAAGTGCAGCGAAGCTGCTTATACTGCCTCCTAATAGAATAGATATATATACACATATGATATGTTAAAAATTGGATGTTATATTTTAATTTTATTTGTTAAATGTTATATTTGTTTATTAATTAATAAAATTTGTATTAAATAAATTTTTTATAATTTATTAATAATCATTTTAATGAATAGATATATTATAAAATTAATTTTAATTTATATATATAAATAATAACTATTTTTTATTTACATTCAAATTATATTAATATAAAATATTTTTCTTTAATTTTTAATAAATAGGAAAACATACCTTGGACTCGCCGCATGTCATGTCGAGAGGGTAACTTATAATAATGTCATAATTGGTAGAGTCCTGCAGCAGAAGGCTTAGAAGAAAAAATATTAAATAAATAAATATTTTACAACAAACGAACAA
>JZKD02S1843651.1:0-13046 GCA_000966675.3 Picea glauca
TTATTCTTTTTACCCCTATGTGCTTATGTTAGCTAACCTTCCTTGTGAAAAAAGACTCTAAGTGAAGTGTGATTGCTTTACAAAGTGAAGGAAATCAAAATCTGAAGGAAAGGGGCCCTTGTTGGCACAGGGGCAGACCCAGGGTTCAACTCTACAACAACGCACCAATAAAACCCTAACTATCGGCCCTTTCGGCAACACCTGCGAAGTAGATGAAGTCTCACCCGAGGTAGAGGCAGGGGTGGTTGCAGGACTTAGATGTCTGCAAACTTAGCTGAGACACAAATCTATTATTGTAACACCTTAACATAGCACTTAGTTATTACAGTTCGTTAATATTGAGCCTTAGTTCACAACGCAACTAAACCTTGACAACTGATTAGTGCAATATTCACACAAATCCAATAGATTCAAGAACTAAGCATACAAATAGAGATCATATCTAGCATTCATTTACATTATTCAACACTAAGCTATCATATCAGATTCATCTATCATCTAACATCGCACTAAGCATTGAATCACATGAGAAAAAGAACATCCAAAAAGCACAAGGCATTCACAACACAGGATATACGTGGTTCACCCCCACCCTGGGGCTATTTCCACCAACTCATCATCCTCTTTATTATCTTCAATCAATATTCTTACATGCACAAAGTCTCAAAATCAACTCTGCAGAGGACATGAGATCCGCGCACCTCAATAGATCCTACTTCCTTGAGTTATAGAAAAAATCCTTCCAAAGTCTCTTACAATCACTTGCACTTATCTCTGCAAACCTCACATAGTATGCACAAAGAAATTACCACTTAGCACTTAGCACTTAGCACTTATCATAATTGCAACGGACTAGTCACAAATAGTCACTATTCACTACTTCTTACATCACCTAGACTTCTATTTATACAATACAAAATAGGCCTAAGAATGGGTAAACCCATGGGCCGACATCTCCATACCCATTACATAAGCCCAAAACCCAAAAATTCCCTAAAAAGAGGTCGATATCTCGTGATCTCTTCTTTGTCTTGTGCTCCGCCTTCGACAACCTGTCAAAGTCCCAAAAATAGGTAAAACATGACCAAAGATCCTCAAAACTTGGTCAATGGACAACAGGTCCCCAACACTCACCTATGACTCGTTCCGAGTCACTCTGATCTGGGTAATTCTAACTCAAAATCCTCAATCTTGGCTCGAGTTGCTTCGACTTTTTGCTATTCCATGGCCTCCTACTCAACAAACTCTTGGATAACAACTTCATTGACAGGTCCCTCTAAGCGCTGTTCAGCTGTAGTGATAACTTGCTCCAGTTTTGCTCCTCGGCCTTCGATCTCTGAGAACAATTGGCAAGCCTCATCTTGTATAGGTTGGAGCCTTTGAGTCACTTCCATGACTCTACTCTGAATGGTGTGGACCTACTATTGAGCAGTGCACTGCTCTTGGGATCACTTCATCCTTTCAACAGCTGATAGGGGCTTCAACTGTGCCTGTTTTGTTTCTGCTTGCTGCTTCGCTTCTTGGAGCTGTAACTCCAGTGCCTTCAGTTCTGGATTCTCAATGAGTCACTCATAAGTCTAGGCATTGTGATCACTTAGTTGTTTACATTCCATGGCAAGGGCCTTTATTCTCTCAACTGTGCTTCGAGCAGTTTCATCTCTTTGATCCCTCACATCCTGCGGGGTGTTAGGAAATGTGCGGAGCTCTAAGTCTGCTATTATTTGATGTAGCTGTTGGATAGCTTCTGCGAGGTGCTCTACTTGATGATTGACTCAGTCTTTTTCCTTTGGCTCTAATCCTGTCACAGAGCGAAGTGCTCTGTTGACTGCTTCTTTCACTTTGAGTTGTTCTGCGAGAAATTGTTCTTTTTCTTGTAGAATCTGTGCTCTCTCCTCTTCAAACTTTGTCTGGAGAGAAACCTTCTCCTGCTCCAAAACTCGACATTGTTCTATGACTACTTCTTTCACTTGCTTCAAGTCTTGGGTGCCTTTTTCTGTTTCTTCCTGTGCACGATGAAGGTGATATTCGATTGCATCAACTATTCGACGCATTTGGGATGGCTCATCTCCCAACTCTGGTTCTTCCGATGGGCGAGGTGCAGTGGACACTGCATGACTGGATTGAAGGGATTGCTGTACCCCTCGAAGCTCAACCTTGATTCTTTTGTACATATCCTCCTGCTTGGCTTCATGTTTCTGCAAGATTTCTTGCGAGGCATCATTTACAACTGCGATGATGAAATCAAAGTCATCGACAATGAGCATAGTCTGCATCTTGGTCAAGGTGGCTTTGAATTTCTTTAGGGAAGAGGGTTTTGGGGGAGAAACATTCCTCTTCTTCAAGGGATCAACATCATCTCCAGGCGGTGTTACTTCTCCTTGCTTCTGCTCATCTTCTTTTCCATTTATCTCTTCTACTTCATCATCACCCCCTCAACTAGGTGATACTAAAGCCATTTTTTCTTATGCACTGTTTAAGTCTTGGACTTCTACGGTCTTCTTCCTTCTACTGGTTCCGGGTGTGTCATGTTATTTGTGAGTGGCCTCCAAGCTGTCAAGTTCAGGGTCAGACATATCTGCAGGATTAATGGGGATAAGGAGGTCTGCTGACCAATCCTTATTTATCTCCTTGAGGTCTTCTTCTGTGAGCTTGTAGTACGACTAAAGCTCCTCCTTATGCTCGTCTGCTCGCGCAGTGATATAGATGAAGTGCCGATCTGCGCGGAACTTCATGAGGGGTCAGAACCGTTGTAGGGTGTTTGGCATCATACAAGGTTCAACTTCAATAGCCCTCTTCATTTGGAGATAATATGTGTGAAAGATTGCATTCGACTACCACTGTTTTCCCATATCGCTCGAGTACCAGAGTGTGGTGAACTTCGCAGCAAGCGGCTTGAATGACTCAATGTTTGGGAAATTCGCACCTTCCAACATCTCCCAAGCAACAAACACGATGAAGATCAGGAGCCAGCTAAAGTGGAACTCGTAGCCCTGATCCTGTGCTTCGCGGCAGTCTAATTCTAGTTGATTAACTAGGTACTTCGCCCAGTTCATCTGTAGACCTTCCATGCATTTCCATGCGAGGTCAATGACAAACCTTGTGACCTACGTGGGTCTGTTCTTCCTTACTAGATTTTTTGCATCTAATTGGCATGATAGGCGCACTGCGCCATTCTGGATGGAAGCTACCTTGTAGCCTCGTGTCCCCTTCTCAACATTGCCGTAGGTATCCTTGATCTTCTGTGCTAATGCGCGATCTGTGGCTTTCCCTGGATAGAAGTCCCGTGGGTCGTGTCCTTGCATACTTAATCCGATGATCCTATGGATCAACGTCATATTGACTATGATACATCGGTCTAGCCATAAGTAGCTGCCATGGTAAGATGAGAGTAGGAGCTTAACACATGCGTTAACCTCCTGGTGCCTTCCAAAGTGTGGGATTTTCATTACATTCAACAGGGTGGACTGCGCGAGGTTCATCGTCCACAACTTGGGGATTATTTTCAAGTTCTTCCCCTTCGTCCTGGTCAAGTGTTTATACGGGGTGAGCATACTATGGTTCTTGCGGTCTCCTAGGTTGAAGTCACTGAACTTCAACGTTGCGATCTTGTCTTGCTGCGCTCTAACTACATGTATCCCCTTTGAGAGGTACGCAGTAACCATGGTGTAATCAAAATCTCTAGGCACACTATCATGACTCACCGCGTCGGCCAGAGGCGGGATGTAGTTGAGTAAGATGGTCGGGATTAGCTTCACATTTTCTAGGTCATCTCTGTGCTTGGTTCTCTTTTCTGTGATGACTCGGGATGGTCCAAATCCGTGAGCGGTCGATGGAGAGTCTTGCAATCCTCTCGTCAATGATTCTTGTACACCCACATACATTACCCTTTCAAACATTAATCTTTCAGTCACGAGGTTAATGAGTGCCTCCTTCACAGAATCTTTGACTACGCTAAGTTCTTTGGACATACATGCTTGTGGTTGAATATCTCTGGTTTAAAGAGTAAATACTCAATGCAACGAGATGGACGAAAATGGCTCGATGATCACTGTGCAAATCAACTAATCGATAGGCTCAGAAAATCACGGTTGAAAAAAGTGTTCTCGGTGCAAGGCTCGATAGAATAAGTAGATAACTAGGCAACATATTTCTCCAACAGGTGAGAAGCCTTCATTAATTCAGTTCTGTCCCTTATGGCACGGTCCCAACGATCTGATGGCGAGTTTCCTGACCATAAATGTCATTCTACTCATTCGGGGCATCAGTCTAACAGTTATACTGTTTCCAATGGCTATATTTCTTCGCCATGGCAAGATGCCATGTGGCGCTGTTCTGCTGTCTCGGTGAAGTTCTAGTTTTGCAAATTTTCCTTCTACGAAGTTCCTTCTGGAACCTTCTGTAAATTTTCAATCTTTGATCTCTTCTCACTTAGTTTTCTAGCCTTCTTTCCAGTGAGCTTCGTCTCGGTATTTATCTTTCCATTCAGATTCTTATCTCCTATTGGCATAGTAACTTCGCGTTGTTGATATTCTTTCCTAGGATTCAAGGGCAATACTTCTTCCCTATCTGGGGTAGGTGCTTCAGTCTTCTGTGAGTCTTCTTGCATTATTTCAACTTGAACATCCAGGTTTTTGGTTCAAAATAGCTTCGATTTGTTCTCCTGTTCTTCAATCAAGTGTGCGATCCTCCTAGTCATGAAATCTTTCAACTCGTGCTTCTTCTGCTCTAAGACTTCTTCTTCTTTCCTTCTGGCCTGATCCCTTTCAATCCAAGGGTTTCCTAGTAATATATCAAATGGGTCACTGTTCTCAATAAATTTAACAACCTCAAACTCTTCCTTTGTCGAAGTTCCATGAGCACTCATAGATATCTGGGTGAGATTTCCGCGTAGGTTTATCAACTTTCCTCTAAATAATCCTATTCCTCCCAATGAAGGAATCATAGCAGGCTTTCCTAAAGTTTCTCAAGTTCTTTATGTCATAATATTCACCTGTGTTTCTTCATCCAGAACAAAGTCAATGTCGAATTCTCCTATTCTTGCTTCTATGCACTCTTTTTCTTTGAAGATCTCTGATAAGTTAATATTTCAGTGGTCATTCAGGTTTTCTTTCATTTGTAGCAATACATCCTTTGATTCTTTTTGGGGTTCTTCCATATTTTTAGTGTCTTGATCTTCCTCAGGGTTTGCTTGTCTCATATTCATTCTTTCAAGTTTAGCAATCATTCTAGGAAAATCCAGAACTTCATGATCCATAGATTTACAACAAAGACAACTAGGTCTTCTACTAGGGCATTCCTCAGCAAGATGTCCCGGTCTTCTGCAACTATAACAAAGATTCAATACTCTCTTTCTCTTAAATGATCCCCATCCTTTCCTGTACTGCACACTAGGATCATGGTAGCTAACCTGAAAAACATTCTTTCTAAGATCCTGCATCCATTTGTTAGTGCAAACATTCTTTCTATGCATAGGAATAACATATCTTTCACTATTCTTATCAGATCTACTCGTATCAAATCTTCTTTCTTCTAGCTGTGCCCTAGTTTTCAGGCTAGGAATTTTTTTATCAAACATACCTGGATCCATATTCTTGAAACAAAAATTTCTACTAATCTTTCTTTTAGCAGAGCACAAAACTTCCAGATCTAAAACTTTTCACTATTCTTACCTTTCTCAGAGCACAAGGCTTCAAGATCTTACCTCTTTTCTTTAGATCAGACTTCTCTTCTTAGCGTAGAGTTTCACAATCCAAGTAGAGTACTACGCAATAGGGAAATAGATCTACGCACAAAGCTTTGAAAGTTTCAGGTCAGAACTTCACACATAGCTTCTTCTTCCTCAGTTCCCAACAATCACAGTTTAAGGTCCCCACAACTTAACCATTTGTTGGCATAGGGGCAGACCTAGGGTTCAATGCTACAAAAACGCACCAACAAAACCCTAACTACCAACCCTTTTGGCAACACCTGCGAAGCAGATGAAGTCTCATATGAGGTAGAGGTAGGGGTGGTTGCAGGACTCAGATGTCTGCAACCTTAGATAGGACACAAATATATGATTGTAACACCTTAACATAACACTTAGTTATTACAATTCATTAATATTCAGCCTTAGTTCACAACACAGCTAAACCCTACCAACAGATCAACACATCATTCACACATATCCAATAGATTCAAGCACTAAGCATACGAATAGAGATCATATCTAGCATTCATTCACATTATTCAACACTAAGCTATCATATCAGATTCATGTATTATCTAACATTGCACTAAGCATTGAATTAGATGAACAAAAGAACATCCAAAAAGCACAAATCATTCACAACACAAGATATACGTGGTTTACCCCCACCTTGGGGCTATGTCCACCAACTCGTTGTCCTATTTATTATCTTCAATCAATATTCTTACATGCACTAAGCCTAAAAATAAACTCCGTAGAGCACAGGAGATCTGCGCACCTCGCTAGATCCTCCTTCCTTGAGTTATAGCACAAAGCCTTCCACAGTCTCTTACAATCATTTTCACTTAGCTCTGCAAGCCTCGCATAGTATGCACAAAGAAATTACCACTTATTAGTTAACACTTAGCACTTAACATACTTTCAACTGACTAGTCACTACTAGTCACTATTCACTACTTCTTACATTTCCTAGACTTCTATTTATACATTACAAAATAGGCCAAAGCATGGGTAAACCCATAGGCCGATATCTCCATACCCATTACATAAGACCAAAACCCAAAAAGGCCCTAAAAATGGGCCAAGATCCCGCGATCTCCTCTTCGTCTTACGCTCCACCTTCGAAAGCCTATCGAAGTCCCAAAAATAGGTCAAACATGACCAAGGATCCTCAAAACTTTGTCAAGGGCCAACAACCCTCAACCAACTCATAAAACCCTTACAATTTTCCAAAAATTGAACTTGTGCGCGAGATGTAGTTCTGACAGTCACGCTAAGGGTGAATAATGAACAAGTATATGAAATCTGTTATGCACACAGAGTGCCGAATGTATGTCTGTGTGCTTCGAAATCTGTGCACTTCCCATCACGTGTCAGGAAATAAATTTCCAAATAAAATTCTCTTTCCTTGGCTCTGAATTTTGACTTTGTAAGACTATATTAGGCCGGTTTTGGTACCTCCATATCCAAACAATTAGAAAGAAGTGCTCTTAATACTTAAATAGGGAAGAATTTGATTCACAATCCCCAGTATGGTTGCCAATATGTTGTGTTGGTTTTGTCACATGGGTGAGCAAAAACACAACACTTACTTTCCTAGTTAAGTCATCTAAACAAGACAGAGGTTTGTGAGTTGATTAGATAACCAAATACACATGAAACAAAGAAATAAAACTAAAACAAAGAGAAATAGATGTTAGAGAAGCTTTCAATAACTAGAACCATGAAAAAAAAAAAATGATAATCATATAGCTACCAATGGATCAATGTATTGATAGGCTATCACTATAGAGAAAGGGAAGGACTTATGAATCCACTCTTCCTCCTTGGGAGGGCTCTTGAGTTCCCTAATATAGAGCTCCTCTCTTCATACAATGAAAAATAAGAATGGTGAAGAAATATAATGCCAATACTCTCAAGAGGTGAGTGGAATGGCCCTTGCTATAGTGCTTGAATGATTCAAAGAGAAAAGAGGATTCTCCAAGAAGAATTATTGCAACATAACAATACCTTGAAGTTCTTATTTTTCTAGCACACCCATGGCACATATTTATAGTGTCCATTCATGGCAAGATACAATTGGTTCATAGTGTGAACAAGAGACCTTTTAGGGCACTTCCTAGCCCTTGACCAACCTCCAAGGTAGATTTTGCTCAGATCTGAGTGTCAAATCGTGTTGGGGGTCGGACTAGAAGTGGTTGGGAGGTTGAAAAGATTCATAAATGCACCGTTGATTTGAGGTGCATTGATTTTCTCATAGACAGTCACGCATCTTTGTGCATTCTATGCACAATGCGTGATTAAGGCTGTGTTGGCCCACACATTTTGCGCATAGTGTGCACACTTCCTTTGGTGAATTTGCGCACTTTGATTTTTGAACCAAGTGTATAGTTTTATGCTTTTTTGATGGATTTTGATGCTGTAGGTGTACTAATTGCTGCTGGCATTGAAGTCTTTCTTCAACCATTGTGTGAAATGCTGCGAATGATTTTTTAGTGATAACACCAAGGATTTTCTTTGCAGCACCCAAATCCTTCATTGCAAATGAATTGCTAATTTCTTCTTGAGAACATTTATATCCTACATATTAGACCCTGCAACAAGCATGTCATCTACATACAATAGCAAGATAATATAGCTTCCATTTTCTAGCCTTTTAAAATAAACATAGTGATCATAATGACATGTACTATAACCTTGTTCTGTCATAAACCTGTCAAACTTCAAATACCACTGCCTTGGAGCTTTCTTTAGGTCATACAAGCTCCTCTTCAACTTTCATACCAAATTTTCCTTCCCTTTGACCTCATACCCCTGTGTATGCTGCATATAAATCTCTTCCTCCAAATCCCCATGGAGAAAAGATGTTTTTACATTTAACTGTTCAAGATGTAAATATTCTATTGCCACAAGACTAAAAATAGCCCCAATTGAGGCATTTTAACATCAGGAGAAAATATTTCATCAAAATCTATATATTTCTTTTGTGCAAACCCCTTTACAACAAGTCTAGCCTTGTACCTCTTTTTGCCTCCATCTTCTTCCTTCAAATTGTAAACCCATTTATTATGTAATGTTTTTTTTCCTGCATGAAACTAAAGCAAATCCCAAGTCTGGTTATTTACCAGGAAATCCATTTCCTCTTTCATTCCTTTCTCTCACTTCTTTTAGTGTCTATCTGCATTACCTCTTCATAACATTCTGGTTCACTAGAATCAATCAACAATAAATAATAAAATGAAGGAGAGTATCGTTCAGGGGGTCTACTTAAACTGGTAGATCTTATAAAAAAACCTGTAGGATTTTGAGGTACCTGCTGCTCCTGTTGTTGTACATTTTAATTTTCTGGTTCCTTTGGAATTTCTCTTTCAGTGATCTCATCAAGCACTGTGTATTCTGGTTTTTCTTTTCTTGTATTTTCCCCTGCAAGTAATCTTTGTACATGAAGTTTTCATTGAATATGACATCTCTACTCCTAATTATTTTGTGATTTTCATAATCCCATAAGTGATAACCAAAATCATTAACATCATATCCAATAAAGGTACACTTCTTGGATTTTTCCTCAAGATTTGTTCTATTTTCTTTATCAATATGGACAAATGATTCACAACCGAAAGTGTTCAAAAAGGAACAGTTTATCTTTTTACCTATCCATGCCTTGTCTATAATTCCACCATCCAAAGAACTTCAAGGTCCTCTATTTATTAAGTAAATAGTAGTATCTACAACATCTTCTAAGAAATGTAAGTGTAGATCAACATGCAATCTCATACTCCTTGCATGCTCCATGATTGTCCTATTCATCATTTATGACACACCATCTTCTTGTGCTGTTACTGAAACTGTCTTCTGTCTACGAATCACATGGTATGAACAATAATCATCAAACTCCTTGATGCAATATTCACCTCCATTATCTGATCTGAGACACTTCAACCTTTTTCCTGTCTCATTCTCAACNTACAACATCTTCTCAGAAATGTAAGTGTAGATCAACATGCAATCTCATACTCCTTGCATGCTCCATGATTGTCCTATTCATCCTTTATGACACACCATTTTCTTGTGGTGTTACTGAAACTATCTTCTGTCTACGAATCACATGGTATGAACAATAATCATCAAACTCCTTGATGCAATATTCACCTCCATTATCTGATCTGAGACACTTCAACCTTTTTCCTGTCTCATTCTCAACCAAAGGTTTCCATTTCTTAAAAGTATAAAAAACATTAGATTTTTTTTCGAATGCAATAAACCCAAGTTTTTCTAGCTGTATCATCAATAAAAGTAACATAATAATGAGAGCCACCAAGAAATGATACTTGAGTTGGTCCCCATACATCTGTATGCACAAGCTCTAACCTTTCCCTCTTCTTTTCTTATTTAACTCTGAGAAATCTGAGTCTCTTCTGTTTTCCATAAACAAAATGCTAACATAAGTCCAAATCAATTTGTTTAATATCTGGAAACAAATTTATTTTGTGAAGCATCTGCATCCCCTTCTCACTCATGTGTCTAAGCCTGTGATTCCATAGTGATGTATCCACTCCTATAGAAGTGAAAGTGATAGAAGAGTCAGTATTACGAGTACATAAATACAATGTACCTACCTTCTTTCCTTTTGCAATCACTAGTGATCCTTTGGTGACCTTCCACATATTATCTGTAAATATGGATATACAACCTTCACTTGCCAACTGCCCTGTTGAAATCAAATTTTTCCTTAGATCTGGAACATGTCTTACCTCTTTCAACAACCATTGGTTTCCATTCTTTTTCTTTATTTTTACCTTTCCCATTCCAACATTTTTTTTATGGTGCATCATCACCCAAGTGAACCTGTACAAAATCACCTTGAACATAATAGAGAAAACGTTTCCTATGGGGTGTGGCATGAAATGAAGCCCCTGAATATACTACCCAAGACTCAAAAATATTATCTACAAAAAGAATCAAATCATCTTGTAACACATAACCTATTACATTTGCTTCATGATTTTTCTCATGTTGTCCATCTCTTTATTTCTTTGGAGCTCTGTAGTCTTTCTTCATAAATCCTTTCTTCCCACAATTCCATCACTTTATCTTTCCAGGTCTGGATTTGGATCTGCCCTTCCTAGAATTCCCACAGTTCCTTGAGCCCTTTCCTCTACCCTTTTTTCTTCCCCCGTTCTCCATGTTTAACGCATTACCTGATTTCTCACCTGTGCTTTTCCGTCACATTTCCTCACTAAGGATAACACCAACAAAATCATCAAATTTTAAAGTGTTTGAACCAAAGACAGAGTTACTTACAACCATGACCAATCCGTTCCATATTTTTGGCAATGAGCACAAGATTAGAAAATCCCTGACCTCATCATCAAAGTCCACTTTTACAGAACTTAGTTGATTATTAATCGTATTAAATTCATTTAAAGGATTTGCAATAGACCCACCTTCTGACATCTNGTCTACGAATCACATGGTATGAACAATAATCATCAAACTCCTTGCTGCAATATTCACCTCCATTATTTGATCTGAGACACTTCAACCTTTTTCCTGTCTCATTCTCAACCAAAGGTTTCCATTTCTTAAAAGTATAAAAAACATTAGATTTTTTTCGAATGCAATAAACCCACATTTTTCTAGCTGTATCATCAATAAAAGTAACATAATAACGAGAGCCACCAAGAGATTATAGTTGAGTTGGTCCCCATACATCTGTATGCACAAGCTCTAACCTTTCCCTCTTCTTTTCTTTTTTAACTCTGAGAAATCTGAGTCTCTTCTGTTTTCCATAAACACAATGCTAACATAAATCCAAATCAATTTGTTTAATATCTGGAAACAAATTTCTTTTGTGAAGCATCTGCATCCCCTTCTCACTCATGTGTCTAAGCCTGTGATTCCATAGTGYTGTATCCACTCCTATAGAAGTGAAAGTGATAGAAGAGTCAGTATTACGAGTACATAAATACAATGTACCTACCTTCTCTCCTTTTGCAATCACTAGTGATCCTTTGGTGACCTTCCACATATTATCTGTAAATATGGATATACAACCTTCACTTTCCAACTGCCCTGTTGAAATCAAATTTTTCCTTAGATCTGGAACATGTCTTACCTCTTTCAACAACCATTGGTTTCCATTCTTTTTCTTTATTTTTACCTTCCCCATTCCAACAATTTTTTATGGTGCATCATCACCCAAGTGAACCTGTCCAAAATAACCTTGAACATAATAGAGAAAACGTTTCCTATGGGGTGTGGCATGAAATGAAGCCCCTGAATCTACTACCCAAGACTCAAAAATATTATCTACAAAAAGAATCAAATCATCTTGTAACACATTACCTATTACATTTGCTTCATGATTTTTCTCCTGTTGTCCATCTCTTTATTCTTTGGAGCTCTGTAGTCTTTCTTCATAAATCCTTTCTTCCCACAATTCCATCACTTTATCTTTCCAAGTCTGGATTTGGATCTTCCCTTCCTAGAATTCCCACAGTTCCTTGAGCCCTTTCCTCCACCCTTTTTTCTTCCCCTGTTCTCCATGTTTAACGCATTACCTGATGTCTCACCTGTGCTTTTCTGTCACATTTCCTCACTAAGGATAACACCAACAAAATCATCAAATTTTAAAGTGTTTGAACCAAAGACAGAGTTACTTACAACCATGACCAAGCCGCTCCATATTTTTGGCAATGAGCACAAGATTAGAAAAGCCCTGACCTCATCATCAAAGTCCACTTTTACAGAACTTAGTTGATTATTAATCATATTAAATTCATTTAAAGGATATGCAATAGACCCACCTTCTGACATCTCCATATTAAATAATCTCTTCATTAGAAATACCATATTGGACACCGATAGTTTTTCATACAGTTTAGCCAATGCATCCATCAACTCATTCGTTGTCTTTTCTTTTGAAATATTGAAAGCCACCAACACTACCAGGCTCARTCGTATCGTTCCTAGTGTCWTTCTGTCAAGAACCTCCCATTCTTCGTCCTTCATGGCCATCAACTTCTTTTCTATTCCACCCAATTGTAGGAATAGATCCTTTTGATATAAATAATCTTCCATCTGCATCTTCTATAACTGGTAGTTTTGGCCATTAAAATTATCGACCCTAAACTTTCCATCTTCTGCCATTGCTCCCAATCGAACCAAGAACCCTCTTTTCCTGCAATTTACCTTTCACTGTGATACCAGTTGTTAAAAAAATAGGATCGCGAAGCAATAAAATAAAACAAATACATAAATAAAAATCAGAAGATACACAATACAATAAAGACACAGATATATGTGGTTCACCCAGTGTGGGTTACATCCACCAAAGAAATTGCCAGGTCCTTCCTTT
>JZKD02S1843651.1:31322-55103 GCA_000966675.3 Picea glauca
TATAACAATATGAAAATATCACCAGAGGAAAAAATGCAAGAGTTTTTGTCCAGATTCATGAAGGTATTCAACTCAATCCCTACAGAAGTCCAACCACCTCCTGTAGCTGCGTAACTTCGATACATTGATTCCTTTGACAACGATTTCGCCTTGCTACTGATAGAAAGAAGATCTACTACTTTAGGCACTATGAGGAGTGACATAATCAAAGTCGAAGTAAATCTGATGGCATCAGGAAAGATCAATTTTTTTTTTGACAGAAATGGGAAGAAGCCCCAAGGAGACAGACAACCCTCTATGTCTCGATCCTCAGATGAAGAGTTTGAATTAATGATGAAGACTATGGAGAAGTTGATGGAAATAATGTCCATGGAGAACAATCACTCTACCAGGGAGAAAAATGATTTCTAGCCTAGAAATAAAAATTTTAGAAGGGTTCCAGTCCTGCAGATCAGGCTAAGGGACTAGAGGGGTCAAGGTGATCAACAAATAAGACCTCCATTCCAAAAAAACTATGCAAATGAAGACTTTGATCAGATGATCCAAGACCAAATGCATTGCTGTGACGACACAAATACACATGTGTTCTTAACAAAGGGATAACATGATCAATTCATGGACACAAATGATGGTATAATGCTCGAGAATGAGGACATGCTGTCTTCAGAAACGAAGGAGTTCAAGAAAGGATATCACAATGCAATCATGTAGTTTCAAAAGCAATACAACCTCAAATGTAGAAACAAGTCTGCAGAGCCTCAGCAGAAAAATCCTACAAAATAACCTCAAGCAAACACTCCTTCCTCAAGTCAACCAAAGAAAGACAATCCAACAAGGGATGCGATGGAGAAAGGAAAATCAAAGGAGGAATATTTAAAGAAAGCACGGGAGGCGAGTAAGGAAATGAGTGTCAAAGAGGTAGATGAAACTCCTCCTCCCTTTAACTTTGAGAATGAAATGATGAAAATTAAATTCTCCATTACTTTTAATGAGCTAATCAAGAATGGAGAGTATAGGGATCAGATCATTAAAATGTTAAATATGGAAGTGGCTCCCGACACCTTGAACATCGAGGAGGACCACCCTACCATCTTATTTGATCCATGTGTAGAAGAAACTGGAGATACTAAGGATGTTCCCCCTTTCTATGTCAACCTCAAAATCCATGACATGACTTTGCATAATTCCATGTTGGATTCATGCACATTGCACAATCTCATGAAAAAGGTGGTCATGGACGAGTTAGGATTGGACGTCACCAGACCTTGTAAGGATATTTTCTCTTTTGAATCAAGAAAGGTGAAATGTTTGGGTCTGATCAAAGATTTGGTCGTGTCATTATCTCAAATTTTGTCGAAGAATCTGGTCATGGATGTGGTGGTGGCTGACATCCCCCCAAAATTTGGGATGTTGTTATCCAGATTGTGGGCCGCGAAATTAAAGGGAACCCTGCAGATGGACATGTCTCATGCTACCATCCCTATTTTCGGCCAAGAAAGAAGACTGTATAGAGAGGTGATGCTCAAGTACATGGTGAGTAGCAAGACCCAACTGAACAATCATCCTATATACTCTGTCGACACCAAAATTGGCTCCTCTATTTTTTACAATGACTTAAGTTTTGAAAGGGAGGAGCCAAAAACTTTCATGACTGTCGAAGATAAGGCCGCACATTGAGCAGAGGAATGTGAAGATTAGAGAAACCACACAGAAAATGAAATGTGGAATATGAGCTTCGATGGAGCTGTCAGGAAGAAAGGATATGGAGCTGGCATATGGATAAATCCTCCCAAGGTGGGATCCAAGCTCTTATCGTACAAACTCTCCTTTGATTGTACAAATAACATGGCTTAGTATGAGGCACTAGTTTTGGGTCTCATAACTTTAAAAGAATTGGGCACTAAGAGGATAGTGGTGCATGGAGACTCTAAGCTCATCATATATCAAGTGAAGGGTATATACTAGTCCAAGCACCCCAGTCTGAGAGGATATATAAATCTAGTGCTATACCTCCTAGAAGATTTCTTAGAGTATAATTTGTCATTGATCCCCAGGGGGAAAAATCAAATTACAGATTCCCTGGCCACCTTAGCTTCAATGTTTAAAATTTCAATTTTTCCCAATAGGAAGTATGAGATTGAAGTCAAACATAGGCCTATAGTAACTGATAATATCAAGTATTAGTAGGTGTTTGAAGATGACAAATAGGTGGAAAGGTTCCTCCAAATGAGCGATGAGTTCATTAACATAAACATCGATGATTAGTGTTGTTGCAAAGAAGATGAAGACACAGTTGTGCATAGTGACGATGACCCCTTTCAGAACCGGATAAATGGAAGGGATATAGTGCAGCTAAAAAATGACATCATCCACAAAGGATTGGTTCCATTATAAAATATGTTTGATGAAAACAATGTAGCCAGAAATCCCAGGATCACTGCAAATGATGAAGATATCGAGGATTGCAACATCTAGACTCAAGAGAATCCTAAGATAATCAAATTTTCAAAGACACTCAGTTCGATGATCAAGCAAAGATATATCAACCTCATGAAATATTTTCCTGATGTTTTTGCGTGGAGTTATGAAGACTTGAAAGTCTATGACACTAGAGTAATTCAACATGTCATTCCCATCAAGGAGGATCAAAAACCTTTCAAGCAAAATCTAAGGCAGATCAATCCCTTGTTGCTACCGTTGATTGAAAAAGAGGTAAAGAAACTATTTGATGCCGAAATTATTCTTTCTTTGAGATTTTCAAAATGGGTGGCCAACCTTGTGCCTGTGAGGAAGAAGAGCAGCGAAATAAGGTTATGTGTGGATTTTTGGAACCTGAACAAAGTATCCCTCAAAGACAACTACCCACTTCCTAATATGGACTACATCCTGTAGAAGGTATTTGAATCCCATAAAATGTCGATGTTGGACGGTTTTCCTGGTTACAATCAGTTCATGGTACACCTAGACAACTGGGAGAAGATAGCCTTTACGACACCGTGGGGTACGTTCATGTATGCAAAGATGCCTTTCAGTCTTATGAGCTCTAGAGCTAGTTTCCGTAGGGATATGGATATAAAATTTGATGAGGAGAAAGACAATTTTATCATGATCTACATGGATGACATCACATTAATCTCTGATTCTGAAAAACAACATCTTGAGCATCTGAATAAGGTCTTCCAAAAATGTAGAAAGTTTGGCATATCATTAAATCCGAAAAAATCAAATTTTGGGATGCAAGAAGGAAAACTGTTGGGGCACATCATCTCAAAGGAAGGCATAAAGATATACCAACAGGGTGGAAGGGATTCTAAATATCATCACTCCTCTGAGCAAGAAAGAGGTACAATCTTTCCCGGGAAAGGTGAATTTTCTGAGGAGGTTCATTCTGAATCTAGATGAAATTAGAAAGAACATCACGTGTATGCTAAGAAAAGGTAATGAGATAAAATGGAACCTAGAATCTAGGAAATCATTTGAAGACATCAAGGTGGTGCTGACCAAATCTACCGTATTAGCCAACCCAAAATTCATAAATGATTTTATCTTATTCTCCTTCGCCTCAGAGCACACCATTGCTGGCGTCATGTTACAAAAGGATGAACCGAATTTTGAAAATCCTATAGCCTATTTCAACAGGAAATTGAGAGAATCCCCATTGAGGTATGATATCATGGAAAAACAAGCATACACCTTATTGAAATCCCTCAAGGAATTCAGGACTTATATACTAAATTCCCACGCCATTACTTATGTGCCTAGCAATTCCGTCAAGGATATCCCGACTCAGCCTGACCCTAAGGGGAGAAGAGGTAAATGGATCGAAGAAATGATGGAGTATGACCTCAAAATAAAGCCTACAAATCTGATTAAGGGTCAGGGGCTTGCAAAATTGATGGCATAGTTGAACTGTGATGTTTTGGGAATAAACTTCATTGCTGATCTATTAGAGAACCCTCAAGAAGAAGCAATCCTGCAGGTATCTCAGAAATTCATCGATTCACCTTGGTACTCTGACATAATTTACATATTGAGAAATTTGAAAGCTCCACCAGGGTTAAGTAAAACAAAGGATAGGTTTTTGAAATTGAAGGAGGCTAAGTTTTTCATCCTAGATAACTTTCTGTATTGGAAGGATCCAGGAGGGATCTTGCTAAATTGTTTGATGGAAGAAGACACAAAATGATCTATCAAGGAGTTACACAAAGGGGACTGTTGGGGGAATCATTAATGGAATACCAACATGCATTAAATATTGAGGGTAGGATTTTATTCGCTCAGTATTTTTGTATATCTATAGAAGGAAGTTTCCAGTTGCCCCAAATGCCAGATATTCGATGGAAAAAGAAAATTGCAACCTCTGCCATTGAAACCTATCTCTATCGAAGCACCGTTCATGCAATGGGGTCTGAAATTTATAGGAGAAATAGATCTTCCATCCTTGGCTCATCATAGATGGATACTAATGGCCACAAACTACTTCACCAAATGGATTGAAGTGGTCCCCACAAGGAAAGCTACCGACACAGTTATCATTCAGTTTCTAGAGACCAATATCTTATCTAGGTTCGGGTGTCCTGTCAAGATCATCACGGATAATGCAACAAAGTTCAAGTCCAATAATATGGAGAAGTTTTGTAATGATTACAACATAACCCTGGGACGTTCTATGGCTTATTACCCACAGGGTAATGGATTGGAGGAATAATCCAACAAAATCTTAACCATAATTATTAAAAGGATATTGCAGGACAACAAGAAGGTATGACAAAAAAATCTTATCTATGCACTATGGGCTGACATAATCACTACCAAAAAGTCCATATCCACATCTCCATTCCAAATTGTATATGGCGCGGAGGCAGATTTCCCCACCTCGCTGGGATTTCCCATCAGGAGGTTGTTGTAAGAGCAAGAGGCTGAACCAAATGACGATTAGAGGAGGATAAACCAATTGGGTCACACACAACAAATGAGGGAATGAGTTTTCAACTGATCATAGCTTCACCAAGACAGGATGAAGAAGATTTTTGACAAGAAATCTAAGCATGAGCATTTCAAGGTAAATGATCTGGTGCTGAAGTGGGACATGAGGAATGAAGACAAAGGGAGGCTTGGAAAATTCGATCATCTTTGGATGGGTCCATTCAAGATTGTTGTGTATCACAGGAACAATGCATATTTGCTACAAGAACTTAATGGAGAACTCACTGGTGGGAGACGTGTGAATGGCAGGTTCCTTAAATATTATTTGGTTTAGTATGGTCTATTTCAATTTTAATGTCATTGTAAATAGTCGTTTTTTATGTTTTCAAAGAAGACGTTTCGAGCCAGTAGTTAGCAGAAAATTGAAGCCCAGATAGAAGGCCCTATGTTTATGCTGAGTCTGGTTATGACTATGCCAAGAAGGTCTAGGGTGAGTCTTTTCCATTTTTTTAGAGTTTGAAAATCAAATAAAGCCCAATGGTTAGGCACCTAGTATACTGTTCTTTTCCAGCTCACCGGGAGGATAGCATCCCTGTTGGAGCCAGCTGTTAGCACTATCATTTTTTCAGTTAGAGTCAGTCCTAGATGAGTCATGGTTCATGTATTGAAACACGTGAGGTTAGGTACTAAGAAAAAAATGGGTCGAAGTCAGCAAGTGGTGGAGCTGGCCCTTGGAGTCAGGAAGGGGCGTCATAATCAAACATATTTGAATTGTAAAGGTCTTTTCCAAAAAGGTTGGATCCTTTCAGAAAGAGGGAATTTACATGCGAGAGGTCAAGGAAAGTAGTTAGAGTAAGGGTCACGTTGACATATATAATGGCCATCATCACCTCATTATGAAGTCATAAAGAATACGAAATCACAGTGCTCATATCTCGTATAATCTGCAGATCTTATCATATGTACTTTGCACACTCCGAAGTGTACCCATCGCGTGAGTGTGCTGTGCAAATCTTCAGCCTGCTTCAAAAATTCTCGTCACCATGGATTCAATGTCCTTTTTCATGATTCCATCCCTCTCCCATTCATTTATAAATTCCATTCACCTTGCGTGCTTCTCTTTTATCATCCAATTTTATGCGTTGTCTGTGATCTTTCCTGCAATTCCTAAGTTTTCTCATTGCAGGAAAGACAATTTCCATCAGCTATGTCGTGAAACTGGTCAATCAATATTTCCATGTTTGCTCCGTCTTAAATAATGGTTCAAATCCTATTGGAGTTTTCCACAAGCTAGTCTTTCAAACGTCAGTTCCTCTCATGACCATCCTTTTATCCTCAGAGTTTTCCCTTGTCATGCCCAAATTTTATGTCAAGCTTCCCTATTGCGACGAGCCTATCGTTATCATTATCGCAACATCGACCTGTTTCTACGCCAAGATTTCTCATGATGCCTGGCGATCGCGTAGTGAATTCCTAAATTCATTTTCGCTTGTCGTAAAAAGTTTCCACCATTTCCCCTCCGACAAGTCTCGGTGAATAATATAATTATCCATTTGACACACGAAGAGGGTTTCATATTTCATTACTGTATGTACAAAACAAACACATGTTGCATCATGATAACATCCCAAAACATAAGGAAGAGGGCGTGAAGTGGCAGAGCTGTGAGGACCGAGCCTCAAGACTTGGCATTAATCAATGAAGATCCAAATGTCAGGGCATATTTTGAACAGGTCGGATGCATGCACTATTGTGAGAAAATCCAAGGATACAATGTGAAACTGTCATAACAGTTCGCTCTCAGATTTAATGGCTTCCACATGGTTATTGCAGGAATGACATTCCAGGTGACGAAGGAAACTCTGTCAGCCAGGACAGAGATCCCTCCATGCAGTGAAAGGTGGTATAAGGGAATTCCTTTGGACGTGCTATGCTATGAAGAATTCATCAAACTAAACTTCTTGAACGGGAAAATCGGAACAGGTGTTCCGAGTCGGTATTTATGGGAGCATTTTTAGAAACTCCTGAAGGTGATTATAAAGTATTTCATGTGTGAAATAAGGTCTGAAAAAATATACCACATCACATCAGGATGCTGTTGCATTTCACAGGGAAGAGGCCTTTGAACTTACCTTTCTTCTTGCACCAAAGTCTAGGAGGAATGTCGGACAATGTGCAAGATGAAGCAAACCCGCCAAAGATGAACTTATCCCATATCTCATTAATCAAGTTATTGATAGTTGAAGAATTGAGGCGACTGGGCAAGGGATGGGAGTCATTTCTATTTTTATCCGACATCCCTAGGGACCCCAAAGGAGATCCCCATCTACCCACGGGAGAAACAACATATCATAGTGCAGAGGCAGAAATAGAGGGGACTACAGGAAAATGAAAGATAGTGGAAGGCTCATCACCCCAATAGCTAGTACCCTAGGAAAGAGGTAGGCCAAGGAAGAACAGGGATGCCAGGGAGGCCTAAGCTCCAAACAAACTGTGTGCCTAATCTATTGGTGAGAATTTACTCATGTGTTATGCTCAGCTAGAACTTGTCGAGGGTTTGAGCCGGGAAATCTATGATATACGAAGAAGATTGAGAAATGAAAGCATGGATGTTCAGGAGCCATCACAAAAAATAAAGCAAGCACAACTCGCTATTTCTGAGTTGTACCAGGAGAAAAGACAATTGAGAAAGCAATCAACAGAAAGGATTGTTGAAACTTCAACATCCCAGAGTCGAGAAGGGAATGCAAATTGGCTTAAGAAACAACTCAGAGAAGTGAAAGACATGATCATCTAGCTATGAAAGGAATAAAGAATGTCAGAGGAGAGAATTGCAGAGCACTTCAAGGAATGTGGACCAGCCATGGAAAATATCCATGCAGCTCTAGCCAGTGCTCAAATGAAGCTGAAGGGAAACATGGTCTTGCGAAGACAGGTAAAGAATATGTAAAGAATATCAAGAAGACGCTTAGAGTATCAATATTGCAGATGAGGCTAGAAACATAATTGACTTGACCTCGTTTTTGTCTTTTTGAACGTGGTACAAAATTCCCCTCTCCTCGTGTCCTGTTTCCTACCAGGAAGTAAGGAATCTGGCAGGTATCCATGCGGTGGATATACGTCGCGCATATGCTGAAAACCCACCTGTTGAGAAGGACAACTATAAGCGAAACACACAACAGTTTTGAAAGAGATGCGTGGTCCCTTGACTTTTGTCACCATCTGGAAAGAAAAAGTGTCAATCCATAGTCATCCTCCATACCAACCCATTACATGCATAATGTGACCAATGATCGCATGACAACAATCAAAACCCGTTACACTAGGTGGCAAAATTCCGCTAGAAGTGCTCGATCATTCGGGTGACCCTTTGAACAAGGAACACTGATGCATCACTTCCTAATGATGGAATCTTTCGTATGACTGAAAGATCATGGTAAAGATGTTAGTTATGACATGATTGGGTAGAGTTGGGTTCCTATTCTTAGTAATTCCCATTCGAAAGATCAACTAGCAGGGAATAACCAGATTCAAAATTCTAGGAGTAGTAGGCTGGATCATGACAACCTAAGGGGCACATTTGTTTCTATATATTGCATCGTTTCAATGTAAGAGAGGATGGTTGGAAAAGTAGTGTAGACAATAGGCTTTTGAATGTAACTCTCGAACCTGATTGAAATATAATGCAAAGCTCCTAAGGCTTTGATGAAAAGATTCTAATGGTGGTGGTTTGATGTATTGTTATCTCTCATATCTATGTACTCCTATTTTCTGTGTATCCATGTATTTACTTTGTTTAAATTTAAACGTTTAATAAGTCTAGAATTCATCGCGCGGTGCTTTAGACTTTGCCATTTAAACTCCCATGTTTTCTTCTAAGTAATTTAGAATTAATCTCCAATGGTGCTTTGAGTTTCTTTATGTATTTTTTCTCTCACCACACACAACGACATTTGAACTGAAAGACCATTGCCTGCTTAGCCTTTATCCTCTCAAGTTTTAGTTACCAATTCATTTATTTCTCTCGCTTTCTGGGATTTGACTCCATGGCCCAATGTTCTATATTTCCTTGCCAACAGAACCATAAACATTTTACGAATGTAATAAACCTAGCCAACAATTCAAAGCCATTATCTGTTAGAGAATAAGTCTCAGAGAGATCTCTCTCTAGGTAGGAAAGGCTAGTTTTTGGTCTTAAAGTTTGTCCATAGGTTACCTCTTTCATTTGTTTTCTCAGCCAAATGAATTTACAGAGTGCTAACATGTGTGAAACTTGATACATGATAGTATCAAAATATACAAAGAATACGACGTTGTTGACTTGTTGTCTTCTCTTGTTCGTTGTATGCCATAAGTTTACATACTTCCCGGACAAGTTTTCTTTGTTGGATGAACCCATGTGCTGATAGTAACCCGATTCCTACCACCCTATGAGCACAATAAAGATCAACAACCATGCGTAATGGAATTCCATGCCCTTTTCCTAGGCCTCAGTACAATTCTATAAAAACTGATTCACGAAGAAGGTTACCCATATCATATGAACCCCTTCCACACATTCCTCTGTAGTTGCAATGGCTGCAACTGGTAATTCATATTTCCCGCACTAGCACAATAACTTGTAGGCCAGTACCTGCATTGAAAATCAAACATTGGTGTCAAAGATTTTTTTCAAATCAAGTCATCTCTTTCCTCTGAATTTCTGGAACTTGTCCTTCATTGACTCTGAGAGGGCACCCTCTCCTGTTTTGTTGAAAAACATGGCCAGATCCTCGCTGAACTTTGGGAGTCATGTAATACGTGCGATCAGAGTAGTATCGATTGATATTGGGGGATACATCCATAGTGCCCCCTTGTGAACACAATTGAATAACATCTTCACACATGCATTTATCTCCAAACTTTGCTCGAAATGTGGATAATCTAACAAGTTCAATATACCTTCCTTCTCCAACCCCGTCGTCAACTCACATGTCCCCAACAAGATTTCTCCTGTACCTAGTACACTCCTCGTGAAAAAATATTTTTCCTTGGCCAACTATGGGAATTTCTGTTCATCGGTGATGTCATGGTCCATGAATTTAAGACCTATAATCTTTTCGAGCATCTCTCTTTCCAAGCTTACTCTAGGCAGAACTAGTGTTGTCACCAATGGTTACTTACCATTGGTGGGTACATGTATTGGTGGTGCATTATCCATCCTCAGTGGTAGGTAATATTTGTGGAAACTCGTCTGTGATGTTGAAGCCGAAACTATCACTTCTTCATCAACCTCTTGTGTCTCTACTAGTTATTTTGCTTGTTTTCATGCTGCTGCAGATGGTGCTCCAACTTTGGGTGGTTCCATTCATCTTCTATGATGGATTCTTGGACTAGCTCTATGTCTCTTCACTGGTAGTTGTATCTCGGATTTGGTGCTCTCAAATTCTCTCTAGTTTGATTTTTTTTCTCTCACTTTCATGCAACAATGATTTACACTTAATGAATTCGTGGTGTTTTTGTGCCTTCGTGCCAACTGTACATGTATCATCCTTCCTTAACTACCTTATCCAATCTTCCACTGTGGTTGATGAGCTGTAAAATAAATGCTTCTTTATTACCAAATCTATCGTGTGATTTTTCCCTCATACTACCAATCTGTCATGATTTCCAGTGTATTTTACTATTTAAGATTATACAACACCTTTATGACCTATCACTCCTACTTCACAACCATTGTTTCCATGATTTAATGATTTTACCGGTATTGTCATTGCCCAACTGTGCAATGGTTCTCGCGATTACATCTGTGTACTTCACAGTCTTTCTCTTATGTGTCTTGTCTTCTAAATTGGCACAGTTCTATTCTGATGTATGATAACCATTCCATCTACACAAGTTCTTATGCCTTGGTACTGTAACACTCTTTTTTGTTTTTCTATATCTACGTTTTATTTGATTTTCTTCCCTTTTATACTTTTTATTCATTTTTCCTTATTTTTCTTGCTACTATGGTGTAAATGTGTTGAACCTACACAGAATAGATCTAGCTAAACAATAATACACACATTTTCAAAGAGAATTGGAGAAAGAAGAAGAAGAAGAAGAAGAAGAAGAGAAAGAATGAAAGAGTTCTCATTAACCGTATTCCACACTCAAAGAGTAAATAATTTACAATATATATAGGATACATGAGTAAATAATGATCCATAGTGGTGGCCTAGAGTGATTTGGACACACACCAGCAGTTACAGGAATGAACTTCCACCTAGTCTAGTCTCTCAGGCAATTACGAGAGTGAACTGCTACCTAACTGAGTTAACTAGTCAACTGATCTTTAGTTAACTGACTGAACAAAGAGTAGTGAGGAGTTAACTCAGGGAATCAAGTGTAATGCGCCAGTCTGGTGATGATCCTAAGGCAAGTGCACATTATCATGGTGATGATCCCAATGTTGCATGGTGACAAAACCAATGCAACATCTAAACTCAACTCAACTAGTCAAACTGAAGTGTCAACTAGAAGAGAATATTCTCCAGGTGAAATATTCTCTCCTAAAATATAGGATACTGGATAATGACTAATTATGACTAATAAACAAGGAATAACCTTAGGAAAAAGAAATCCTAGGTGTGTGTGAAGTAACTCCAACACCCGCCTTGAACATCACTATGGTGAAAATAAAGAATGGGTCCCGACAACAAGGCCATGTTAGGTACCCAAATACAAAAGATACACTGAAAATAAAGTGAGGAAAGAGGGAAAAACTCATGGGAAAAACCCCCTCTCAAATTCCAATGCATAAAAAAATAAAATGAGAAGGAACAAAAAGCAGTTGCTAAGCAACCATGTCATTCGCTCCAAGAAGACCTCACAACTGTGCAAGTTTGTGCTTGTTGAAGATTTTGTTGAAGATGTAGATGTTTGCACGGATCTGATGAAGTAGATGCGTCATTGAGATATCCAAACATATCCACTTTCTCTTATTTTAATGAACAATATCCAAATAAATTTTGGATAAAACTTTGAAAACCGTGCGGCCGTTTCTGGAAAAACACTGAAATTTTGTTGATTTTGAAAGGATCATAACTTCACTTTATGGACTCCATTTTGGACGATTTTTTTTTTGAAATTTGATATTTTCCCGAGAGGAATT
The DNA here is from genome assembly GCA_000966675.3 of Picea glauca. Lineage (NCBI taxonomy): Eukaryota > Viridiplantae > Streptophyta > Pinopsida > Pinales > Pinaceae > Picea > Picea glauca. The sequence goes on from JZKD02S1843651.1 coordinate 43,384, forward strand.
AAAATATCCAATTTTTGTCTGCAAATTGTGCTAAGAAATATCAAAAATGATTATGATGTGCACGTCTCTCTTTTTGTCTCATGAGATGCATGCATTGCGCATGGAAACGTATCTGCATGTGACTCCTGAGATGAATGCCATCTATCTTCCACATGAATTTCAGAAAACAAATCTGAAATGGAGTAGACATCATATTCAATTAATGGAATACAATTTTGTGCAAATACTTGTGTAGAAGGCTCTTCAAACTGAGATGACTTATCTTCCAGTGGATTTTCTACATTCTCTATCTTGTCAACATTTTGCATGCATTCTTATTCCCAAATAAAACCTCCAATCTGCTACATAAATCATTTGGAGTGAATTCTTTTGAGTCATAATATACTCGATGGAGAATTTCGGGAGACATAAAATAGAGGATACATCCTATGGCCATATCTTGTCAATTGAGAAAATCATTTTTCTCATCGGCATAATAAGGCTATACTTCTGTTGCCATAGTTATTTGGTACAAGAATCTACATCTGAGATGAAGCATAATTTTTGGCTTCCATTTCCAATAGTTATGATGTGTGAGAAGTATTTCCGACGAATAATCCATCTTTTTGTTGTCTTCAATCTTCTGTACCTGCAAAAATAATTTGGTGTAGATTTTGCTTAGCAGTTTGTCAGCTCTGATACCATGTAAATGTGTTGAACATGCACAAAATAGATCTATCTAAACAATAATACACACATTTGCAAAGAGAATTGGAGAAATAAGAAGAAGGAGAGAAATAATGAAAGAATTCTCATTAACCGTATTCCACACTCAAAGAGTGAATAATTTACAATAGATATATAGGATACATGAGTAAATAATGATCCATAGTGGTTTTCTAGAGTGATCTGGACACACACCAGTAGTTACGGGAGTGAACTACCACCTAGTCTAGTCTCTTAGGCTGTTACAGGAGTGAACTGCCACCTAGCTGTGTTAACTAGTCAACTTGTCTTTAGTTAACCGACTAAACAAAGAGTAGTGAGGAGTTAACTTAGGGAATCAAGTGTAATGAGCTAGTCTGGTGATGATCCTAAGGCAAGTGCACATTATCATGGTGATGATCCCAATGTTGGATGGTGACAAAACCAATGCAACATCTAAACTCAACTCAACTAGTCAAGTTGAAGTGTCAACTGAAAGAGAATATTCTCCAGGAAGAATATTCTCTCCTAAAATATATGATACTGGATAATGACTAATTATGACTCATAAATAAGGAATAACCTTATGAAAAATAAATCCTAGGTGTGTGTGAAATAATTCCAACATATGGTACATCTACTATAGTACATGTGTTCTGGCGCAACCCAAATTACTGCACATAGTGTCAGTCGTCTCTTTATATTTTTAGCCGAATTCCATTCACCATTCTTCCGAGGACTTATCCATTCAGGGTTTCCAATTGCACAACACCTGTCTTTGTTACCTACTGAATCACATAGGGTCCTAATCAATGCATTCTAAACTTTCCTGGATGCTGCATAAACTTGCTGTCATAGAGTAATACCAAATCACCCACTTGAAAATTTTTCTATTTAATGTGTCGATCATGCCAATCCTTCTCTCTTTCTTTCTGAACTTGCTGATGGAAACTTGCAACAAATCATTCTTCTTCAAGCTGTACCAACTGTGCATATATGTCCTCTATTGTGCCAGAGTCCGATAGCTCAGTGTTTTCTACAATGCACATGATAGGTAGAATGAACTCCATAGGCATTACTTCTTCTTATCCATAGACCAACCTGAAAGGTGTCTGACCTGTCAACTTCTTACTTGTAGTCCTGTAAGCCCATAAAACTACAGGAACTCTTAAGTCCCAATCTTCTCTTCCTACATTGCATATTTTTTTTCAGAGCATTCTCCAAGATCTTATTGAAAGCTTCCACTCTTCCATTAGCTTGAGGATGATATATGGTACTCTTTTGATGATGAATTTGAAACTCCCCAACCAATGATGCAATTGTCTTGTTCAGAAAGTGGGTTCCTTGATCACTGAGTAATATGCACAAACATCCAAACCTTGTGACTACATATTTGAAAAAAAAACCCGCAACAGTCTCCACGATGCAATATGTAACTGGTACTACTTCTTCCCATCTTGTCAAGTACTCTGTCACAATGATTATATATTTCTCCCCTGATCTTCTTGCTTGTGGGTTAATTGGCCCCACAAAGTCTATGGCCTATTTCTCAAATTCTTGTAGTGTAACCTATGGATTCAAAGGAATTTCATCTCACCTAGATGGCTTTCCCACTCTTTGACATACATCACATGACTGGAAGTAAGCCTTCACATATTTGTGGAGTGCGGGCCACCAAATCCCTGGGCACAAAATATTCTATGTAGTTTCTCTCCTTGCATAATGTCCTCTTGTAATCCCATCACGCGCTTAATCAAGTATCATCAGTCTCCCATGTTGCAGCACACAACACCTCAATATTCCATCTGCACCCAACTTGTATAGATTCTCTACATTCAATTGATAATATACTACTTTCACTACCAATTGCTTCTTATGCACAACCATCATGTTTGATGGAGACATACATGTACTTAGAAACTGCATGATGTGTGAGAAGTAATCATCCACCATATTTACTACAAATAACTATGCATATAACAAGCTCTCATCTAAATTTCCTACATGTTCACCTGACAATATTCATGATAGATGATCTAGTCCTGCAATCAACTTCCCTGGCTTCACTACAGCCTCAAAGTCATATTCCTGAAATATTAATATCCATCTTCATATTCTCCTTCCCAACACTGGCTTGTTGACTAAGTATTTTAAAGCATAATAATATGTATACATATTAAAGTGATACCCCAACAGATAATGCCTAGATTTTTGTAGTGCATAGACCATTACCAATCCTTTTCGTTCCTTGGTAGTATAATTCTTCTCTGCTATAGACAACTTCCTACTAGAAAAATAAATTGGGTGATCTATGTCTCCCTCCCCTAGATGAGATAGTACTACACCCAACACTATGGACGATGCATCGACATGAACATGGAACTATTTGTTCCAATCTGGAAAGATCAAAATCAACGCAATTACCAGTTTCTGCTTTAAGGTGTCTAATCCCTTCTAACGATCCTCGTTCAATTAAACTTTGCTTCCATCTTCAGTAATTTTTCCATTGGTGTTGTGATCTACGTGTAGTCTTTGATAGAATTCCTGTAATATCCTATATGACCCAGAGTTTCCCTCAGTTGTATGACTAATGTAGGAGGTTCTAACTCCATAATTACTGCAATCTTATTTGGATCTACTAATAATCCCTATTTGCAAACTACATGTCCCAACAAAAATCCAAATGGTGCGCAAAAAATACACTTCTTCAAGTTCAACAAAATATGAAACTGTCTACATTGATCCACCATTATCCTGATGACTCTATATGATCCCTCAGTAAACTGAACACCATCCAATGATCCAAGTATACTTCTAGGAACTTATGGATAAACTCCTTGAACATTGCAAACACTACTATGGAAAACACCATTGGAGAATTATTCAAGCGAAAGGGAATTACTGTATACTGATAACTCCCCCACTCCATCACAAAAGTGGTCTTGTGTCGATCCTCTTGTGCAATTTTTATCTGATGCTACCCCTAGAATCCATCTATAAAAAAATATGTTTCTTAGCCTCTTGCGTTCTCCGGTACCTCATCCGTGAATGGTGTTGGGAATGGGTCATGTAAAAACACATCATTAAACTTCCTCAGGTCCATGTAGATCCTAATTCCTCCTATATTATTTTTCTACAATACCATTAGAATGATCCACTTAGATTCTTTTACCGGTTCAATTATTCCTTTGTCCAACATCTTGTCTATCTCAACCTTCACCTTTTCTTTGCACTTAAGATTTAACCTGTAAGGCCACTGTCACACTGGCTTATCACCTAGTTTCAGTGGAATCCTCATCTCACCTAAGTCCCTAGCTATTCCCTTCATCTCTGAAAATGTCATTAGGAACAGGTCCTGAAATTCTCACAACAAGTTTTCAATCTTCTCTACTATCTCATCACTCCAATAATCTCCTATCTGCGCAAAATTGGGATTCTCTGTCATCCCAATTATTACCTTTCACATCTTTATAGGCTGTGTATATGAAAAAAATTCAATATCTAGCCCTTATACTGCTCATTCTCCTTTTGTCTAAGGTACTTGTATATTTCTGGGATCCTCTTTGTCGTGCTCTTCCTTAGCTACATTGTAACACTCTAATAACTCATGGACAATCATATTGTCTCTATGCACACTACATATTGGTACCACCTCCATCGACCCTTCTTATGAAAATATCTTAGTTTGAATGGAATGTAGCACTTCATATATTGATGGAGATTCATGTTCAAATGTAAATTTTATTTTGAACCTATGGACCGACTCTTTCCATCTTGATGTCTCCCTACACATTGCCAATTCTAAATATCAGTTCTTTGGAATTGTGTCCAGTGTGTGTATAAATATGTGTGTCCATTTTGTTTCTGGTACTGAACTCCATAAAGCCACGCACTATTCAACATGACCTGCTGGATCACTATGTCATGTATACTTCTGCGCAATATCTTCTTCCTCGGTGCCAAACCTTACTTGCATTAGTATGCTACAGTGTGACCAATCGTTTATTCCCTCTCTGTGTGCATCCTACCCTCTAGATGGAGTTACTTTCAAGACAACATCTAGTGCTAAAAACCCTTGCTATTTAGGTACCTGCAACTCAAATTTATTTGCAAACAAACTTATGTTGGTTAATTCTTCATACCTGGGTGGATCACATAGCTCTGTTCCAATCCAATGCAAGGATCAAGTTATACATGCACATCGTCTAGTTGACACTTCATGCATTCTCTATTTCCAATGTTGTAGACCTTCTTTAGAATCTGATGCACACGAGATAATACTTCACCAACTTAGCACACCATACACAGTCAAGTTGAAATAATCGTCCATCCTCCCAGTCATGTTATATAAGTTGTCAATGTCATTTCCTCTGGATGGATGTATGTATCTCTTTCCTTTTGATGGGTCCAAGGGTGCAGTAACTTTCAAATATCCAAATTAAAATATCATCTCCATCCTCTTCAAGTTGATGATGACATGGTTATAAAATTCCCATTCCAGTCCCATCAGTGTTTGATATAGTTGATTATTATCCACAATCTCAATAACTTCAAATTCTGCCACACTGTGCACCCCATCTATGTTTACGGGTACTCATGTCAAACGACCAATCGATACTATTTTTTTTGATTTGAGAGCCTTAGATGAACATGAGACCATACTAACTTGGGTTGGCCCATAATCTCCCATGTATTCTTAGGTAGAATGTTCATGTTAGACCCCAATACCATGATAACATTATCCACATCATACTCTCCAATTTGCGCACTGAATTTTAATTCTCTGTTTGTCCTCTTCCTATGCAGTACATGATTTACCACCTTTTATGCGATATGATTTTCCCTTATTCATGTACAATGATAAATCATGTCATATAGTGTACTTAGTGCAGTTTCATATTTCATTATCTCTACATAACTTCTCATAAATTTTATTAGTGTGCTTACCTTTCCAGTTATCTTCTCTGACACAAAGCGATCTTCCACAGGTGGCACAACTGATGTTGATTCTTTCAAATCTTGTATGAGTAATTATTTTATTGCCCTCTAATATGTCTCCTTTTCTTGCCGAGGATTAAAGGATGGCACATGCCCTGTTGACTTCCTTACCCATTTCTTAGTCTGCTTCCCTTCGTTCAGCACATCAACCCCTATTCTGGCCCCTCCACACATAACAACCACTATTCTTGGTCCTTCATTGCATCTTTCGTTTGATATTTTCTATACATTCTGATTTGGATTCAAATTCTATTTTCCTATGGACTTCCATTTCACAACTAATTAGGGAAAATAATCTATCACATGGTCCAGTGCTCTGCAGTATGTGCACGTTGTACATGGATTTAGATAGTCACAGGCCAAGTGTTCGGGTTGATTACAATTATAACATATATTTGGTCCTCTTCCTCCTCTACCAAAAATTCCTCTACCTCTGCCTTTGCCAAAGTTTCCTCTATTCCTTGTATTGAAGCCTATTTGATTATTGTATTATGGATCCCTCAATTTTATTGCAACATTCTCCTCTTGAATCTTGTAAAAATTTGATGTGCTCTCCCTCATTAAATTAAACATGCGACAATCCTTCTCTTCATGTCCCACCGACTTGCAAAAATTTCAAAACAAGTTCCTTGGTGTACTCTAATACTTCTGTAGTAATGGACACTCAGTTGGGTGATGGGCCCATTTCATACATATCTCGTAATATCCTCCTCTGGTAATGGATTCAATGCTCCCATCGCAAAATACTATGTGAATGGTAGGAATTCATCCTTATGATGGTCTTCATTCATGCACTTGGTACACCAAACTTTCTCTCATTTCTACTTCCCTTTTGTAAGTTCTTCCAGTTGAATTTTCAATGTGATCAACTGCATCTAAACTTGTGCCATGCCTCCATTATCTCATACCGGAGATGATTATGATTTCATTGCAATTTCTAGTGCCTCCGGCTGTGACACAACCTTCTGTTGGATCAATGGCCTACGAATGTGTGGTAGAAGCCATGTAATAAACCATTTTTGATGTTGTTGATCTGGAATATGATAATTCAATCTACCCATCACATCCTTAAACCTCTATTTGAAATCCCATATTGACTCTGTTTGTACCTGTTTAATCTCCTTCAGTTCTATGATGTACTGCGAATCCAACTTTGGTTTATTGAACTCCTTCAATAGTTCTTGCCTTATCTCTTCCAATGTCCTAGACTATCCCATATGCATTGTTATCGCGTAATCTGTACTTTCCCAAAGCCTAAAGGAAAGTAGGCTCAGATTGGCATAACACAAAGGTATCCTTGTCATTGTCACCCCAACATGGTACCTCTTTCTCTTTAGGAGGAGAAAAAATCACTCCAAGGGAGACGTTCGAGAACCTAGTTGGTTGATGAAGGGAAAATAAGACTAGAGAAAAACCCACCCCTCTCTCTAGGTCAATCAAGTGAAGGAAGTCACTCAGTAAGGTTTAAAGGGTTAAGGGGAAACTAAAGTGAATGGTAGCTAACCTTTACCAATGAAACATAAAACATTATCAATAACTAACAATTTCAATGCTCTCAATTAGTGACTTCAATATTAAAGAATGCTACTAGAGAAATTGTATGTATAAACGAAGATAAATGTACAACAATAGCAATGTATCTAGAAATTGCAAGTTATGATGACAATTGTGAGATATACAGATTTTACAACTCATAATACTTTTGTCACTTACAATTTCAAGATTAACATGAGTCAATTAATGAATTTAAAGGTTGTCTAAATATTTATAACATCAACAAATTGACAGTGATGACATCGACAAACCACTTTAGAAAAGTACTTCTTTAAGGAAATAAAACACACAATTTTTGCATCAAATGATAGTAACTTACCTAGTACAATTTTTTGGACAGTTCTCTTGTTAATATAGGCTAATTAGGGCTGCAAAATGTGGTTGTAACAACAATGGTAACATAGGCAAAAACTTCAGAAATGCACTTAGAATAACAACAAGAAGTAGTTCAAAGCCTTAAGGTGTTAGCACTTAGGCTTGTGAAATTTTCTAGGTAGTTTTAATTAGTAAGTACACCCTAATGTGTTGATAAATTTGGATATAGTAAAGGGCAATAACAATAGCAAGTTAGTTATTCTAGACTAGGTTAGTGAGTTAGGTTAAGTTAGTAAGATAAAAAGTAAAAAATGAGTGTAGAGTTGATGATCTTGTCAAAGAGATGATGAGGGGAGGACTAGTTCCTTATAAGGGTAGATGGAGTCAAATATGGTGGCTCCTTTCTAGAGCTGTTAACTTATGATAATGCACACAATTCAAGAAAATCCAAGACCTAGGAGGAATAGCACCTTAAGTCCTCCTAGGTTTCTTGACCCTAAGAAGAGAGGTAAGCTAGGGTGTAGGCACTTCTAGGCCCTAGTGTCTCCTTCCTCTTGAATATTTCGTGGATGAGAAGTATCTTGAGAACAATAACTAAGTAAAAACTTCAAGGGAGATAACACTTTAGGGCCCTAGGGTTTCACCAATTACTAGATCAATTTATGAAGCTAGGCAAATAAAAGAGTAAGAAAGCTAACAATTTATGTTTCTTACTTCAAGCATTAAATACACCATGCAATTTCATAATATTGTATAAGAAAATAAAACCATAGCATTGACCATTCAATAGATGAAATAATTTGAATTTTACTTACTTGCACCAAGAAAAGTCATGAATATACCGTGCAAGATCACCATAAAAAGTCAAAAAATTGATCCAAGTGCTAAAACAAGCCTCTAAGAAGAGTAGTGCCTCACTATTTCAGCCAAGTACATCCAACTAGGGAAAAATTTCAGACCTCTCCTTATCCAATGACAAGTTTTGTTGAAAATTAATGTCACTTTTTGTTTATTTATACAAAACTTGACGTTAATTAAGTTTTAGGTCAAAAAACCAGGCCAACCTGACCAATTTCTTACAAAAATTAAATTATGGAAAAAATAAAATCAATTTTCATCTAAAGACCCTCTTAAGGGTGACATCATGCCCATTTAGGGTGATTTTGGTCCTCCATGATGAAACGTTGGGCACAAAAAGTGAAACGTTAGGCCTCCAAAGGCCAAAATCCTTTCCCACACATGCCAATAACCTCAGAACTTCCCCCAAGGTGACAACCCTAGAAAGTATGTGACATACAAGGCCTCCAAAATCCAACCTTCATGCAGGAAGGGCACAATCCCCTAGGTCTAGGTCCACCAAAGTTCCTCTAAAGGAAAATTCCTTCTTCTTCTTGGCATAATCCTTCCATATTTGTCCTACCCCCTGGCTGAGGTTTCACTGTCCATTTGTGGGATTTGAGCCCTCATGAAGGTCCGAGCTAATACTTCTCTCATGTACACTTGTCCACTAGAAAAGGTCCTGCAGAGACAACAAGTACGCCCTCGAGGGGTTCATAAGTCACAAGGATCATACCATTCAAATCACATCTAATAATTAAATCACCTGAACATGTGCATCAAACCCCCCTTAACCCCAAACAAATGGTCAAAGACATTATGCAATTTGAAAAGTTTAGGTTTGAAGAGGGTCTCAGGGTGTCCTAATGGGCTAATCCCCCTTAAGTTTGGGGTGTTTCCAAGGTGGATTCTGGTCCAAGTCATGCAAGTGTATGAGGTGGCATCGGGTAAATATTTGGGCATGGGGTGCATGTGATAACAGGGAAATGTAGAGTCTTACCTATGGGTTCCTTTCTGGAGGGTTTGATGCACCTTGTCATGGATGCAATTGTTTCCTAGCCCATTCCTTTCCATTTCTTCTTAGCTTTATTTATTTTGATATTTTTCTCTTGTGCTACAAGGGAATAGTTGAGGGCCACTATCCTGGCTTTGTGACCAGAGGTGACAGTGTCATCCACGAATTAGTTCACGTAAATGAGAAGGCTGACTCGTGTTGAGACCCCATTTCTCTTGGCTATGCTACCAAGAGCCATTACCCTGACTTGGTGACCAGATAGGTGGTAATGTCATACAACCACTACATGTCAATGGTAATAATAGTTCAACTCATAATGAGGCCTCCTATCCATCAACTAATACCTTGGGTTTTCATGTTATCTCGTGGGTCCATTTTCTTACTGAGAAGATTTTTATTTATTTCTCAGGGATCCCTAGCCAAAACATATTAGAGGTTTAAAAATGGATTTTAACTATTTCCAGCTACTTTTACCCTTTGAGCCTTCAACCCCTTCTTCCCACGAGGTAAGGTACAACACTTACTAGTGTAGCCAATACCAATGCCCAAAAGATGGGGAGATGGAATGAATAAAGATGGAAATTGATAAGTATGGAGGGAGTAGATGATAAATCTTCAAAGACCCACCCAGTAGCAACCCATCCTAAAGGGAAATCAACTTACTAGGGAACTGTGTCACCCTCCCAGGTTTAAATAGGGAAAATAACATAATTTCCAAGAAAATGTCATGAAATGAAGAAGGATTCAATACAACATGTTCAAGTGCTTAAAAAATTAGAGTGATACATACCATGATACCCAGACTCATTACCTCATGGAGAAAGACCCACTATCACTTCAATACCAAACTGGTGTGATGGATGCTGCTACTGGTGATATGTGGACTAAACTTGAAGAAAAGAGGGGCCCTCCGGGGCCATGCTTAGGTCATACGACTCTTGGAATTGCATGTCTAGAACCTATGGGCCTTGAGACATGATATTCTTAGTTATCCCTAGGCTAGGGGATAACATGCATGATACTTTTCAGCTTCATATACCATACTATCGCACAACCTCTAAATTTGTCCTAATTGCACAATCTTCACAGCCTCGTCTTGGACATTCTTAATGACCCAAATCATTTTGCAAACAAACAAATGTTTTTCTGGATCCTCTGACCCCACCCCTAGAACTTAGGCATCCTAAGGGTGTGTTGAGGAAAAAATATGAATAACCTTACTCAAGCATTTTTAGATCTTGCTAGGCTAAGGCAAGATAGTTGGGAATGTTACCCAGAGTTTATAGCCTTTAATTCAAAAAATCTCTTAATCCATAGGTAATATGTACTAGAGGACTAAGGATGATTTAATATTTTATATGTAACTATGAAAATGAAAGAAAGAAAATATATACATAAGTGTATACATGAGAAGAAATGAGAATAACAGTAAAATCTGAACAATATCATTAAGATACACATGTGAAACTGAAATCAAAAATCTAATTTTTATATTAACTCCATTATGAGATACAAAACATAAATCTCTTTACAAAACCCTCTGAGGGTGGGACCAAAGTCAAGCTTAGAAGTATCTAATGAACACCATACAAAAAGAATCTGAAAACAAAAGAAAACTGAAGCTAAATATCTGGATCAACTTGCCACAAAAATGATGTCACTTGACTCTGTAAAATATTGTTTATCAATCATGAAATCTAATTCACAAACAAACAAGAATACTGTTGGTTTGATCTATTGGGATGACCTAGGTTCTAACTATAATATTACCAACATACCCTTCTACCATCGACCCTTATGGATACCAAAAGGCAACACAATGTACAAAGTGCACTATGCAGTCTCACCCGAGATGGCTTCTATGGGTGGCTACAAGACTCAGATGTTTGCAACCATGGGATGGGATGTGTTTCTCTCAGAGGAATTTAACTTACTATTTTTAACCTTAAAACTGTCATTATATCTTATTCCAAACCACTATCACAAATATTCTAATAGGACTTCATTAACCATTATAGCTACATGTGTTCAATGACGAGTATTTATCTACTGTAATAGAAGATTCTGATCTACATACTAGCTATAACATTCATTTATTTAGATCTGTTCTACAGATTCTATTAGTTTATTATTAGTGCACAATGATATTCCTTTTATCATTTAACATGTTCATCATAAACTTAATAAAGAAAATACAATCAGAAACATGTTGATTAAGGTTGGTTGTCATTGATGTCAACCCTTGAAGAAAGACCCATAGCACAAAGGTTTGGGTAATGGACCCAATAGTGTTTGATGTAAATATGACTCATTATTG
>JZKD02S1843662.1:0-24080 GCA_000966675.3 Picea glauca
TATGAGATTTTGGAAAAACTCATACATTATTATTCACTTTTGATGTAAAATGATTAATACTTGTGAGGGAAATTAGACTCACGTATTTATCATTAAATTATAATTTTGGAAATTGTTTTTATGTGACAAACCACCTCACACCAATTTGCCATTATTCTGAATTATAGGTTGAGATAATCAAGGGCATGGATGAAGAGTCTTTGGGTGGTTTTGAGACTTTTCCCATTATTTGTTTGAATATAGTTTGAGATCCTACATTTATGGATCTTGTTTTTCCTCTTTTGTAATTAGATCCTATTATTGTGGATCTAGGAATTAATGTTTTTTTTTAAGAGTGAGTGAGGAAAAACTATATAATTCCTTATGTGAGCCCTATGTAAGTAGGAGAGTAATGAGGAATTAATGAGTGGAGTTAAAGAGCCATAGTACTACTACTCCTAAGTTTTGGAGAGACTTATTCATGTAAGGAATTATCCTTCTTGATGTATGGAGAGATATGAGTGTGAGTAGTCTTATTGAATCCTCATTGAAGGAGAATGAATCTCTTATGAAATCACTTGTGAGAAGGTCCCACATAGTTTGAAGAAGGAATGAAAGCAATCTGTATTCCGATTGAAGTGGGTCTGAAGACTTGTCCCAAGAGGGGCGAACTCCGTTATCAACATCGGTTGTATCTCTCTTGTCTTTTCATGTTCTTTATTCAATTTTGAGTTCATGTGTGTTATGTATTATTGTTTAAAAGAATGGTTAATAATGGACTCACATGCCCTTTAATCCTTACGCAAATAATTCGTCAAAAAATGATTTTCGATTGAAAACTTGCGTAGAGTAAGTACCAATTTCAGATCAAATGGTATCAGAGTAGGCTAATTGATTTGCAGGATGTGCAAAGGAGTGAAATGAGCAGAAATAATTCAGGAATTAGAAGAGATAAATCACAATATTCAAGCTAAAAACTCATAGTTGAGGAGAGTTTTGTAGGTTGCAGAAGAAGAGAAGCAAGAGCTTCTAGAGAGATCTCAGCTTCATGGAGAAGTCCTCAATAGAATTATTGAAAAATTGCAACTTGAATTGCAATCCAAGGATGATCTCTTGGCTAAGTTGCAACATGGTGAACGAATGGAGAACAAAGAGCCTTCTACTGTGGATGCACAAAGTCAAACCGAGGTATATGATGTTTCTTCATGTTCAATTTTTTCTCAGTATGAAACTAACGTTGGAATGAAGCTCCTCACGAAGATGGGATACAGTAAAGAGGAGATTGGAGAGTGCTCAAATTACACTGAAGCAAGAGTCACTTCAAAAACCATTTCTACATCATTGGACTTCAAAAGAGGAGTCAAATCATCTAGTCCTAGTCCTCATCGGATCTACAACAAGGTTAAGCCTGGAAGGTATAAGGGTCATGTTCAGTCAAATTCTATCTTTGATTTTAAGAAGCATGATTTTTGCAAAATGCATTCTTGCAAAATGCATTCTTGCACTTGATCTTCTAACCGTGATGCAACCAAAGATCACAAGAAGAAAACTTGGGTAAAGAAGACGATCATGTCCACTAGAAGTAGTGAGACAAAGAAGAAGAAACTTTTTTCACATCCTCATGAAAAGGAGATTCTATTGAAGGGAAAATGAAGAAATTATTGCAACCATTATAATTTAAGTGGTCATTGGGAGAAGAAGTGATGGAAGCTTCATCCCGAGCTCTGTTACACACCAAGAAAGAAATCTGTCGAAGCATCCACTAAGAAAGAGGTTGCACAAAGAGTGATGAAACATGTGGTCAATGTTCCTGTCCAGGGAGCCTTTGATTGGTTGGGTAAGAAGTGGTTATCATTTATGCAAAATTGAAATATTTCTATGAGTTAGCATGTTTTGCAGTGGAGAAGGAAAATCTTGACATCCACCAAGAGGGTGGATAACTGCATAAAGGAGACACTACCGAAGGAAAAGTGAGATCCACTGCCATATAAGGATAAAACACCAAGGCTAATGAAGAGAATGGTCGAAAATATTCCGTCTCGGATTCTAGAACTAATTGTACCAGGTCGAAGAGCTTGACCAGACGATTCCAACGGTGCTTGAATAGCGTCGAACGGACTCTGTATGAGGTAAGGAGGTCTATGCACCCCTTATGGGTGAGATCTGTGTTTTGGTGTTCCCTATGATGAGCTCGATTCTGGTAAAATACATTTGTGGTGGATTTTCCCAGTCGCAAAGGCAAGAGCCCCCAAATCGTCGAGAAGCAAATTATAATATTACCGACGGTTTCTTAAAAACCGATATCATTGTCTATGAAATGAATTTGATCACCATTAATCTACATCACCAACATCATAGAATGCAGAGGCTAGGGTTTGTTCGTTGTTGAGAAGCGCCTTTTTTTCTCTTATATGGTTGTGTTCCAACCTCGCCAACGGTTTTCACCAGCAATCGAATTTCATGCCACGTTGGGAATTAAGATGGAAATCGTCTTGCATACAGTGCAATGGATCAATTCCCAAGCTGAGGCTGTTTTGTTGTCAAGAACGATTGATTCAGTCTCTTCGAAGGCATTCTGGAGAACCTGCATTGTTTAAAGAAACAATATGGGAAAACTTGTGGTTTACATACGTTCCAAGAATGGAGCATGCACATGAGAATCGGTGTTCAAGCATGCATGTGTATCTGGAGATCCATCGAATCTAAAATATTTGGGTCGTTTAAATAATAGAAGATTTTCCAGAGATCTTCCTACATGAAGGATTGTCTACTATTTCTTCTTATCACCGGTACGATTTGGAATTGAACGGTCAACCCACATTTTTCCTCCAACAATGAGATGATAATTTTATTCATCACAAAGAGAACGAAGAACAAGTCTGTTATTGCTCAGGATTCTAGATTCAATGTGACTTTATTGAAGAACATATTACTGTTATACGTTCCAGAATTCATTATGTCACCAATTGTTGGGGTGGTGGGTTGACGTATTCATGAAGGTCGATTTGTAGTGTGTTGTTTACAAGGCCGCCATTGATATCAGATAAGTTGATTCTGATATGATTGGATATTGTTGTCTCTATCTGCTAGGTTCACAATCATGTTGATGGCTCTAGTGGTGGACGCAACGTATCTCAAGTCCCTTGACAAGGCACGTAGATATATTTAGGCTCTCATTGCTGAAAATAATCATTTGCCTATCCTACTTCGTCTCGCCTTCCATTATGCCAACAATTATGATGCAAGTGCCTTCAAAAATTTGGAATTCCTACACCAAGCTATGCACTTGTGAATAGAAATTACTATCAAGAGCAGGACTACTTTTGAGGAGAAAAAGGATTTTGTTGAAGTCCATCAAGAGATAATGTTGAAGCCCTTATCCTTGAATGATGCACTTTTATTCTCGGGTTTACATTTATAGTTTCTTTTTAAACTATGGGAAGCCAAAATATGTTACTATGGGATTTTTAACTATTGAAACATATAGTTTTGATGCCATATGTGTTGGCATGCAAGATAGAATTTGCATTATTTATAGTGGGTTTTTGGAGACCATAGAACCATTTATGTAAATTTGATTATGAAGCATTGTAAGGGATTTCTTTTTAGCCATTTTTGAGTGAGGAGAGTGAGAGGCGTTATTTTTATGCCTTAAGCCTTAAGTGGCTTTATTTTGTAATAATTATGTAAACAATTGAATGAGGTGATTTTACTAAGCCATATTGGCATTCATTGTAAACTTGACCATTGAGTATGATTATAAACTCTTGGCAAGTAAGATTGTAATACAGGCCATCGACATTTCAGCTCCAAAGAACAGAGGTGAAGGAGATAGGGATGTGCCTTTTTCTAGACATTTTATTTGTAGCAGTTGCATGTGTTAGCTTTGCATTTTAATTCCGAAGTAAGTGGGTGAAGGAGTCTTGAAGGAATGTGTCTTTTTGAAGACATTTTCATACAGATAAAATTGATACTTTTGGAGACCAAAAGTTTCTTTTGTGTGGAGGCATGATCCGGGCGGATCTCCACACATGGAAGGAACTTTACTTTTTTACCAAGTTTATTTTAAGTTGACTACAAAGTGGTGAAAATGGTAAATTTATGTTTTTATCGGTTTCATAATCTCACACATTTTTATTAATTATTTGTGAGAAAAACTGTCTCATGCATTTCTTTTATGCTTTTATGAGGTGTTCATGCATTTAATTATGCTTTAAGAGATTTTGGAAAAACTCATACATTATTATTCACTTTTTATGTAAAATGATTAATTCTTGTGAGGGAAACTAGACTCGCGTATTTATCATTAAATTATAATTTTGGAAATTTATTTTTGTGTGAGAAACCACCTCACACCAATTTTCCATTATTCTCAATTATAGGTTGAGAGAATCAAGGGAGTGGATGAAGAGTCTTCGGGTGGTTTTGAGAATTTTCCCATTATGTGCATATAGTTTGAGATCCTACATTTATGGATCTTGTTTTTTCTCTTTTGTAATTAGATCCTATTATTGTGGATCTAGGAATTAATGCTCTTTTTTAAGAGTGAGTGAGGAAAAACTATATAATGACTTATGTGATCCCTATGTAAGGAGGAGAGTAATGAGGAATTAATGAGTGGAGTTAAAGAGTCATAGTGCTAACACTCCTAAGTTTTGGAGAGACTTATTCATGTAAGGAATTATCCTTCTTGGTGTATGGAGAGATATAAGTGTGAGTAGTCTTCTTGAATCCTCGTTGAAGGAGAAGGAATATCTTATGTAATCACTTATGAGAAGGTCCCACATCTTTTGAAGAAGGACTGAAAGTGATCTATATTCCAATTGAAGCAGGTCTAGAGACATAACCCAGGAGGGGCGAACTCCATTATCAACATCAGTTGTCTCTCTCTTGTCTTTTCATGTTCTTTATTCCATTTTGAGTTCATGTGTGTTATGTATTATTGTTTAAAAGCATGGTTAATAATGGACTCATATGCCCTTTAATCGTTATGCAAATAATTCATTAGAAAATGATTCTCGATTGAAAACTTGCATAGAGTAAGTACTTGCCCGGTTTCAAATCAAACACATGCCTCTATCAAGCATGTACCAAAATCACCAACATACCATCACAAGATATGTATCTCAACCATGTACCAAAGAATGTACCAAACCATCAACCTGTACCATACCAAGCATCAATCATGTACCACAATCTATGCCACAACAATTACCAAATCATGTACCAAACCTATACCAAATCATGTATCAATCATGTACCAAAACCTGTACCAAATAATGCATCAACCAAAACCTGTTTCATACCATGTGCCAACACCATATCATGCATCAACTATGTATATCACCATGCATCAATTTCACCAAGGAATGCCTTATACATATACCAAAAATGTATCTCAAACAATGTGCCCAATATCCAAGATGCTCTTCAAACCATGTGCCTCAACCATATACCATATCACTCATGATATGTCTCAATAATGCCATACACCATGTACCATAAGATATCATCCATGAACCAAGTATATGCTTTGAACATGCACGTAATTTGTTCCTCAAGCATGTGTCAATGCCTCAACAATATGCCAAAGACTTTCCTCAATCATGCACCATAAAATCATCAACATCTAACCCTCAAAACATGCATATAAACATAAATGTAACTTTGTAACAGACTTGGTGTATGTGATCACAGACCTATAGACCTTCCTCAACTTCAGAAAAAAGAGAATAGAATCTTCATCTATAACACACTCAACCCGTTAAGTACCTTTTTAGGGATGGGGTATCAAAATTTATCTTTCCTCCATCATCTTGACTCCTCTTCTCGAGGTCCCCATCCCCTTCTTCTCGTCAAGAGCTTTCCAACCATTGTCGCATGCTCAAATTTGAGCTCTGGATTGGAATTTATGCCCTTTCAAAGTTCTGCGAGCCTCATTGGTCAAAGGCCATGTGGTGCCCACGTGGGTCCATCTCATTTGTACTATCCTAAAGTTCCCCAAAGTCTCGGAGCTTCCTATCACTCCTACATCTATGGTGGAAATTCATCCATCGATGGGACATCATCCTCATTTAACATATAGGGTCATGGGAGTTCGACATTCATCACTTTAGAGTTGAATTCCTCTTTTTCTTTCTGCACGCATATCCTCCAGAGTCCCGAAATCCTGAACTCTCGAAGGATCCTGAATTCTTGCCACGTGGCTCCATTCTTTGGCCCTTTAGGCTTATTGAAAATACTGCACCCCAAACCCCCGGAGTTCTAAATTCCCAGATTCCTGAAGGGTCCACCCTTACATGCAATGGTGCATTAAATATAGAGGCAAAAATAGGTGGGTCTCTAGTACTCCTCCCGCTATTAGGCCAACCGAGTATGTGCCAGGGGGGATGACATGTGGCAAGGAAGGGATGACACATGGCCCCATCAATGGGTGACACATGCCACATTCTAATGGGAACATAAAGTCTACCAAAAGCATGAACCAATGTGACACATGACACGTCAAAATTGGATCCATGTCACCTTTGGTGACGTCAGTGTGCCACGTCACTTCAAACTGACAGCCTTCCAATGCCCCTTAGATCTCACAGTCTAGGTGTGTCCACATACATCCAAATATCTATGGCATATGTTACTTTGTAACTTTAGCGTTCGATGGATCCCCTGTGTAACTTTCCCTTTTGTCTCGGAGTGGTCAGTGTCGGGTTGACCATTATCTAGATCTAATGGTCATGGGAGATATTGAAGTGTCCTTGAATCTACAGTCTGCGTCACTTTGTGAGTTTAGTTTTTCGGGGTTCCTTCCTCTTAAAAATCCTTTTCACCCAGAGTGGTCAATGCTAGAATTATCACAATGTAGATCCAATAGTCAGGGAAGATCCTGGTTTCCCTTAGATCAACATCTCACGTTACTTCACGTGTTCGACATTCTGGCGTTCTACCCACTTAATACTCCTTTTCTCTCGGAGTATGACTTCACCGGAGTGCTACACATGAATCCTTCCACTGGTGGATTAGACGGTTGGGAGGGGTTCTTAATGGAGTCCCCAGATCAACGACTCACAACTCTAGCTCAAGGGTCCCTTGGTCTCAGTATTAAGCCACTCCTAGAGGGACACTTGTTAGCCCGAAACCCGTTGGCAAGTTACGTGGCACATGCCTCGAGTCATCGACATATCTTTTATCTGTCACAAATTGACCACACATGACATCACCATCACTCGACACATGGACCCCCAAGTGCTCCCAACATGATACGTGTGTCCCCATGATCATACGACTGAGAGAGATCCCGAAGGATCCGAAGATAGATGACCCACAATACTTTGCAACTCCGACATTAAGAGGTTTTGGTGTTATAATTCATTTGTTATCCCGAATCATTCAACGCCAGACTGACCATGGAATAGATCCAACTTTCAAGGGAGATCCCAAATACCCTCATATATACGTCTTATATTCTTTTGTGACCTAGAAGATGATTAGGGTTTACCAAGGGGGGAAATCCCACGATTATGGGTAATTGACCGCTAGTCGTTGGTCATCCGTCAAGTTACCAGTCCTACAGGTTGCCTTCAACGCATTTGGACGTGCAGTGTTCATTCTCCCCAAAGTCGGGACTTCCGGAGTCCCGAACAACTTAGCTCCTTTTTTAGTGTAGCGAAGGGTTCTATGGACCTGGTCCTATGGAACATTATCAAGATCAAGAGGATACACCATTTAACTCTTAGAAAATATTTGGATTATAAGGTCGTGGGCATGAGCCTGTGGTTTCTTGGACAACTGGTTTGAAGGGAATGCCCTCCAATTCACAGAACTTAAGTTCTAAAATAGGGAGGGGTATTTTCGAACCAGCCTGAAGGCCAAACTTGTCATCTTACACCCATAATAATGCAATGGATTATAGAAGAGCAGTTAATCACTATAACCATTAATTTCATGCGAAGCACAATTAATCACAATTACAGAAATTCAAATCATGCATTTCAATCAAAGTGCACAGGGTAAACGAAATACTTATCTATTACAATCGATCACCGACCAACTGACTGTGGGTGTTTGACTTTCCACCCAACCATAGGCTCAGAGGCATTCATTCTTAGCACTCTTTTCACCCCCGTGCCAAGCCATGATATCACTAGGGAACTTTTTGCAGTTTCTTAGAGACTCTCCCTCTACGTCACATCCTCTCTGAGGTTTATCAGATGCTCCCTCTACATGAAGCTTGTGACCTTATGCTCAGGTCATGTTCACTACAAATTCTTCAATATCCTCTCTCTTGTTCTCTCCAGTAACTAGAACAACTTATCAAGCTTCTAGTTCTTCTTCTCGGGTGGAGATCCTACCATGCTTTTCCTCTTTCTCTCTACATATACCTGGTCGCATGCCCCCTGTGGGCTTGGTATCCTTGCTTGTCTACCTTTGCGTTTGTTCTTGCACATATTTATCCTCATTAGGAAGGTTATGGACCTATCATGTTCCTTCTGTCAGAAGGAAACTCAGATCAATCTAGGCTTGTAGAAAAAATTACCCTCTATGGTACTTCAGGATGACAATTTTTTGTCTCCCCAGCTAGCCCTTCATGCTTCCATTCATTGGGGTAGTTTATTGTTCAACCACCATTCCTTTTCTTATTAATTTATTTATCCTTCGAATCTGGATGAGGATTATTATTTCAACAAAGATAATTTGGGTCATTTGACATAATAAACCCTCTCTACAGTTTCTTCACTCTTTACTCTAGTGATATCATGGCCAATACTTCAAGGCTTCACCCCCATAGTAAGTCATTGGAAATCTAAACAATAATACATTTACATTGTACACATTCCATAGCATGGTAATCATAATTAATGATTAATTACAAGTTGGGGGAAGCAAGGGTATTACAATCCCCTCCCCCTTACAAAAGGGACATCGTCCTCGGTGTTTTTTCTCACTAACACCTATCATGCCTTTGCCATTCAGCTGCTTCAGAAATATTGATCCTCTTTCTTGGTCGAGTCCTTTCTAGACTCTTGACCATTGTCACCTACCTTCAATAATCTTGGACAACAAGAATATTAATCACCATTTCTTGTGGAAAAAAATTATTTTTGTACAAAATGCAAGAGGAAAATTTCAAAATCTAGCAGAATACTTATCTATGCAGTTCATGGATTCACATCCACATGGTTGTCTTTTTATATTGGCTCACTTTTTTTCCTATACATACCCATTGTGGTGCCGAGTCACCTAACCCTCATGGTCCGACCCGCTCTCACCAGGACCTTCTTCTTCTCTCATGCCCGAAGAGTCGAAGACTCTTCCAACTCCCCTCGGGAGTTCTCGATACCCACAACTATCTCCTCCAGTGATCTCCCCTTCTCTTATCGGGAGATCAGGCTTCGCGGTATCGCGAAAATCGCAACCACAATCCACATGCAAATCAAAACCCTGAACCCCGATGGTCAAAGGGTCAACGCTTCCACTCTGTCGGGGTTTTCCCTATCGGGATATCGCTACTTGCGATGTCAACAACTTGAACTGACAATCCCCGAGGTCCGATATGTCGATCTCTCGACACGGCGCCACCTGGACTCCTCTCGTTCCCAGGGTCCCACGCTTCCACGTCAACTTCGGGATTTCACAGGTCATGAATTCACGATGCAATTGTTCCTTAGCGTTGAAAACCCCGAACGCCGAATATCGATTTTTCGACTCCTCGGAATCTGGTGCCACGTGTCCCTGCTCAGATCGACGGCTCCCGTTAAGTCGGGAAATCGCGACTTGTGATTTCGACGTGCATGCAACTCTTGTCTCGCCAAATGTCAAACGCTGAATCCTGATTTCTTTGACCCATCCTGTGCCTACGGGATAACTCCCTCGCAGCTCTTCTCAGATCTACGGTCAGCGGGATTTCGCGAGTTCCTCCTGCGAACCCCGGCCGTCAATTCTCCGCCTTAGAGACTCCTCTTGCTCTGAAGCCCGTTTCTGTTCGAGCTCCTCCTAGGTCTGTTCCCAAAGTCTTCACCACGAAACTATCCCTCCTGAGCTTGTAGATTCCGACTCCTCCAACTGAAGGTTGGCACACTTCTTGCGCTCGGCGTCCAATCACTCCCAAGTGTCGGAACTTCTGGACCCTGTGCACTACCAGCGATAGTAGTCTCTGTCAACCTATACTCAGACTCATTTCTGACACTCCAACCCTGGCCTACCCCTCTCCTACACGCTATAATAACCCAATTCAACTTTGGGCAGATGAGAATGAGAGCTTAACTACTGATCCCTCTCAACGCACTCTATGCGAAAGAATTCAACTGCACTCTATGCAGGAATCTCTTGGCTCAACTAGAGAAACAATTGAAACTCATTCTCTCTTCTTTCAGATTTCACTAAATCTCAGAAAACACATGCACGGCATATTCAAAAGCAAATGCATACAAAGGGAGCAAACATTCATAAGCACATTAGCACATACACAGAGAAAACAACACCAGTCATGAAGATGAATTAAAATCTCTTCTTATTAATCCAATCTGTACATGAGGGTTCTCCACAAGTTCTCTGCTCTGCTCTTCTCTTGCTCCTGAATAAATGATTCTGAATGATACAATAATGTACAAAGGAGGGTGCCTATATTTCGTTTTCCCTCTCGAAATCTGAAACTATCAAATCTATAATTAATTCCTATCTAATAGCATTAAAACTAATAAATGCCTTCTTATCTATTATATAATACAAGTGCGCTTCATTACATTAAATCATTAATGCTTGGCGCAACTCCATCAAAGTAAAAATTCAAAAAGAAGTTTTGTTGGCTTGTCCAGCTGTCTTTCTCTGCTCCACGCGCTGGCTCGCTTGATGAGTTATGGATGCTCCTGTATCATACTCCTCGGCTCAAAAGATTTCATGGGCTCCTGCCCATGAGCTCCTGCACAGTGTGTCCATGCCTCTGTATACCTGTTTCCGTTTCCCAGCTAGCATCCTCCACTGGGTGGTTCTTCCACTTCACCAGGTACTCAAAATATTGCTTTCTTCTGGTCTTCTTGCCTACTTGCTTGTCCAATATACACTCCATCTGAGGCTTCTGTGCAACTGGCAATTGCTTCTGCCACTAGACCACTGGTTCTTCAGTTCCAACCTCTGTTTTTCCAGCCCTGTAGGGGTATAAATCTGAAATATTAAAAATCAGAGATATCCCGATGCCCTCTGGCAACTCAATTTCGTATGCATTTTCTCCAAACTTCCTCAGGACTCTGCATGGCCCGATCTTCTTCATCTTGAGCTTATTATACGTTCCCCTTGGGAACCTTTCCTTCCTCAGGTGTGCCAAAACCATATCGCCAACTTCAAACTGAAGTTGTCTCTTCCGCTGATCGGCTCTGCGCTTATACTCTTGATTTGATTTTTGTAGTCGCTGCTTCACCTACGTGTGAAGTTCCTCCATCGCCTCAGCGAACTCTTCAGCACAAGCACTGCTAGTTTCAGCCTATCCTGACTCCCTGAGCTCAGAAACTCCCCTCGGCTGTGTCCCATATAAAATTTGAAATGGACTCTTACCTGTACTCCGATTCACAGAATCGTTGTACGCAAATTCTGCCTGTGGCAATATCTGGTCCCAACTGCTGTGGTGTTCCATTACCAAGCCTCTCAACAGATCTCCCAGACTTCTGTTGACCACCTCGGTCTGCCCATCTGTCTGCAGATGGTAAGCTGAACTAATGCCAGATTAGTTCCCAGCTTCTTCCATAGCGTCCTCCAAAAGTGACCTATGAATTTCGTATCCCGATCCGAGACTATGCTTCTCGGCAATCCATGCAATCTGACGATCTCTTTAAAAAACAAATTCGTGATGTGGGTCGCATCACTGGTCTTATGACACGGTATAAAATGTGCCATTTTCGAGAACCTGTCCACCACCACAAAGATGGAATCAACCCCTCTCTGCGTTCTCGGCAAACCCAGAACAAAATCCATACTAATTGCCTCCCATGGCCTCTCAGGTACGGGCAATGGATGATATAACCCAACATTCTACTTTCGGCCCTTTGAATGTTGACATATCCTGCACCTGTCAACAAATCGCTTAACATTTGCTCGTATGCCTGGCCAATAATATGATTCGCTTATCTTTGCGAATGTTTTATCATGTCCAAAATGACCTGCTAAGCCCCCACTGTGCTTTTCTCTCACCAAATTCTCCCTCATGGAGCAATTCGGAATGCACAATTGATTGCCTTTGAACAACAATCCATCCTGGATCATATATTCCAGCCACAGACTCCGATCCTTGAGAACTAGGTTCTCGGCTGCTTCGTATGCCTCTCTGAAATCTACATCCTCTGCATACATATCTTTCAGATTTTCAAAACCCAAAGTTTTGACTATGAACTCCTGCAGCAATAAACATTTCCTGCTCAAGGCATCAGCCACCTTGTTAGCAGTTCCTGAAATGTGCTTGATCACAAACGTGAAATTCTGCATGTACTCTACCCATTTTGCATGCTTCTGGTTCAACTTCTCCTGTTGACTCACAAACTGCAATGCATGATTGTCACTGTACAATACGAACTCTTTGGGTATCAAGTAATGCCTCCATTTTTTCAATGCCTGTATAATGGCATAAAACTCCTTGTCATATGTGGAGTACTTCAGCTTTGCCTCATCCAACTTCTCTCTGTAATATGCAACAGGTTTGTCGTCTTGACTCAGGACCCCTCCAATAGCATATCCACTGGCATCACACTTCACCTGGAAGGTTTTCCAAAAATCAGGAAACACCAGAATTGGTTGCTCTGTTATCTTTCGCTTCAACAGATTGAAGCTTCTCTCAGCCTCTGTTGTCCAATGAAAAAATTTATGTCGCTTCTTCACAGTGTCCATCATCGCGGCACTAATTCCACTAAAATTCTGAATGAATTTCCTGTAGAAACTAGCCAGTCCATGAAAACTCCTCACCTCAAAAATATTTCTCGGTGATGGCCAATTCCTGATTACTTCCACCTTCTCAGGATCCATCTTCAACTCATTAGCCAAAATTACAAAACCCAAATAGATGAGTTCTGTCTGTATGAATGAACATTTCTTCAAATTGATTAGCAGCTTCTCCTGCTGTAGCCTTCTCATTACAATGGCCAAATGTCTCAAGTGTTCAGCCCTTGTCTTACTGAAAATCAGTATGTCGTCCAGATATACAATGACAAATTTGCCAATGAACTCCCGCAGGACTTCATTCATCAGTCTCATGAATGTACTCGGCATGTTTGTCAAACCAAACGGCATGACCAACCATTCGTACAAAACCTCGTTTGTTTTGAATGCTGTCTTCCATTCATCTCCTTCTCTCATCCGGATCTGATGATATCCGCTCTTGAGATCAATCTTCGAAAAGTAATTTGCCCCACTCAGGCAATCCATCAGATCATCCATTCTTGGCAGTGGAAATCTGTATCTGATGGTGATCTTATTTATCGCCCTAGAGTCTGTACACATCCTCCAGCCTCCATCTTTCTTCGGACTTAGTACTGTCGGAACAAAACACAGACTCAGACTCTCCCTAACCAGTCCTTTATCCAGCAAATCCTGTACCTACCTTTTGACTTCCTCATTCTCCTGAGGTGTCAATCTGTATGCTGCCTTATTTGGTAAACTTGCTCCGAGTATGAGGTCAATGTGGTGACTCACACTCCGCATCGATGGCAACGAACGAGGTAGTTTGTCCACGATGATATGAGCGAACTCTCCCAATAGTTCCTGAACCTCGTCTGGAAAGTCATCCACTCTTGTGCTTGTTAGGACAATCCTTGGCTTCCTGACAACAAAGAATTGTGGATCTTCGTCCTTTTCCATCTCTGTGAGAAGTTCCTTCCCACTCATGAGAAGTATGGTGCTGGTTACTTCCAGCTTCACTTCTTTATCTTTTATCGGAAGCAATTTATGGGTTCTCCCATCCTTCTCCAAGGTGTATGTGTTCATTCTCCCATCATGAACCACATTCCGGTCATACTTCCATGGTCTACCCAGCAATATGTGGCATACATCCATGGGAATGACATCACACAAAATCTCATCATGATAATTCCCAATTTTGAATTTAACTAAGCATTGTTTAGTGACACTTACCCGGTGTCCTTTATGTAACCACGAGACTTTATATGGACTCAGGTGCTTAGTCGTTTTCAGCTCCAACTTTTCCACCATATCGGATGAAATGAGATTATCGGTGCTCCCACTGTCAACTATGACTTTGCACTTCCTGTCCTTGGCTGTGCAAGCCGTTCTAAATAGTCTGCTCCTTTGCACTGAGCTGTCCACCTCTTTCTCAGGTGTCAAAGAATCTTATGCATTCCAAGCGACCTTCCTCTGTTTGCGTCCTCTGTCTCAGCATCACGCCTCTGTGCCTCAGTGATGTGAGCTTCACTTCTGTCCATTTTCCTATCTAGACAATCCACGGATTTATGTCCATCTTTTCCACATGTAAAACATGTGATGATTCCTCCATGGCCTCTTCCTCTACCTCGGATATGCGGAATAGTGTTGGCATCAGCATATCTGCCACCCTGCTCGGTATGCTGCCTCCTCGGCTCAGCATATTGCTGCCTCTATTGTGAGGTACCGCCTCTTTCAACCTTACCCTGAGGTCTTTGCCATTCCTCCTTGGGCTTATGTGTTCTTTCTTGGGCAATTGTCTTGCCTCTGGGCTGACTTCTGCCTCGCCCTCATTGTCCTTGCTTGCGGCTCAGCTTCTCTTCAGCTTTTAGAGCCATCAGGTACACATCCTCAATTGTTCAGATGGTAACCATGCTCAACTCATCCTGAATGTCATACCTTAAACCATTCAGGTATCTCGCCACCTTCTCGTCATCACTCTCCCGATGACCAGCTCTCATATTGAGTCTGTAGAACTCCTCGGTGTACTCTTTCACCGTCATCATCTTCTGTCTCAAGTTCTTCATTCGCCTGAATAGAGTGATCTGGTAATCCCTCGGAATGAATTTCTCTTTCATCTTAGCGACCATCCGATCCTAGCTCTTGATCTTCTATTTTCCTTTGCAGCGCCTATTAGCCTGCAACTCATCCCACCATAGGGTTGCATGTCCTTTCAACTTTGTAACTGCGTGCCTTATCTTCTTGTCCTCTTCGATATCCTCATAATCGAAGTAGGTGTCGAGTGCTCGGATCTAATCCAACAACTCTTCTGCATTCAGACTCCCCTCATAAGTCGGGATGTCCATCTTTGTCTTTGAGCTCATCCTAGAAATGGCCCTGATCAACCTCTCTGTCGAGGCATCCTCTACTGTGGCTTCTTCAGCATCATGTCCAACTTCCTCTTCCACTTCGGAATCGCTGAAATCTACTGCACCACCTCCATGCCTTTGGGTGGTCTCCATCTCTTCGAGTCTCTCCCTGAGATCTCATATTTGACGCTCCATCTCTGGGTTTCCTGCTGGCCTACCCCTTCTTCGAGCGTCCCTATATTCTCAATCAAGAGACTGTCTCTCCCTTCTAGGCGACATGATGAAATCCGCTTCTCTCTACTACCGGAACAAAGAGAACTCTTCTCTGGCTCTGATACCACTTGGTGCCGAGTCGCCTAACCCTCACGGTCCGACCCGCTCTCACCAGGACCTTCTTCTTCTCTCAGGCTCGAAGTGTCGAAGACTCTTCCAACTCCCCTCGGGAGTTCTCGATACCCACAGCTATCTCCTCTAGCGATCTCCCCTTCGCTTATCGAGAGATCGGGCTTTGCGGTATCGTGAAACTCGCAATCACAATCCACATGAAAATCAAAACCCTGAACCCCGATGGTCAAAGGGTCAACGCTTCCACTCTGTCGGGGTTTTCCCTATCGAGATATCGCTACCTGCGATGTCAACAATTTGAACTGACAATCCCCGAGGTCTGATATATCGATCTCTCGATACAGCGCCACCTGGACTCCTCTCGTTCCCAGGGTCCCATGCTGCCACGTCACCTTCGGGATTTCGCGGGTCACGAATCCACGATGCAATTGTTCCTTAGCGTCGAAAACCCCGAACGCCGAATCCCGATTTTCCGACTCCTCGGAATCTAGTGCCACGTGTCGCTGCTCAGATCGGTGGCTCCCGTTAAGTCAGGAAATCGCGACTCGTGATTTTGACGTGCATGAAACTCTTGTCTCGCCAAACGCCGAACGCCAAATCCCGATTTCTTTGACCCATCCTGTGCCTACGGGTTAACTCCGTCGCAACTCTTCTCAGATCTACGGTCAGTGGGATTTCGCGAGTTCCTCCTACGAACCCTGGCCGTCAATTCTCCGCCTTAGAGACTCCTCTTGCTCCGAAGCCCGTTTCTGTTCGAGCTCCTCCTGGGTCTATTCCCAAAGTCTTCACCACAGAACTATCCCTCCTGAGCTTGTAGATTCCGACTCCTCCAACTGAAGGTTGGCGCACTTCTTGCGCTCGGCGTCCAATCACTCCCAAGTGTCGGAACTTCTGGACCCTGTGCACTACCAGCGATAGTAGTCTCTGTCAACCTATACTCATACTCATTTCTGAGACTCCAACCCTGGCCTGCCCCTCTCCTACATGCTATAATAACCCAATTCAAATTTGGGTAGATGAGAATGAGAGCTTAACTACTGAGCCCTCTCAATGCACTCTATGCGGAGGAATTCAACTACACTCTATGCAGGAATCTCTTGGCTCAACTAGAGAAACAATTGAAACTCATTCTCTCCTCTTTCAGATTTCACTAAATCTCGGAAAACACATGCACGGCATATTCAAAAGCAAATGCATACAAAGGGAGCAAACATTCATAAGCACATTAGCACATACACAGAGAAAACAACACCAGTCATGAAGATGAATTAAAATCTCTTCTTATTAATCCAATCTGTACATGAGGGTTCTCCACAAGTTCTCTTCTCTGCTCTTCTCTTGCTCCTGAATGAATGATTCTGAATGATACAATAATGTACAAAGGAGGGTGCCTATATTCCGTTTGCCCTCTCGAAATATGAAACTATCAAATCTATAATTAATTCCTATCTAACAGCATTAAAACTAATAAATGCCTTCTTATCTATTATATAATACAAGTGCGATTCACTACATTAAGTCATTAATTCTTGGCGCAACTCCATCAAAGTAAAAATTCAAAAAGAAGTTTTGCTGGCTTGTCCAGCTGTCTTTCTCTACTCCACGCGTTGGCTCGCTTGATGAGTTGTGGATGCTCCTGCATCACATTGTGTGCATGATCCCAATCAATAGTTTATAAGAATTATCAAAGTATCATCTTTCCTTGTGGTCACTCACCCTCTAGGCCTAGGCTTAGGCATCCCCTTCTCTACTATATAGTCCCTCGAGCGATCCATCTTGCCTTTCCAAGGATTTTGCACATAGGAAGATTTCTTAAGACTTCATTTAGCCTTATAGTCGAGGTGACCCTCAAACTTTCTCTGTCGAGGCGTCCCTTTGGCTTGTGTTTCCATAACATAATATATTCTAGGGCGATCATATCTTATTGTTGGAGGAAAGCCGAGGAGAAAAAACAAGGCAATTTTTGGAAATAAATCATGCACGAGGAAAGCGACATCTGGAAGGAGGAACAACATGTGCGCATGCAGGGAAGACCTAACAACGTTAGGGTTAGGGTTTTGGTAATGTATTGTAATGGCTGTCGAAAATGTATAAATTTCATTACTTAGGTATCATAGAGAGGTTAGAGGTTCTAAGTTATGACTATTGTTTTTATTGTAGAAACATTTGTTTTAGTAATGCATGAGTTGATGCGATATGAGATATTTTGTTGTATGATCTATTTTGTATAAGATGTTGAGCTAGAGAAGACGAAGGAGGGTAGGTCTTGAGGGTTAGATCGTAGGTTGTGGAGCCTGGTGCGATCTAGTCCACCTCATATAGATCTTACCTGATGGGGACAAGTTGTAAGTGCACGACGCATAGTGACAAAATGACTATAATAAAAGAGCTGAGAGACAAATCATTTTTGACATAGCCCAAGAGGGGGTGAACCACGGTAACATCTATGTTGTGTGATTAATGCATGCATATATATATCATCTTTTCCATAGTTATTGTTATGCTTGATGAATGCGTTATTGTATTTACTGCGTATTTGCAAATGATAGTATATGGCAATTATAGTTATAATAATGGTTCAATATTCAGTTATGATATGTCACGCTCAATCCTAGGCTGTAAACACCTGAGTCTTGCAACCACCCATTAAAGCTATCTTAGGTGAGACTGCGCAATGCATCCTGTGTGTTGTTTTACCTTCTGGTTTACCAGAAAGGTCAATAGTTTTATAGGATTTGTTGGAAACCCGTATAAACATGAAACTTGGGTCAATAAAATTAGACAGTATAGAAGAATAATAACCAACAAATGGTTATGTTGTCGTTGGTAGGAACATGAGAGGATTGAGTAGATGAGATAAGTTGAAGACCTGTTGGAGGCAGATCAAGAAAATATTAGGGAAGAGAGCAATGAGCCATTAAAAGGGGATGTTGAGACCGTGGAATCCCACAAAAGCAGATATCAAAAGTTGGTTGAGAACCAAAGAGTTAGATTTTTCACAGAAAGACAATAGAAACCCTAGAGTAACACCTCGCAAGTATCTTGAGAAATACGTGTTTACTGATTTGCATGAAGTCTTTTTCTGTGATTTTCCACATTTATTGTAGGAGTGGATACTAAGTTTGAAGGATAACCATGCAATGGACCAAATTCGATAGTTAGATTGGACCCCAGTACATATTGAGAATTTATAGCAAGCGAAAAACAAATTCACCCCCTCAGTATACTTTTGGCTTGACAGTATTATGGTAGGGTTTATAACAAATTTTGCAGTAGACACAGCGAAGCAGAGAAAGAGTTTTTACGTGGACCTCGAGGAAGGTACATTCAATCCATGTATACTTCGGTTAAGATACTTCTATATAAGAAATTTGTAATGACAATGGATTCAGACAACTAAACTTCCCTACATGCATGGAGGAAGGGGGGAAGCACTAACAGAAAGAGGAGAAATGGAAGGAGGAAAGGATAAGGGAAAGAAGGAGGAACCCTTGGACCCTATTATGATGGATGATGACCAGATTAAGCATATCAGGGCAACAACTAGAAAGACACATAGCGGAGT
Organism: Picea glauca; assembly: GCA_000966675.3. NCBI lineage: Eukaryota > Viridiplantae > Streptophyta > Pinopsida > Pinales > Pinaceae > Picea > Picea glauca. The sequence goes on from JZKD02S1843662.1 coordinate 19,111, forward strand.
ACCCTATCAATACAAGGTGAATACCAAGAAGAGAGTCGTAGCTGTGAGGGAAGGCTTGGAGAGTGATGAGGAAGAGGTAGAAGATCTCTAGACTATGGAGCAGATTGATGAAACCCTGTGCACAACATACGAAAGAAATACGAGAGGTACAAGAGAGGGAAAAGAGGGCAACGATCCTATCCATATTAATGTCAGTGTGGAACCCATAAACCCATGTGCGACTACTACACTAAAGAGAACACCATTGTTTAGACAACCGAATTTCAGAAGCAGTCGAACAGCAGGAAGTACATATACACAAGGAACAACAACTGGAGGAGCCAGTTTAGGTAGTACTATTCAAGTATCTACATCGCGCATAGGTAGTAGTTTAGCATTCACAATGGCAGGACATGATCCCACCATCATGTTACCCAAATTTTGAGGAGAAGCAATAGAATACCCTAAGAAGCACTTGTTCATTTGTGAAAATATATGGGAAGAAAAATAGATCACTGATGAAGATACCAAACTTGCACAACTAACGATTACGCTAAGAGACTGCGCATTAGACTGGTACATGAGTTTACACGTAAACAGTGCACTTGGGACAACAAGGACACTGATAGACATTAAGAAGTTATTGATAAATGAGTTCCAGAAGCCAAGCTCAGAGGATCAGTACATGAATGAGATGATTGAAATAAGACAGAAACCAGGAGAGTCTATATGGGATATTGATCAAAGATTCAAGCAACTGAAGGGAAAGTTAAAATATCTCATGACTGATATGTAACATAGGCACTTGTTTTCCAATTCACTGCTCCCACACTTAAAATACCCTTTGCGACAATAGAAGTTCCAGACGCAGGTAGAGGCTATGCAGGCATCCCTGCAACTAGAAGAAAATCAGTATCAACAGAGAGACCCAACTATCAAAGAACTGAAGGAGGACTTGAAGAATCTAACGTTTTAGCTAAACCAGAATAATAACAAGGAAAAATGAGAAGCAGTTTGGTGTACAACATGTAGGACAGAAGGACACCACAAGAATGAATTCCTGACATTTCGCACAGTATATGGTAGCAAGAATGCCAAATCTGTTACCAACAAGAGGATTATGGTGTGAAATCTACAAGAAATCGAGTCACGACCCTTATCACTGCACGATGATGTAGAAATACCAGACAATCCTAAAGAGCTCATATTGCACCTTTTGCAAGTCAGTGAGTCATGATGACATAGATTGTAGAACCATGGAGTTGATGAGAGAAAGGAAATTAGATGCATATAGAGTGCAGGCAGAAATGATGATTGGGCAAGCTGCACCATAGTTTAATCAAGTTCCATCTCCTTACAACACTTTGCAGCAACAGTATAATACTACGTAGCAGCAGTATAATACTATGCAGCAACCATACAATAACGTGCATCTGCGGTACAAAACAACATAGCCTCAGTACAATACCGCGCAGTATAATCAGGCACCTCAGTATAACGCACCGAAAGGAGATCGAGCAGGCTACAGAGGGGGAGGATGAGCAAGAGGAGGTTTCAAACGAGGTAGAGGACCAGTGGTATGTCACAATTGTCAACAACCAAGACATTATGCAAGGGACTGTCCACTTCCACTAGCAACTTGAATTTACTTTTGTGCATCGGACAATGATACAGAGGAATGTATGACACTATTAGTAAAGATCTAGGAAAAGAGGAACTAGAACAATCAGAATGTTCAGTGGATCTTAGTCGAAGCAAGGGATGAAGGATGGAACATCAACATAGTTACTCGCGGAGGAGAAAAATAGGAAACAACGCAGTCCGACAAGAACTAGTACAAAATCAGCAGGTGAAGAAGAAATCCAAGCCAAGGAAATAGTTCGATGCACATAACAAGAAAGAAACATTTAAGGAAGCTAGACAAGAAGTTCAAAAGGAGGACCTGGCATCGAATTCAACTGCGTAGGAAAACAAGGAAGCACTGAAGTATGAGATGAATCCATTATTGGATCATACCAACGAAATGCAACCCATGGGACAAGTAAGTACAATCAAAGGTTTTTTGCAATCATGTGTAAAAGTATTAAAGGATCCATAATCTATGAAAATATTGCAAAACATTCTAGAAAAATGTAGCATCGAGATGGGAGGAAAACTAGAACCAAAAAATATCAATCACCTACATACAAGGAGAAGAACCAGTAGGAAGTTCAGAATGAATGCCAACATCGGGGATTTCAACATGGGCAATATCATACTGGATCTAGGATCTGAAGTTAATGCATTACCAAATAATAAATGGCAATGCATGGGAGAGCCCACATTAGGATATTCACCTATTCAACTGAAACTAGCAAACCAACACAGAGTCCTACCAATAGGTAGAATGAAAGGAGTGATAGTAGACCAAGATGGAGTGCGCACTAAAGCAAATTTTGAAGTCATTGAAATAGTGGATTGCACAACACCTTACCCAACATTGCTTGGCCTGGATTGGGCATTTGAAAACTAGGCCATAATCAACCTGAACACCAGGAAAATGACATTTGAGTGAAGATACTACAGGGTCATCGTGCCATTATACCCATCAGAAGGAGAGAGGTTTGTAGAACCTACTTGTTTGGACTTAGAGGAAATCATCCAGTTGTACAGAACAACTATGCATGATGAGAATTACGTAAACCCAAATGAAGATGGGATACTCAATTGGTGGGGTATTACTTCATGTGAAAAAGACTTAGACACCGGTTTAGAGAATTGACAACAAAGGCCACATGAAGTATCCACGAGAAGATGTGCAAGAATATACTGCACAGTAAGATGGGTAGGAAAAAAAAATTAGGGAACCAATCAGTTTCCAAGGAATAAACGATTTGGAAACATTCTCGACACAATATGAAGATGAAGTCTTAGAGAACCAGAGACTGTCATCACTTGATCTAGCACTTAAGGCCACACCTACAATATGGTGGGGCACACACAAAGAACCAATCACAGATTGGTACCAATGTAAACGGTTACTGTGCATAAGGTTCGGCGCAAAACAAAACAAAAAAAAAGCAACAGAAGTATGATGGACAAAGGGCACCAGCAGAACACTTGGAGAAATGCAGAACACTATGGAAAATGACACCCCTAGAGGAATTGCCTCATCACTTTATACACACTCTAGAGGGAATACCAGCGAACTGGTATACAGACCAGGAATTGCGCAAATGAACTATGACCTGGACGACATTGCAACAGAATTTTACAGTGAATTTCTCATTCGAGCATGAGAACCCCAATGTAGATGTCATGCTTAAACATATAAAGGGAGTGATATTCATCAAAGAACTAGAAGTAGAACTTATCACAGAAGAACAAATAGATGGTTAAGGAACTGTTGTCATGTTACCATGTACACTATGGAAAATGAAACCCCTAGAGGAATTGCCTCATCACTTTATACACACTCTAGAGGGAATACCAGCGAACTGGTATACAGACCAGGAATTGCGCAAAGGAACTACGACCTAGATGACATTGCAACAAAATTTTACAGTGAATTTCTCATTCGAGCATGAGAACCCCAACGTAGATGTCATGCTTAAACATATAAAGGGAGTGATATTCATCAAAGAACCAGAAGTAGAACTTATCACAGAAGAACAACAAAAGAACAAATAGATGGTTAAATAATTGTTGTCATGTTACCATGTGAAAGAAGAAACACCAGACGAAGATGATCTGCACGAAATCCAGATCGAAGAAGAAGAAGGTGAAAGAGAAGTGGAGGGACAACCTATAGAATTATAAGTTATTTCCACGTCGATCAAGATAAATAAATTCAACATTGGGATAGTCGAGCATCCCAAAATAGCCAACATTGGAGACTATTGGGATGAGTAGGCATTAGAAAGCATAATAGAGTTATTGTGTGAGTACAACGACTTGTTTCCCACAACATTTACAGAGATGAAGGGTATAGTCGGAGAGCTAGGATAAATGAAGATACCACTCAGACCTGAAGCGAGATCATTCATACAACGACCATATAGACTGAACCCAATATACAAGCAGAAAGTCAGAGCTGAGATCGACAGGATGCTCGAAGCCGGAATCATAGAATCAATTGAAGAATCAGAATGGATAAGATCGATGGTAGTTCAGAGAAGAAACAAGGAGGGATAAGGATATGTGTCGACTTGAGGAAGTTGAATGATGCATGCCTACATGACCCATTCCCTACACCTTTCATGGATGAAGTGTTAGAAAACGTAGGTGGACACGAAGCTTACTCATTCATTGATGGATTATGACGCTACCATCAGATTAATATCACATAAGAAGGTAGATACAAAACCACAGTTGCAACAGAATGGGGATCCTAATGTTAAATTATGAGCTTGATTTCTTATGTGGATTAATTCTTTTATTTTCTTCAATACTTTGATTCCATTTTAATACACTTCAACAATTACAAATCATAATCGACTAGCAATAATTATGTAGATAAGTAAACATGCATATCAACAACACGTATACCCTGGGGAAACCCTGTACAGAGAGAAAAACCCCAGCAAACAATACTCCTTTATTGCATTAATAATGTAAGATCTCTTACAAATAACCACCATGAATGTACTTCTCTCAAAGAGCTTGCCAAGATGACTCTGACCTGACAAAGACTTACAAGACCTTGCTAAAATACACCTTTGATATGCTGCCTCTTTATCACTGATGTGCTCCTCTATTACTTCACCCTCAACTTGCATATGAAAACTCTGTTTCAAAATTGTGTTGCAAAGCTGTGTTGCATAACTATCTTGCAAAAACCGTATTGAAGAGAGGATTCAACCTCTTCTTATATAGGCTGAGGAGGGGTAGAGGAGAGGCTCGAAATAGTAACCTGAATGCATGCATTAGTCATAACTCAGCTTCATACTTTAGTTTGAACTTAGAACTAGACTTGAGATTGGTTACAACTCAACATTACACTTTAGTTCGAA
>JZKD02S1843662.1:24130-38964 GCA_000966675.3 Picea glauca
CATACTTTAGTTTGAACTTAGAACTAGACTTGAGATTGGTTACAACTCAACATTACACTTTAGTTCGAACTTAGAACTAGACTTGAGATTGGTTACAACTCAGCATTACACTTTATTTTGAACTTAGAACTAGACTTGAGACTGACATGCTTTAGTTCAAACTTAGAAATAGACTTAAGACTTTAGTTGCAACTCAATATTACACTTTAGTTCTAATATAGAACTAGACTCAAGACTTTAGTTGCAACTCAACATTACCCTTTAGTTCTAGACTCAAGACTTTAGCTGCAACTCAACATTACACTTTAGTTCTAAAATAGAACTCGACTCAAGACTTTAGTTACAACCCAACATTACTAAAAATAGAAATAGACTCAAGATTTTAGTTGCAACTCAACATTACACTTTAGTTCTAACATAGAACTAGACTCAAGACTTTAGTTACAACTCTTGACAAGGCAATTCAAAATTCTCTTCATGGTGGATAATGTTTACGCGTGCCAACACACTAGATCAATACAATTACATCATTTGCAATATTAGGAATATCGTTTGTTTCTAGCTCATAGGAATTTTATATTCAACCTAATTTTTTCTAGATACCTTGAATTTTTCTCATGGCTCACAAGGTTTGACTAGGCTCACAGAGGTTGTATGTTCCCCCTGAATTTTGCACTAGTCTGTCTATGCTCACAGAGGTTGTATGTTCCCCCTGACTTTTGCACTAGACTATATATGCTCACAGAGGTTGTACTCTACCCTTGACTTTTTCATTAGACTCACATAGCATCTCATTCGTCCTGAATTTTGGGTTGACTCATAGAGGTTGTCTGTTCCCCCTGGCTTTTGTCAATACCTCACAAGACTAGTTGATTCTCCAAATCTCCCTGGATAGCCTCAGGGTGGCCCATATGGCCTCTCATTGGAGAATGACCGTCGATGCTGCCAAATTTAACACTCCCTCTCAGCGAGGGAGTCATTCTCATCCACACCAAGCTTTCTTCTCAGTTGCACAAATTGTCTCGAGGTCATAGTCTTGGTCAAGATATCAGCTACCTTCTCGCTCATGGCTATGTATTGTAACTTTACATTTTTTCTCTGGACCGAATCTCGGATGTAGTGGTACCTCATGTCAATATGTTTTGACCTGTCATTAAATACCAGGTTATTTGTCAATTTTATGCAACTTTGATAATTGATTATCACAGTGAACCACTGTCATCTTGAGCTTGTCACCAAACAACCCAAAAAACAATTTTCTGAGCCATACTGCTTCCTTGCTAGCATCACTTGCTGCAATGTACTCAGCCTCTGTTGTACTCTATGCAATGGATCCCTTCTTTCGTCTTGACCAAGAGATCATAGTGGATCCTAAAATGAAGCAGTATCTGGAAGTACTCTTCCAATCCACTGGGCTTCCTGCCCAATCAGCATCTGCATACCCATGCAGAAATAAACCACCACTGGATGTATATCTCAGACCATAAGTAATGGTCCCTCTAAGATATCTCAAGATGTGATTTGTTGCCACCCAGTGTCTCTGTCTCAGTTTAGTCATGAACTGACTCATTGCAATCACTGCATAGCATATATTTGGCCTAGTGTGGATCATGTACATCAATGATCAAATCAGTTGCCTATACATGGTGGGATCCACCAAATCTGAACCTGTATTAGCATCATGCAGCTTCTTTAGGTTGGTAACCATCGGAGTAGACATGGATTTGCAATCCATCATACCAAACCTCTTTAGTACATCCACTGTGTATTTTCCTTGTGCCGGAAATATCTCGCCCTGTCTTTTCCACACTTCCAATCCTAGGAAGTAATGCATCAAGCCTAAGTCTTTTATCTCAAATTCTGAGGTTAGCTCCCTCTTACACTAGGCTATTAGCCCTTCATTTCATGTTAGAAAGAGATCATCAACATATAGGATTAGTATAATAGGTTGGTTACCTCTTACCTTGAAGTATAGATTTGCATCAACATCACTTTTCTAAAAGCCCAGGCTTTTAAGAAAGCCATCAATCCTGTCATACCAAACTATGGGAGCCTGCTTAAGACCATACAAGGCCTTCCTTAGATTTCATACATGAGTGCCTTTGTTATACAGTATAAAACCATCTAGTTTTTCCATAGATACCTCCTGTTCAATATTTCCATTCAAGAATGTTGTTTTTACATCCATCTGATGTAGTTTCCAACCAAGTACAGAAGCTCAAGAAATAATAGCTCGAATGGAGGTATACCTAGTTATAGGAGCAAAGAGTCTCTTCATAGTCGATTCCTTATTTCTGAGTGAAGCCTCTGGCTACAAATATTTCTTTGAACTTTTCCACACTTCCATCAACTGCATGTTTGATCTTATAGATCCATTTGGAAGAAACCATTGATTTGTCTTCTGGTCTTGGCACAATGTCCCAAACATTGTTCTTTATAATAGACCTGTATTCCTCAAGCATGGAATCCTTCCATAATTGTAATTTATCTTCTTTTTCAAATGAAGAAGGTTCAACATCACTAATGTTGCTCATCAATGCAACATAACCTCCAAACCTATGAGGCCTCTTCGTTTCAGCTTCTTGCACTATTTCTTTAAGCCACCCTGGCATCCTTTTGGCTGGAGTTTCTTCAAGAGTTCTTTCTAACACTTCAACTGGTTCTAGGGGCTCATTACTTGGCCCTTCACGAGGTTCCTCCCTCTGATCACATGACTCTTAATTTTCAGAAGAAGGTGAAGTTGGCTGAACTGCTTCTGAATCCTATTGAAGCTCTTTGGATTTCTTAAATGTGGCTTCTTCATGGAAAGTCACATCTCTTCTTACCTATATTTTTCTCTCACCTGGTACATAATTATTGTAAGATTTGGAGTTCTCACTGTACCCCACAAAAAACCCTTTCTTTCCTGAGGGCTCCATCTTTGTCCTCTTTTCCTTAGGGAGATCAATATACACAAGACATATAAATATCCTTACATGCCCTACTTCAGGTTTGATCCCTAAGAAGACCTCTTCAGGAGTCTTGTCCTTCAAAATAGCATGTGGGCACCTGTTGTGAATATACACAGTAGTGGAGGTAGCTTCTGCCCATAAATAATTTGGCAGATCCTCGTCAAACATCATTGCTTTCGTTGCCTCACAAATAGTCCTGTTTTTCCTCTCAGCAACACCATTTTGTTGAGGGTTATATGGAATGGTCAATTGTCTCTTGATTCCTGCTGACTTTTATAAATCCTCAAACTGAAGAGATTCAAACTCTCCTCCATTGTCTGTTCTAAGTATTTTGATGTGTTTCCCTATCTGCTTTTCAATAAAAGCTTTATATTCTTTGAATTTATCAAATGTGTCACTTTAAGCTTTAAGAAAATATATCCAACATTTTCTTGAGTAATCATTAATAAAAATGACATCATACAAACAACCACTAAGTGAGGGAGATGACATGGGACCACATACATCATAATGAACCAGATCTAAGATGCCTTGAGCTCTGTTGTCACTACTAGGAAATGATTTCTTTATATTTTTACCAAGCATGCATCCCTTACAAATTTCATTTTTACTAAGAGAAATAGAGGGCATGCCACATACCATGTTCTGTAGATCTGGAAGAGATTTGTAATGAAGATGTCCAAGTCTTCTGTGCCACAACTCATTGGAGCTAGTCACATCATGAGCCAATGCCTGAACTGACTGCCCTGAAATGACGTAAAGTCCTCCACTGTGAGTTCCAATGGGTTCTGATGTACTTAAGTGGCTACATTTAGCCCATAGTAGTGCCTTCCAGTCCTTGAAGATCACCCAATATCCCTTGTCCTCAAGGGTTTTAACTAGTAGTAGATTCTTCTTGAGCCCTGGAACATATAATACTTCATCAACATGAAGTCTAGCCCCATATTCCAATCTGAAGGAGATAGATCCTACTCCCTCTATCTTGTAACATTTTTCATTCCCAAGCTTCACCTGCTTTGCAAAAGATTTTGTCTCTAAATCTGAGAGGATCTCCTTGTACCTTGTCATGTACTTTGATGCACCACTATCTACTAACCAAGTTTTCGGCCCCATGGAAACTGAACTAGATAAAGTAGAAACCAACTAATATACTTTCCTATTTTATTTCTCATTAGAAGGACTTTTTTTATTTCTTTTGGATTCATCATCCTCAACAGTTGAGGCATGATGTTTCCCTTTCCTAGGATATTTCTTTCTAAACCAACAATCTTTAGCAAAATGACCCAACTTATTACAGCTAAAGCATTTAATCTTAGATGTATCAATATTCTTTCCTTTGAATGTGCCTTTGAATTTTGGCCTCCATTGAGATCCTTTCTGGAAAGTAACTTTCTTCTTTCCCTTGAATATTGATGTTAAATATGAGTGCTCTTCTTTCGTTGGCTCGCTCCTAGTAGCTGTGTGACTCTCCTCCTAGAGGAAATCATGCCATAAACTCTCAAATGTGGGCTGAATATCTCTCCCACTTACATTGGATAAGAAAGTCTCCCATGAAGAAGGAAGACCCTAAAAAATGGCCTGCACTAATTTATCAGCGTCCACTATCACCCTTGTGACCAAAAGCTGATCTCTGATCTAAGATATCCTAGAACAGAAAGATGCCACTGATTCACCTTTCTCCATCTTCAGATACTTAAGCTTGTGCTTAAGTGTCCTCTTCTAACTTGGATCTTGTTTCTCATACAGATTCACCAAGGTATCCATACATTCCTTGGTAGTCATCAATGAAGTCATTGCAGGCATTATACTGTCTTTGACTGAGTCAAAGATGATTCACTTGGCCTTTGCTTGACTCTTCCTAAAATCCATTCTTCCTGCATTATTCATTGGTTTCTCCACCACTGTGGTCACATATTGCTCAAGATCATGCTCTTGCAAGATATTTGTTATACGGAGCTTCCACACATTAAAGTTGGTAGCTCCTTCGAGCCTATCTTCGGCCCTGACTAAAATGGAGGAAGCCATGGTCCTCACACTGGAAACTTAATCAAGATTGCTTGGATCTGTGTGTACCTACTACTACACTTCAACACATTTAACACACCCTAAGCTCTGATACCATGTTAGATTATGAGCTTGATTTCTTATGCAGATTAATTCTTTTATTTTCTTCAATACTTTGATTCCAGCTTAATACACTTCTACAATTTCAAATCATAATCGAATAGAAATAATTATGTAGATAAGTAAACATGCATATCAACAACACATATACCCTGGGGAAACCTTGTATAGGGAGAAAAACCCCAACAAACAATATTCCTTTATTGCATTAATAATGTAAGATCTCTTACAAATATCCACCATGAATGTACTTCTCTCAAAGAGATTGCCAAGATGACTCTGACCTAACAAATATTTACAAGACCTTGCTGAAATACACCTTTGATATGATGCCTCTTTATCACTGATGTTCTCCTCTATTACTTCACCCTCAACCTGCATATGAAAACTCTGTTTCAAAATTGTGTTGCAAAACTGTGTTGCAAAACTGTCTTGCAAAAACTGTATTGAAGAGAGGATTCCACCTCTTCTTATATAGGTTGAGGAGGGGTAGAGGAGAGGCTCAAAATAATAACCTGAATGCATGCATTATTCATAACTTAGCTTCATACTATAGTTCGAAATTAGAACTAGACTTGAAATTGGTTAAACTCAGCATTTCACTTTAGTTCGAACTTATAACTAGACTTGAGATTGGTTACAGCTCAGCATTACACTTTAGTTCAAACTTAGAAATAGACTTGAGACTAACATGCTTTAGTTTGAACTTAGAACTAGACTTAAGACTTTAGTTGCAACTCAATATTACACTTTATTTCTAAGATAGAACTAGACTCAAGACTTTAGTTGCAGCTCAACATTACACTTTAGTTCTAGACTCAAGAATTTAGTTGCAACTCAACATTACACTTTAGTTCTAAAATAGAACTAGACTCAAGACTTTAGTTACAACTCAACATTACTAAAAATAGAACTAGACTCAAGACTTTATTTGCAACTCAACATTACACTTTAGTTCTAACATAGAACTAGACTCAAGACTTTAGTTACAACTCTTGACAAGGCAATTTGAAATTCTCTTCATGGTGGATAATGTTTACACATGCCAACGCACTGGATCAATACAATTACATCATTTGCAATATTAGGAATATCGTTTGTTTCTATCTCATAGGAATTTTACATTCAACCTAACGTTTGCTAGATACCTTGACTTTTGCTCATGGCTCACAAGGTTTGACTAGGATCACAGAGGTTGTATGTTCCCCCTGACTTTTGCACTAGTCTGTCTATGCTCACAGAGTTTGTATGTTCCCCTTACTTTTTCACTAGACTATATATACTCACAGAGGTTGTACGTTCCCCTTGAATTTTTCATTAGACTCACATAGCATCTCATTCATCCTGACTTTTGGTTTGACTCACATAGGTTATCTGTTCCCCCTGGATTTTGTCAATACCTCACAAGACTAGTTGATTCTCCAAATCTCATTGGCTAGCCTCAGGGTGGCCCATATGGCCTCTCATTGGAGAATGACTGTCGATGCTGCCAAATTTAACACCTACCAATTCATATTCATGTCGTTTGGACTAAAGAATGCACCAGCAATATTCTCCAGAGTAGTCATCACCGCGTTTAAATAATTCATCCATCAGTTTCTCGAGGTATACTTGGATGATTGGATAATCTACGGTTTGTTGAAGGACCATGTATAATTTTTACGCCTGATGTTAGAAAGATGTATGCAGTGCCATATATCATTGAACATAAATAAATGCATATTTGGAACACTATTTGGGATACTATTGGGCCATATAGTATGAAAGAAAGTTTTATTAGTAGATCCTGCAAAGATTGCAGTAATTGTTAACTTACCACCACCTAAAACAGTCTGTTAGCTACAGACGACATTGGGAAACACGAGATACTACAGGAAATTTATCAAAGGATATGCACAGATTACTGCCCCAATGGAAAAGATGTTAAGAAATGATACAAAGTTTCAATGGAAAGACAAGTGCCAACATGGCTTGTATACCCTGAAGGAAAATATGGTCACCATGAAGATATTAGTATTTCCATACTGGGTGAAGATGTTCCACATACATGTAGATGCATCAGCCATAGCACTTGGAGCTATCTTAGCGCAGCCAAAAGTGAGAGACTTGGATCACTCGATAGCATTTGCGAACAGAAAGTTGTCATAATCAGAGCAGAACTATAACACTACAGAAAGGGAAGGCCTAGCTATGGTCTACGCACTGCAAAAATTCAGACATTACTTATTAGGAAAATTCTTTAAGATGTTCACAGATCACTCAACCCTAAAATACCTAATCAACAAGCTAGTGTTGGGGGGGAGAATCTGTCATTGATTACTACTATTCCAAGAATTTGACTTTGAAGTAATAGTCAAGCCATGAAAATTGAATGCAGGACCTGACCACCTATCAAGAGTCACAAATGGAGAAGAACCTATGAATTTAGAAGACAAATTTCCAGATGCACAATTATTTTCAGTCTAGATCATTGACGAACACTTCACATATATCATTCAGTACTTAAGCACAGGTACTGTGCCACAAGAATATAACACTGTGTAGAAGAAAAACCTAGCAGCCTATGCTACTGACTATCAACTGATTGCAGGACACTTATACAAAATGGGCACAGATAGCATCTTGCGAAGATATTTCTTAGAACATGAAAGACCAAGAGTTTTAGTAGAAGCCCACAAAGGAATAGAAGGAGGGAATTATGCAGGCAAAGCTACCGCACATAAGGTATTATGCATAGGACTATGGTGGCCGATGATTCACAAAGACTCGAAGGAATATTGTCAAAGATGAAATGTCTTTCAAAGGGTAGGAAAACCCAACATAAGGGACGAGATTCCATTACAACTACAGGTAACATTGCAGACATTCGAAAAATGGGCAATAGACTTTGTAGGACCAATTAACCCACCAGCAAAAAGAACAGAGGCTAGGTACATTATCACCATGACAGAGTATCTAACAAGATGGGAAGAAGCCGCACTAGTGAAGGATTGTAGCGCAAAAACAACAACACACTTTTTATTTGAACAAGTGATCACTCGATTTGGGTGCCCAAGCATTTTGATGAGAGACCAAGGCACACACTTCATAAACAACACCATCAATGCTATGACTAAAGAGTTTGAAGTCCATCATCATAGGAGCACACCATATCACCCACAGGAAAATGGCCAAAATCCTGGAGAATGCGCTGATGAAGATCTGTAACATAAACAGGCATGACTGGGACCTCAAAGGACCAGCAATATTATGAGCCTACAAGACTACGTGAAAACATTTGACAGGGCACACGCCATTCAAACTGGTCTATGGCCAAGAAGTAGTGGTTCCATTAGAATTTTTAGTACCAAGCTTGTGCGTAGCAGCAATCACACACATGACAAAACAAGGCATAGTACAGGAGCTACTAAATCAATTAATGAACATGGAGGAAGACTAGATCTTAGTAGGGTTCCACCAAAAGGTTCATAAAGCAAGGGACAAATCTTGGCATGATAGACAAATAAAGAAGAAAAATCTCAAGGAAGGAGATCTAGTACTGATGTATGACAACAAATCGATTCAACACCCAGGAAAGATCAGAATGCATTGGCTAGGACCGTACGAAGTAAAATCTATCCCAGATGGAGGAGTTGTACATTTGAAAGACTTATCAGGAGAAGAACTCAGAGGGATGATTAATCGGAGCTGACTAAAGTTGTACAAGGACAGTCGACCACTCACTACGCAGTAAAAAAAAATAAAAAAAAATTGACAACAGTACCAACAGAGGCGCATTGCACCAAAATACAGAAAGGGAATGAATACTTAGGAACACAAACTCGGCAAGGAGAAGGAAAATGGTCATGTTTAAAGGGAAACAAGCAGGAAAAGGAAATTCAGAAAAAACAATACGTCAAGACAACGTTAGGAAGAATTGAAGGCTGGAAAGGACTGATGGGACACCACATGAATCACACCAACTGTAATCAGCAAAGCAAAAGTAATGGCAATTATGAAACCGTCAAAGGTGCATTGAACACGTAATTAAGGTGCATTAAACCCATAAATAAGGAATCATCCTCAACAAGCTTCATGGGAAGCCCATACAACACACGGATGCGGGAGCAAATGGTCTATTTGAGAAAAGAGAGCAGAAAGAGAGTGATAGAAGCTAAAAAGAACAGAGCGAGTTCACAGAGATCAAAGAGACCACTCGAATTCAGAAAACACTCGACATTCACCACCATGGAACCACCAAAGCAAGCAGAAGCGAGCCAGACAACCATAAATACCAGAGTTCAGACTAGGTCACGATTACAGGTTGATTAAGGTGAACAACAGCCGCCATAGATCATCAATGTCGACAAAATCCCATCTCCAGACACAACACCAGTGAACCCTAGCCAGAACTAAAGTTCAAACTTAGAAATAGACTGGAGGGAACAAGTGTATATATACTGATAGAAGTATAGGAGCCATAGAACTAGGACACAAAAACCTTGAAGGAGGTGCAACCAGAGAACACCAAAGAAGCTCTGAAAGTCAATGGAAAGGAGTTGAATCTAGAACCCTAAGTTGAGCCAGAAGAGTCTCAAATGACCATATCAGACCACCCACAAGAAGGAACAGTCGAAGATGTCACAGGTTGGCTGGAATGGTATACTAAGGAACAACCGAAAGCCTCTCGAACTTCAAGCCAGACACCACTGCCGAAGAAATACCAAGTACAAATACCCAAGTCACCTCGCAAGAAACCTGCTACAGAAATCATTCTACCACATATACTAGATGGGGCACAGGTAGGTCCAAACCTGTTGGGTCATATAGGGAAGCTCAAATACATAGACCACAATATAGAAGACACAGACAAGTTCCCGGAACTTTCAAACAAGGTCTACTTAGAGACTATGGGAATGAATCAGTTAGGAGAACTGGTTGATCAGCCACTCTAATGGGCAACAGGGTTAAAGAAGACATGAATTTTAGGTTTGGTGGACCTACCACATTTTGGTAGAGATCAGTATGCAATCGCATGCATCAAACAACGATTATCAATCACACTTCGAGGGGACATATGGTTGGACAAGATCATCTTGATAGACATAGAAATTATCGCAAGCATAACAGGGTTTCCATCTTGGGGCATGGATCCGACACACTTTCTAGATGATAAAGACAGGGAGAAAGCACTAGAATAAGAGATGACAAATAAGTATGGCACTGACAGGGGGAAAAGAGGGATCATTATTGAGAGGATCAATGATGTTGTAACACAATTAGGCGCGGAAATCTTAGCCTGTAAGCTGCTAAGAAAATGCCGCAGGGAGGAAGTTACGGTTGGAGTTGTCGCACTTGTAGCTCAATGCACCGAGGGCACCACAGTGAGATGGGCACTATATCTCTTGAACTTATTCTTGGATGACTGGAAGGATGTGCAGGATCTAGGAACATAGTTTCACTATTCATGGATGATCACATTAATAACCATCATGGGATGGAAAGAGCCAAGGTATGTATTTTTTTTTACAAGACCCAAACCGAATCAGGGAGTGAGACATTTGTTTCTCAGATCCAAGCCATATGCTAGGAGAAAAAGAATGAATAGGTCCATCTTTGAAGGATACCTACGCAACCTACAAGAATCCATCTCCAAGATGTGGAGAATAACACTAGAGGTTGTCATGCAATATGGGGACATCACCAACTTCAGGGCTACACGACATACAATGTGGATACAGGCGTGAAAGGATCCCTATAAACAGTGGCTATAGATGCACTACTGTATCATAGAGGGTGACATTGACATGGTCATCAGCGAATGGGATGATGAATGGAGGATTCTAGCCATCACCCAGGATTTTCCGGAAAGGACTGCAAAAGAAGAGGTAGGGCAGGGAGAAACACAACCTTAGGAAATTCAAGTGCCCAAGAAATGGAGGACGGGCCAGAAAAAAACAAACCAGACAGATGATGGGACAACAAAGACAGGGACCCAGAAGGGGAAGAAGGAAAATACACAGCCAGCCAAAGAGCCGCAGAAGCAGGCAGAGGTCGTGCAAGGGACCACAACAAATCCCAACTCACAGGAACTGAGAGGAAATAAGAGCCCAGCCACGAAGATTGGAGGAGCGCACAAGAAAACAAAGGCCCAAAGAACACCTCCATAGTATATGATCACGAATGACGATGGGGAAATGATATCCCAAATGGTCCAGGATTGTCTAGCCAAGACTTTGACCATACTACACACCACAGGGACAGGACTCAAGAGGAGTTGGAAGACATGCGACAGTTACTCAAGAAAATAGGGGAAGCACACACAACATCCAGTAACATTAGAATAGATTCATCAGCACCGCAGAAAGAGGAAAGAGTGGAAGAAGAAGAACGAGATCCAATCCACCCATTACTACACCTGAACGCAACATTCCACATCACACCCAGTATGTTTCACATGGAAGAGATCATGGGAGAGACACCCTTGAAGGACTTAAGCCAAATCCAACTGGTGTTAACACGGATGCTGATCAGGGCACTACACAAGTTGCAGGTTAGCATAAACCATGAGGTACAATCTCATGCACACAAATACTTAGTCGAATAGAATAAGGAAACAAAGAAACGGGACACGCTGGAAATAGTATATGAGCGGGCTAAATTAGAGACCTAGGAGGAAAGGGAGTGCATGAAAGGATTGGAGAAGAAAGTGGTAGGAACTTATGAGAATATTCTACAGGCTGCGTGAAGGGATGAAATCACACCAGCAAAAAATATTGATCATATTGCACAAGATATCGATCAATATCAGAAGGAGATCGAGAATATCTGGGATCAGCTCACACCCACTACTCCACCAGCAATAAAGGAGAAAAGGTAGCAGGAAGCAACAACGCAGCTGCATGAGATAGAGCAACAGGTCATCACAACAGTTGACATTTTTGATAAAGCAACACAGTTGTGGACTAAGTTAGAGGAGGATCAGCAGGTCCAAAAGTGGGACAAGGAATAATAAAGGATTAGCGTAGCAATCCAAGACCTCAAATAGAGGCAGAAGACAATGCCAATCAAAAAATGCGTTAAAGCGGTGCACGACATGAAGAAGTTGTTGGTAGAGCTCATCACTGTGAAAACACAAAAATAGGAGCGACCAACTCAAATGGAACCGCTGCAAGAGCAGGTGGAAGAAGTCCTGGCACAGGCAAAAGAAGCCAAGACACATATAGCACAGACCCAAGCAGAATGCATGGAATTGATCAGTGATGAAATAGTAGTCCAGATAGTGGACACACTCAAGGAGAAGATTACGCAGGCCCAGACATAGGCAATAGAGCTCAAGGAAAAAATTTAGGCGATCACCGAGGAGATCGAGGAAGCACACAGAGGTTGGGTGGCTCGGGATGAGCCACGTGTCAATGTTGAGGGCTTGTTGGAGGTAGGTTGAGGCAGAAAAGCAAGGAGATTTTGGGAAAGAAAGCATGCACAAGGAAAGCGACAGCTATAAGGAGGAAAAACATGCGTGCATGCAGGTAAGACCTAACGACGTTAGGGTTAGGGTTTTGGTAATGTATTTTAATGGCTGAAGAGCCGAAAACGTATAAATATCAATACTTAGATATCATAGAGAGGTTAGAGGTTCTAAGTTTTGACTATTGTTTTTATTGTAGAAAGAGTCGTTTTAGTAATGCATGAGTTGATGCGATATGAGATATTTTGTTGTATGATATATTTTGTATAAGTTGTTGAGATAGAGAAGACGAAGGAGGGTAGTTCTTGAGGGTTAGATCGTAGGTTGTGGAGCCTGATGCGATCTAGTCCTCCTCATATAGATCTTACCCGATGGGAATGAGTTGTAACTGCGTGACATGTAGTGACAGAATGACTATAATAAAATAGCTGAGAGCCAAATATTTGTGGGCATAGCCCAGGAGGAGGTGAACCATGGTAACATATGTGTTGTGTGATGAATTCATGCATATATTTATCATCTTTTCTGTATTTATTTTTATGCTTGATGAATGCGTTATTGTATTTCCTGTGTATTCACAAATGACAATATATGGCAGTTGCAATTATAATAAGGGTTCAATATTCAGTTCTCATATCTCATGCTCAATCCTAGGCTATAAACACCTAAGTCTTGTAGCCACCCATTAAAGCTATCTTGGGTGAGACTGTGCAGCGCATCCTTTGCGTTGTGTTGCCTTCTTGTTTACCAGGAGGGCCAATAGTTTTAGAGGCTTTGTTGGAAACCTGTATAGACATGAACCCTGGGTCAATAAACTCGGACATTATAGAAGAATAGTAACCAACACTTACCATAGGGTTCTCCTGTCTCAATAGTAGCCTTTTTCATGCTTTCCATATTGACAACCTTCACCTGTCCTCTTGAGACAAATCTTTTTTGTCTCACCTGTATCACAGGTATACAAAAATTATGAGATATTATCCTTAATTTCAAATCCTTTATTTTCTTGCAAATCTGTCACCCACATATTTCCAAAGTACACATTTATTTTCATACCTGTTCCACATAGGAACCAGATTCACAGGTATGGGATTTGTTTTACGATAGCAGTCTAGCTCGGCAGGAAATTGGTCTTCCTTATGGGCTTAGAATTTTCCATATCCAAGACCCTTTTCTTCCTGCTATTTCAACATTCCTCAACCAAA
Source organism: Picea glauca (assembly GCA_000966675.3). NCBI lineage: Eukaryota > Viridiplantae > Streptophyta > Pinopsida > Pinales > Pinaceae > Picea > Picea glauca. The sequence continues at coordinate 37,858 of JZKD02S1843662.1, forward strand.
CAAATTGTTAGTTTTCCTACACACTATATTTTCAACACTATGCATACTAACATTCCATGTCATTTCCATCTATTCAAGGGCACAAAGCAAAAGGAAATATCATTATTTACATATGCATCCTTTCAACATACTAAATTTTCCAAATGCAATTCAAATATCAAATGAATTTAATCAATGTGTCAATATTCATGGTCACATTCATACCCAATGCACCCTTGCATTGATTTCAAGTTTACCACACTTTATGACAATAACTTTTCCATAGTGTGTTAGACCTTAACCAACCTCTTCACCATATGGCTTATTCATTCTCGTTCATTATTGTAGCAGGACTATGCTACCTACTACAGGTTGATCATGATCCCAAATCAACACCTATGAAACTAACAATTTCTCTTGAATTCACCCAAGCATTCTTCCTTCATTAGTAATCAGGGTTCCAACACTCATGGCCACCCAAATTTTATTTTCTTTAACAACTACACAATTCAAGTGGAGTATTGGAAGGTCCTCCTTCCTTAATGGGAAACCCATTCTCTTCCCTATTGTGAAAACATGTATTTCCTCAATGCATTCCATGCAATGTGATAACTATGAGCACCTTTATTCCCAATGCCCCTAGATTGGTCATTGTACCCATGGTACTCCTTATTCACGCATTTTCTTGCAAGGATTATAACTCGTCCTTGACTGGACTAGACTCCCTCTCTCTATTATTCAGATTCTATTTTCTTGAATCTTACCTTGCCTGGGTAGAAATGGCATACAATAGCCACTCAAAATTATTCACACATCTATAAGAAATTAAAATACTTCAGAGGGGATTCTTAACAAATCCCTCCATACTTTATGTCACACAGGCATGAATATTTTTATTCTTTTTCTCGATGCTAGCACCCTTTTTCTGATTTTTACCTCATCAGTAGTGCTCCATGGGGCTCCCAAACTCCCTTCAACAATATTTCAACAACAACCTTCTTGCATTTATCCTTTATTAGAAGTTATCTACCATTGGCAGTTGTCCTTTCCCAACAACTCTAATCATTTCTTATACATGAAAAACATCACAAATATATATATATATATATATATATATATATATATATA
>JZKD02S1843662.1:48632-66363 GCA_000966675.3 Picea glauca
TAAGGCGGATGTAAGAAGACCTAATAGAAGCTTCTGCTTCTAGAAGGATCTTCCTCTAGATGCTTCTCTTAATAGACATATTTAGTATAAATAAGGGTCGAGGGTATGAGAACCCCAGCTTGGAGATTATTGTAACAGAGTGTTGCTCGATTGGAGGTTTCCCCCTCGAAGAGGCCTGTGAACATTGCTTTCTGAATCAAAGTGTTATTTATATTGCTATTGTTATATCATTTCTGTGTATTGTGAAGATTATGCTGGATATTTTACTATTATTCTGCCATTTCTAGCATTTTATTTATGTTCTGCATATTTTATATATCTGGTATCTTGCATGTTCTCTACAAATTCTTCGAGATCCTCTCTCTTTTCTCTCTAGTAAATAAAATAGATTATCAAGCTTCCAGTTCTTCTTCTCAGATGGAGAGCCTCAAGTGCTCTTCCTCTTTCTCTATGAACACCCCTAATCGCATGCCCCCTATGGGCTTGGTGTCCTCTCTTTTCTACATTCACATGTGTTCTTGCACAGCTTTCTCCTCCTCCATGAGGTTTTGGACCTGTCTTGTTCCTTCTGTCAGAAGGAAACTCAGATCAGTCTGGGCCTACAGGAAAAATTGCCCTTTGTGGTACTTCGGGCTTATAGTTTTTTGTCTCCCAAGCCATCCCTCCATGCTTCCATTCATTGGGGTAGTTGATTGTTCAACCATCGTCCCATTTCTTATTAATTGATTTCTCCTCGGAATCTAGATGAGGCTTATTATTTCAACAAATAGAATTTGGGTCATTTGACATAATGAACCCTCTCTACAGTTTCCTCACTCTTTCCTCTAGTGATATCATAGCCAATACTTCAAGGATTCACCCCCACATTCAGTTGTTGGAAATATAAACAATAATACATTTACATTGTACACATTCCATATCATGGTAATCATAATTAATGATTTATTACAAGTTGGGGGAAATAGGGGTGTTACACCATCAAACTTTACCTTAGTCTCAGGGGACTAGTTTTTGGATTAGTCACAAACCCTAATTTTCAACAAGAATAACTCTATAAATGTAATTAATATAGGTATGAAACTTTTACCCAATATTATTCAACATTGTCTTTGCAATTTCCCCAAGTTTCACTACTTGGAACATCCCATAAAAGGAGTTATAGAAAAAATGGAAGACCCTGTTCAATTATGGATTATTCTAGAAAGTGAACCTATAGAGAATGCCATGCACGAAATTTTTAATATGTAGCTCTGAAAATAATAAAAAACATACTAAGGATTGTACTCTATCGAATACATTTTGTCTCACTAAATTTGGATCCTCTATGAAGGCATTATGATTGTTTTACCCAGAACACTTGTTTGAGATTGGTTTCAAGACTAGCCAAAACCCTTATTTTCCATGGAGTGTATCCTAGAAAATACAACGACCTAGAAGATGAAATTTTTACCACAAGTACTTTGACATGTCTTCTCAACCTCCTCCCATTTTTCCTATATGAATCATTCTAGAAAACAATTTATAGAAAAAATGGTAAGATGACCTTTAAATAACTCTTACAACACATCATCATAAGACTTCATCCTCCCTTGGAATTTCTCCATTCTTTACTTCATATTCCCTCTGAAATTGGCCTCAGATATCCTTGGTTACCTCATATAAGAATCACTTACTCACATAGAACATATTCAATAGAATGTGTGTGTGAATTTAATTATGAGTGACTTCTTGAGGTGTATATATACTTTTTCTAAGTAACCTCTTTCATTAACTTCAGGGCTTCTTGAAATTTCTTGTTACAACCACTTTACCCTTTCATTAATGAATTGCAACCAATTAGGGGCTTATTAACCCATATTTGGGGCTTCCATAGGGGCTTCTTAACCCATCTTTATGGATTCCAACTTCATGAACTCATAACTCCTCAACTGCGAACAACTACATGGAATTCCACCTACTAGTGGAAACGACATGACGATGACTATCCATATATGAATGTGTTATATGAATACTCCATGTCCTTCATGTCCATATTCCTCAACCAAATGTAGGTCCCATAACCACACCTATGGGGCTTCATGTAGACTTCAGTAAATGCACCCATCACATCTGCTGACATCAACCACTCCATCAATGAAAACTAAATCACCATCAATCTCAACCACATATCTAGGGATTTTAGACTTCTCCAAGGGTTGAACTCAATGAAAACCAACGGTCCAAACCAATTTTCCAATAGAAGGCAAAGATAGAGATCAAAACATTGATTCTCCACTTGACCAACTTGATGACAATGTTGGCACTTACCATTTTGATGTTGAACTGAAACAAGTGAAGTGGAATTTCCTTGAATGAATTTTTCATTGTAGAAGTGGTTTGGTTTGGAATATTCGAGAATATTAAATGTAACTTCATTATCATATCCAAGTCATGTTTTATGTTTTTTGTCGTAGATTTCTTCCTAAGGTCTGATGATAGGCTTGGAAAGACCATTTTGTTTTTTAATTTTCTTCCATGCATTCATGATAATTTCCTTTTGTAACTTTAAAAGAACATTCAAGTTTACTTTTATTGATACTTATTATTTTATCATTCATTTCTTCCTCTTGTGTCTCATCTTCAACAAAACATATCTTTATCAATTCACTGTATGATTCCATCTCATGACTAGTTAAGGGATCATCAACCATATTTTTTGTTGTTTATGTATCAACCATTAGGTCATTTGTATCACAAGTAACATCAACCATTTACATCATGTCAATTTCGCCACAAGTTGCATCAACCATGTTCTCAATTTTCTTCTCTTTTTCAATTAATTTATTCAAGTGCTTGTGAAGATCAACAACCCAATTATCCAATTCATGTAAGGAGTCCTGTAATTCTTTCATTTATTGATTGGCATTTAGAAAATATTTTCCTCCTTTGCCCATTTTTTATTGTCACTTCTCACGATCACTTTCACTTGTTTGTATCATGCCTCGGTTGCTCTTGTTGTCTACTTTAGAGTGTCGGGTACTAATGATGATGCACCCCAAAGTGTGACTTTTTCTTTATAATGATTTTGACATAAATGACTTATTTATTCAAATTTATACACTCGTTTGATATTTTAAAGGGTTTGTGAATACACTCGTTTTACAATTCAATGACTCAACCTCATGCTTCAACTTCAATTACTCAACAAAATTAAAACCGAAAGGACACTTGAAATATCTTGTCAAGGATCAATTGAAGCATATTTTACATGGTCCATAAATGATCACGACTTTTGAATTTTTGACAATGCTCAATGAATATTTCAAGAATAAATATCATTTAGCTCTTTTTGTTATATGATTTGAATGATGAAGGTTTTTATGCCTTGTTACTCTATGTGTATGGCGACAAATTGTAATTGTGTTTTCAATGATTAATATTTTTATGACTTGTTACTATGTGCGTATGTGAAAAATTGTAATTGTGTTTTAAGTGTCACAACACAAGAAATCAATAATAAAAACATACAACATTGCACACAATGAAAAATGTCCTTAGACCTCCTTGTTCCAATTTTAGGCCAAGTCTACGAGGATGAAGCTAAAAATTCAATTTTACTGGAGGTTTCCTTATTGTGATGACAATGCCCAAATACATTTAGAATCCATCAATGGTATTGATGAGCATCATAAATGTGATACTTTTTAAAAAGTAATCTCTTGGTAATTACAAACCTTAAAGCCTTTAATTATACTTTCACAACCTTAAACCACCATACTTTCATCAAAAAGTTTGAGAAAAATAATTGCAATTTAATAATACTTTCTTCAAGCATTTTTTCAAATCTTTGGATTAAAAGGTTTTCAATGATTTTTTGAAACATTTGAAGAAAAAGGTAGGTATAAATTATTTGAAATTTTTTTACTCCAAAGATTTGAAAAGAGGCTTGAAGATATTATTTTTAAATTGCAATATCTTTTGCTCAAAACGTTTGATGGAAGCATGATGGTTTAAGGTTGTGAAAGTCTAGTTGAAGGCTTGTAATTGTTGAAAATTGAGAGATTATTTTGTAAAATGGTTCACATTTACTATGCTCCTGAATACCATTAATGGTTTCTAAATGTATTTGGTCATTGTTATCACAAGAAGGATACCTACAGTAAAATCATTTTTTTTGCTTCTTGGTCTTAGACCTAGACTAAAATTTGAATAAAGAGGCCTAAGGACAGTTTTCGTTGTGTGTGATAGTGGATGTTTTCATGATTTATCTTCTCCTTTGTGACATTTAAAACACAATTATAATGTGTCACCATACACATGAAGTAACAAGGCATAAAATCTTTATCATTCAAAGTATGTAACAAAGAGAACTAAGAGTTCTTTATTCCTTTAATATTCATTGAGCATCGTCAAAAATTCAAAGGTAAATATGCTTCAATTGATTCCTAACAATATAGTTCAAGTGTCTCTTCACTATTAAGTTTGTTGAGTAATTGAAATAGAAGCATAAGTTTGAGTCATTGAATTGTAAAAAAGGTGGAGTTTCAAACCCTTTCAAAAATCAATTATTCAAAGACTTGCCTACAATTTGAATAAGGAGATCATTTTCAAAGTAAAAATCATTATAAAAAAATTATCGTTTTGGGGTGCATGATCGACAGTACCCAACACCCTAAGGTGGGAAATAGGAGAAAGTGAGCATGGTATAAAAAAGTGCAAGAAAGCATGACAAGTGACAAAAATGGGTTAAAGCATTTGCAAAATGCTAATCAAGAAATCAAAGAATTACAAGACTTCTTACATGAATTGGATAATTGAGATGTTTCTCTTCACAAGAAAATGATAGAGAGGATAAATGTTTTGAATCACTTCAATTAAAATTAATTGAAAGGGAGAAGAAAATTGAGAACATGGTTGATGCAACTCATGACACAATTGACTTAATGCAAATGGTTGATCTTACTTGTGCGACAAATGACTTGATGGTTGATACATAGGCAACAAAAGATATGGTTGGTGATTTCTTTAACTACTCACGAGATGGAATTATATGGTGAATTGATAAATATAAGTTTTTTTGAAGATGAGTCATAAGAAGAAGCAAGGAGTGATACCATAAGTGGTATCAGTGAAAGTAAACTTGAATGTTCTTTTAAAGTTACAAAAGAAAATTGTCATGAATTCATGGAAGAACATCAAGTACAAAATGATCTTTCCAAGTATATAATTAGACTTGGGGAATAAATATATGACAAAAAACATAGAATAAGATTTGGATATGATAAGGAAGTTACCTTTCATATTCCAGACCAATCCACTTCTACTGTGCAGGACTCTTTAAAGGATATTTTTCTTCCTCTTTTTTATTTCAACATCAAAATGTTAAATGCCAACATTGTCATTGAGTTGGTCACATGGAGAATCAATGTTTTGATCTCCATAATTATCTTCATCGTGGAAGAGAAATAATCATTATGATGAATGTTAAAAGAAAAAGAAGGCTAAAAATCCATCAATTCATTATGGTTGGATAAGTTCTTGGCATTGGAATCAACAATTCAATAAGTTGCATAAGTCTTACTATCTAGTTCAAACACAAGTAAAGACATATTTTGTTGGATTACTGAGAGGGGGGGTGAATCAGTAATAGAGAAATTTAATCCTTTTCACCATAAAATGCAAGTGTTATATCAATGTAGCATTATCATCCAATAGTTGCAGAGTAAATAAACAATGAACAAATGATAAATCGCACACATACACAATACAACAATGTTTTACGTGGAAATCCAAAGTGGGAGAAAACCATGGAATTATTTTTCTTAAATGTCTTTAAGAATTACATTCAATGGAAGCACCAACTTCCTTTGTTTTCCAACTACAACTGGAAGGAGGTTCCAACCCCCTAGTTTCTCAGGCTACAACCTGAGGGAAGATCCAACTTCCTAATTCTCTGGCTAGAACCAGAAGGAGGATACAAACCCCTATGTTCTCTGGCTACAACCGGAAGGTGGCTACAACCATCTGTCCTTTCCCCGTCCAACTTCCATGATGTATAAGTAGAATGATGGAACCATTGTCACACTATCATTGTGATATATATTGTTGTAAACATGTACCAATCAACATGCACCAAACAACCTGTACCAATAACCTGAACCATGCATCAACCTGTAACTCAACCTGTAATCAACCTGTACCATAAACAAGTGAATCAACCATGCACCAACCTATACCAAACAACCTATAATCAACCTATACCATAAACAAGTGCATAAACCATGCATTAACCTGTACCAAACAACCTATAATCAACCTGTACCATAAACAAGTGCATCAACCATGCACCAAATTGTACCTCAACCTGTACCATGAACAAGTGCATCAACCATGCACCAAACTTGTACAAATAACATGTCACAACAACATTTCCAAAACACCTATCACAACAACCTATCTCATCAATGTTATCAACCAAATCATATATACTCACCAAGATCAATCACCAAGACAACTCTCAAATATGTGCATCAACCAAGTATAACACAACAACTCATAATCATCACAAAGATCAATATATGATTCTAATAATATACCAATACAAGTATGTTACATCATCCATAAACCATGTGTCAACAATACTACTAACAAGTGTCTCCAACCGTGTACCAATCATGTATCAACTACTCATCAATATGTACCAACATCATCAACTATACACCTCATGTATGTTCAAACTCATCAACTACTTGTCTCAACCATGTACGAAACATGTACCTCAACCAAAAGCCCTCATCAATTTCATCATCCAAATATGATTTGTAACTCTATAATAGACCTAGTGTATATGATCACATACCTGCAAACCTTTCTTAACTTTAACAACAAGAGACTATCATTTTCATCAAACTTTACTTTAGTCTCACATGACTAGTTTTAGATTAGTCAACAACTCTAAATTGAAATAAACATAACTATGTACCTGTAAGGAATAAATATCTAAAAATAGTACACAATGTTATTTAGTGTGTTTTATGAAATTCCTCTAAGTGTCACTACATTGAACCTCTCAGAAAAGGAGTTATAGAAAAAATGGCATACCTTGTTGAATTCTGGCTTATTCTAGAGCGCGAACGTGTAGAGCGTGCCCTGCACGCCATATTTGTTGTATGGATCTGAAAATTGTACATAGAATAATACAGACTGTACGCTAACCAACTCATTTGTTCTTACTGAATTTGGATCTGTTGTGAATAAGTTATGATTTTTTTACTTGAAACATCTGTTTTAGACTAGTTTCAGGACTAGCCACAAACCCTATTTTCCACGGAGTGTAACTCCAAAAATACAATGAACCACAAGCTGAAATTTTTACCACAACTACTTGGATATGTTGCCTCAACGACCTCCCAATTTCATGGTCCTAATCATTCTAGAAAAAAAATTATCGCGAAAATGGTGAGAAGACCTATAAATAACATACCTTAGAAAGTATCATCAAAAGAATTTATCCTCCCTTGAATTCTGGCCTTCTTTACTTCACCTTCCCTCTAAAATTCAGCTTAGACATCCTTTGGTTACCTTAGTCACCTGTATATATTAAATATTCTCAAGTCTGATTAAAATGAGAGATCCTTGCCTCTTATTTATACTTTCATGTAGCTTCCTCAAGGGGTTACCTTTTAACCATCTTAACCCACTTTCCTTATTTTAGGGTTAACCCACTTCTAACCACTTGTCAACTTAGTAATTTATCCATTAACTTTATTATTTAAATAATTTATTTTGTATTCACTTTGAATTATAGTACACTCGTCACTTCACTTTATTATTTACCTTCTAAAATCTCTTAAACCACTTTGACTACTTTGACCTTCTGGGGCTTCTAGATGACTCATCGGGGTTCTCCAACTTCACATGGACATGACTCTCTAACCGTGATGAGTTATGTGACGTTCCACATACCAATGGAAATGGAATGAAATGTACTATCCATCTAGAATTTTCTTACCTACAAATATATCAAAACTCATACCATTATCCATCAAACAAACTTGGGTCCATTACCCAAACCTAGGTTCTCCAACTTCTCATGGCCATAACCCTCTAACCGTGAGGTGTTATGTGACGTTCCACATACTACCGGAAATGGAATGACATGTACTATCCATATAGAATAGTCTTACCTTCAAATACATTAAAAATCATACCATTATACATGAAACAACCTTTGGTCCATTACCCAAACCTTTGTGCTACCGGAATTCACTATCGGACTTTCTCCAAGGGTTGACATCAATCACTAAGGGTTAAAATCAATCTACAATATCACTCTCCAATTGTTGACATCAATGAAAACCATCCATACCAACTGTCCACCAACCTAAGCCAACTGTCTGACATATTTGCATGGAGAAATCACAAAACAATAAGGATTTGAAACAATTGCTTTCAGATGAATATTTTGGGCATAATTGGGGCCCAATTCTACATGTGTTTTAAATTGAAACGTGAGTCAAAGAGAAAGGTACTCTCTTGCACTCAAGGGGGTGAGTACATTGATGAAATCAAAATGGCTAGTGGTCAACCAAAACCACCACAGTAATCAAGTCGAAATGGTTAGTGGTCAACCAAAAACCACCAGATACAATGATGAACCATTGAAGAAAAAAAGAATCCAAAATATTAGGCTAGGATCACTTCAACAATATTCTCATCTTGCACCTAACAAGGGGAAATATCAAAGTTGATAGTCAAGATTCAAGTTTCAAAGTACTATCAATCAAAATTCAATGAGAATTTGGGTTCCTCAATAAGATATCTACAATTCAATCAATCAATCTCTTCAAATCAAACATATTTGGGAAGTGCTATAACGAAATCTAGAATCCTCTCATTGCTCTTCAACTATTCATTAGCATATTGTTCGACACCTAATTGTGTCTAAATTAAAAGAGAAATTTGGTGATCCTATTTGTTTGTTAATAATAGAATGATGATCTTTTTTGTTCATGAATTAGTACAGGAATATTCAAACATGACAATTGTTCACTTCCAAAAATTCTATTCTCTTTCAAAGTTCATTTTAGATGAACCATTCAACATTCATATTGGTGGTTTTTCAGGCATATCATCATTGAAGCTCAGTTTATAAATTTCAAATTGAATATTGAAGATTATATCGGTTTATGCACTAATTCATTTTTCCTTACTAGTATAATTATTCAAACTTGTCATTGAAGAGGGGAATGTTAGACTGTGAGTCCCTAGAAAATCACAAAGTCCGACATCACCTTCTTATGAGTTGTCATACTTATCTACTCATGAGTTTTTCTCATTTTCCACTAATGAGTTGTTAGTGACATCTAAATATGATCAAATACATGTATTATAAATTGATATCATGAGATGAATACATGTGTTGAGAATAAATTAAAGCCTTTTCTTCCAAATTCTTGTCTTTCTTGTGTTCTATTTCTTAACACTTGATTGATTTTCTCATGATGTTTTATAGCTGAAATGAATGGGACAAAATCTATATCTGAATGAGGAGCATTATTGTTATGTTTGATCTATGCACCTAGTATCCAATAACCTAAAAAGTGTGTGAATAGAAAGGCGATTGAGGAAGCCTGCGACCAACTTGATTTCAGGCTCATTTTTTATATTTGATGATCAAGAGGACTTATTAAAAGTTAGAATCCCTCTTAAATGTGAGAATCCCACTTCATGTGGGCATTCTCTTTTCATTTGGATTGTAAGCACATGTATTATATGAGTTGGTGATCAACACGTGTGTTAATTTCTTTCAAAGTAGGAAATGCTTCCAATGTTTAAGTGGTTGGACCAATGTTTAAGTGGTTGGACGAATGCATAACATCTGTCATAACTGTTGTTGTTTACGTTGTTTTAAGAGAAAGTTACAAAGTAGTATGTTCTACCTATTTATGTTGTCTTAAGAGAATTTTACAAGGAAACATCAAGTCTCTCTAGTAAAGTACATGTAGAAATTTTGAGAAATGGGCATTTAATGCAAATTCTGAAATTTTACCTAAACCTTCAGGTATCCTAAATCTATTTTCTACAAACTTTCATCCTTGGGGTTGAATCTGAAGTATGAATTTATAGTGGCAATATTTCACTTGAAAGATACTTGACGTGGGACTTCTTTGGGCCAAGGGCCAAGCATGATTTCAATTGTAGTATCATACCATTGACCATATTGTCACCCTTAGAGTCATCATAGAGGAGGTGAGACACCGCTCTTCAAAAATCGTTTGTTGCTTTGTTGACTTTTGAAAAATGTTTGACTCAATTTTTAGGAAGGCCTTGTTCCAAATACTTACGGACATTGGCATCTTAGAGACTTTCCTCATTGTTATTATGCATCTCTATGAGTCTGTATTGGGCCGCCTTCACATAATGTATGGTTTGTTAGGTTTTATTAGGAGTATCATCGAGATGATGTAGAGATGTCCTCTCTCACCCACTTTGTTAGGGATATACATAGATCAGTTGGAATCCTTTCTACAATACCATATCCAATCTAAGATTGGTTTCCTACTTCAACATCTCTTGATCTCTATCCTACCATTCATCGACGATGTGGTCTTCTTGGAATCTACTTTAGGGAGTCTCCAGAGATAGCTAGGCACCTTAGTTAGGTTTTGTGATCTTTGACAGTAGATAGTCAACCTTGGGAAAACCAAGGTTATGATCTTCAATGACTCGAAGAGTGTCCTATTGGATTTCTATTTCTACTTTTAGGGTGAGGAGATTGAGATCACCATTGCTTATTATTTTTTGGGTGTTTGTTTTTTTGGGCCCCTGTTTAGTTTGAGACTAGATCTCTAGCCTTGGATCAACAAGGGATATGGTTCCTTATCCCTTCTCGAGTGATAATGTTTTTAGCACCACTTTCAAGACATTTAGTCTAAGATGGATCTTCCAAAGAACATTATCGGGCCCATGATTTTATATAGATTTGAGGTTTGGAGATGGAGTTTGTTAGAGGAGGAATAGGTTAGGATGGAGAGGGTTTAGGTTCTCTTTCTTTGCTGCATCATTTGTTGCAAGAGCATTGTTTCCCAACACATCATCCAGGATGGGATTTCAGCTCACCCTTTCTGGGTGGAGGCCATTTTGGACTAGTTTCATTGCTTTAGTTAGTCTGAAACTTCATTGGTTTGGGAATCAGTAGAGATCAATACCCTTACCTTGCATACTTCAGAGGTCATCTCCATTGCCTCAACTAGGTCCTCCTGATGAATCCATTGTTGGTTTGCTAGGGTTGGTTTGGTAAGTCATGTTATAACAAAATCTAGCACCCCAAAATGTAAAGTCCCAAGCACAATGTATTAGTTTGTGTAATTAAGGAAGGCTACCCACTGTCACTCGGTAGCTCTTCCTCTCACTTTAGGTTGGATCTTCTCCAACTTAAGGGGGATGTCCCTAATGTAAGTCCAAGTCCAATTTTTTTAGGTGTGTCAAATGAAGTGTTTGTGGACCAATGTGTTTGGTTAGGAATCTGGTTTAAAGTGTTTCCAATGAAGGTGTGTATGTAAATATTTCAGTTCTAAGTCTCGTTTATGACAGTTTGTGTCAGGTTCTTATAATTTTTAGATCTGGAAGTTTAATGACCTTATGCTGAAGTAATGTTTCAGATTTACAAATAAATTAAAGGAATTGAGAAAGTGAACTGAACAAGTGAAAATACAATTCTCAAAAATGCAATCTGGAATAGATTGTTGCATTTAAATCTGAATGCAAAATGCAAAAATTAACAATGAAATTCTTTAAAGGAAATTTCAGAATGCAATATCTATGAAATGATTGAAAGTTATGATGTAGAAATGCAAATTTTAGACTCAAATGTAATCTGAAAATACAAATTTCTGAATGACATTAAATACTGGAAATGTAGAGCAGAAATATGAAATTTATTTGCAAAATACAAAGAAAAAGAAATTTGAGTGTACTTAGATTTGAAAATGGTATTTCCTAGATTCAAAACAATCCTGGAAATGCAATTTTCAGCAATAAATTAATTGCTGGAAATTGCAATAAGTTTAAAACAGAAAACTAAAATCAAATTCCAGAATGTTGAAAGTGTGGTTTGCCTACTTAAGATGCAAAATGAAGTTCCTAGGCTAAATGTGATACTGAAAAACATAAATTTCTGAATTGGCATGATGATGAAATTGCATAAAATACAATCAGAAATTTCCAGCAAACAAAAAAGATGTTTTAACTTAGTTTATAGTCAATATTTGGGATCCTAGGTCAATATGCACTAAACTTAAACCAGAAATTTAAATAAAATTCCCAGCAAGCTTAAAATTTATTTGAGTCTAGCTTAAGATCAACAAATTAAATTCCTGGACTAAAATGATTGTTGGCAATTGAGAATTTTTTTTGAGAAAGTAATAAATAGAAACTACTAATTAATCAAAATAGAAATGAAAACATTTTCCAGCAAACTAGATAAAAGAGAATTATCTTGAAAATCTAATTTTTTTGATGGACGAGGGAGATAAACTAGTGCCTGGTTAATCCTTGGACTAGTGGGATCATTTCTATCATAAGGAGGGCCTAACTTAGTCTATAATCAAGGATCCAGGGGCTGCCCTAAAGCATTCTACAAAAAACCTATGTAGCTGAAAAATTAAACCTAATACTCTGCAAGGAAATATTCTAAAAGTGATATCAATTTCTAGACCAAGCCAAGTAACATTGCTTGCCAAATATTGCTAACCTAAATCACTACTTGTTTAAAGAAACTATGCTAGAAATACTTGAATGCTAACAATGTTAAATAAATCGAATGAGAAAGATTCACACCTAGTCAGTCATCAATTGAAGCAAGTTCTTGCTTGATAACCTTGGCTCAATCCATTAGCTTGCATGTAGTGCTCCAATCACCAATCAATGTTCTCATATAAAATCCCAATATATTATGAAGAAGAAATAAAACCCACAATATTTGCTCCAAGAAATAAATTTCTACTATAGCTCACTCAAAAACCACCATAACAATTGAGGGGAGCCTCTTATTTATAGAGTTCTAGGCTCAACCACCTCACAATAAAAAAGTAATATCCAAGTGACCGTGTTTGATGAGTCAAAATGAGTCAAACAAACACTAAAATAATATTATAATCTCTTGAATTAGTCATCAAATAATCTTTTAATCCCTTCATGAGGGGATCAAAAGGACTAGAGTGCATGCTTGGGAGAGTCATCCAACAAGAAATAATATCATAATGTGAAATATAGGTGTGCCCGAGGATGGTGCAAGTTAGTTGAAACCATCTCCCAAAAATAGTGGACAAAGACTTCTACAAGTGTGCCCTCAAAGAATAGCAAGAATCCCTATCAAACATAAATAGTCTCCAAATAGCAAGTGGTCCATGAAGGAGAGTGATCAATCAAGGTGATCAATCCTCCATGTAAATCTCAAACCAAGTGAAGAATCTACCAAAATAGCAAGGGTGCATTAGTTCCAAGTCAAATTTCATCATCAAGGTGAAAACATGATGTGAACAAAGATTATTCAAAGTTGGAAGTGAACCTTCTAGTGGAGTGCACCACCTAGGAGAGAGTGTTTAGAAGATGTGGTGAATAAAAAATGGTTAGATGAATGTGAAGGTGGAAAAGTGGACATGGCGCATGCATAACTAACCCTAAAAAATTGTGCAAGCTCAACCATGTTCTCAACATATGTGCCAAGTCAATGATTAGTCAACAAAGTGGCAGATGTGAGTGTGAACAAAGGATAAATAACCCCCAACATATTTTTATGAGGGAAACCACTCTTCAAATATCATTTTTTTAATATGGGTTTCCTCAGTAAGTGTGCCAAAGGGAAGCTCTACCCTCAAGTTAAATTCCACATGCACAACAAGTTGTGTTCCCTAGTGCTTTTTCTTTCTTTCTTTTCTTTTTTTCAAATTGAAACTTAGGGAATGAGGCCTCAATTAAGGTATAGAACCTAATAATAAAATAGGCCAATAATGTAGCATTTCAACATTAGGTTTGGGTTTGATTAATCAACAACAAAATATTCCAAACCACTTTGGCATGTTCACACATGGAAAATATGATATAATGAAATATGCAAATGAGAGTTTAGTTATAAAGGAAGAACTTTATGGAAATGCACCCTCTATAGTGGGTAAATGATGGAATATGGGTGCATAATATGAGGTTTTTCTACGTAAAATGAAAAGATAATGAAATAATGGATGGTACTAGGAAAAATGATGGATTGATAATGAAAGGGGAATGCCATCTAAGAAAACCACTAGGAAAGTACCCCACCAAGCTAGAGAACACAATAACTAGGAAGTGAAAATAATGATTGGAACATCATGAGAACGAGATAAAGGTAATAGGATATTTATCCACCAATAATAAACCATGGAGTAGCATTTGCAAAAATATATATACACATAATATGCCATTGAAGCAACATCCACCAATCTAATAATATTAAATGAGTAGAAGAGAATGATATATGATATTGCCAAGTCATCCTGTAAGAATGCCACCTTCCCCCTTGGTTGGTCAAGTGTCGGGTAAACCATAAGGGTAGCACCAAAATAACATGTACAATATGAAAATGCCCCTAGAGATTCAACTAGTACATAGGAAGTCCATGGGTATCGTCTTGCAAGGTGTCATGAAACAGTCCTCGGACACTCCATGCAATATATGGTATAACAAGTCCTATTATAGTTAGTACGCCTCTTGATGGATATGCTTCCCCCATTTAGATAGTATTTGGATGCCCTTGGACATATTTTGATGAACAAGTAGAAATTGAATAAGATCTTTAGGGAGGACAGTTACAAACAATTCATTTAGGACACTTGGGTAGATCCATCCTACTAGATCAAACTCGAATTGGCCTTCTATGTAGAGCATCTCATGGATTTGAGAGATGAACTCTTTATTAGATTAGTCTATACACTTGGCCACTTGATGCATTTCCTCGAGATCCTTCTTTTCCAATACTAAGTTGGTTGTCATCAGCTTTGGGTGGAAGCCAATATCCATTTTCCATGAGTGGACATGGCTTCTTGACATAGCCACCACTATCTCTTTAGGGAGTCCCAAAACTACCTCTCCATATTCTTCAAATATTCGGACCAAATATGCTTGGATTCATACATCAGGCAGGCTTCCAAGTTTCAATTGTCTATGCTTATACTATTATTACCACTAGACACTACCGGGGCGATCACCTCCTTGGTTCTCACAAATAGAGGCACCAAGAGGTAGGTAGAGAATAATGTTCTCCTTTGGGTCCCGACTTGGGATAGTTCTTTCGTTCACAGCACACACCCTATTTCCCACTCATATAGATCCCAAAAGAGATCTATTTCTTGAACATATTGTACCTAGATCTTCTAGTACTTCCAGGCCTTCTAGTTCATTAGCACATAAATCTATCAATGTTTTCTTCACTTTGGTCTCATATGGTAGGAGAGATCCACTTATTGTGAGTACATATTTAGATGTTAGCAACCTCCCCTGAAACTTAAATTGGCCTTCTATGTAGATCATTTCATGAGGTTGAGATATAACCTCATTTTTATACTAGCTTATACACTTAGCCACTTGATGCATGTCTTAAGGATCCTTCTTTGACAATATTGAGTTGGTTTTCATCGGAATTAGGTGGAAGATGATCTCCATATTCCATGAGTGGACATGGATTGTTGACTCGACCACCATTGTCTCTTTAGGGAGTCCCAAAAATCCCTCTTCATCTTCTTCATTTATTTAGACTAAAGATGCTTGGATTCATACATCAGGGAGGCTTCCAGGTTTCAATTGTATATGCTCAGACTATCCATACCACTAGACACTACAAGGGTGATCACCTCTGTATGCTCATGAATAGAGGCACCAAGAGGTAGGAAGAGAATAGTGTTGTCCCTTGGGTCCAATCTTGGAACAATTTTGTTTTCATAGAAGGCACCCTCTTTCCCACTCATCTAGATCCCAACAAAGAGTTGTTTCTTATAGGAAACATGTTGTACCTAGATCTTCCAGTAATTTTAGGTCTTGTAGTTCATCAACACATACCTCTATCAAGGGTTTCTTCACTTCAGTCCCACATGGTAGGAGAGATCCACTTATTGTGAGTACAAATTCAGATGTTAGCAACCTCCCCTCCTCCTTCTCCTCCTCCTCAGTAGTGGGTGATAGATTGCACAAGACTTGAGCACATTCTCTAGGCACCTCTAGTTGAGACATATATCTTGGGTTCTTGAGAGGGATCATCCCTTATCTGGGACTCCCATTTTGTATCTTTTTTTCTTAGACAATAGAATTTAGATTCTAGTTCTTTGACCTCAAAGGATAGATATGATTTTATAGGAGATGCATTGGAACTCCCACTATGTATTGTTTTTTATGTCTCTAGCAATGCATTTGACCTAATTATGGTTACTTATTGGACATTAATGAAATTATATTATTTTATCTTTCTTTTCTTCAACCTAATTTCACAAGCCAATTGAAGAAATAAGTACACTCAAGTGTACTTCAATACCACAAAGATACAATCCTTAGGGAACACTTTCCAAGCCATATAATCGATCTGAAATTTCATATTACAATATATTATAACGATGATGAATATACTCCTTTATCTTTTACATTTGTGTTAAATCACTTATCTAGTTAAGTTGTAAGTTATGTCAAATCATCATGAACAACTAGGGATAGAATCTACCCAATCAAGAAGATAACAGAAGTCGAAAGCATACACAAAATTTGGATAGTTGGAAAAATATATATATAAAAGATGAAGTAAATGTACATACCAATAAATTATCAGAAGATGATACAATTAAATACTTTCAAACCCTAGTTATGGGAACCATAACAAAACCCTAGCCACTATCTCCTAGCTAGGAATTTCTCCCAAGCAATGTTGGTCACTCCACCAAATATCTTCAACAAGCTAGCATACAGTTTGGCAAGTCGTCCTTGGACTTTCACCAAGCTTGTATCACACAAGCTCACCACACAAAGGACATTGTATTTATTGGGGATTACAAA
Organism: Picea glauca; assembly: GCA_000966675.3. Taxonomy (NCBI): domain Eukaryota; kingdom Viridiplantae; phylum Streptophyta; class Pinopsida; order Pinales; family Pinaceae; genus Picea; species Picea glauca. Next base: position 65,685 of record JZKD02S1843662.1, read on the forward strand.
CTTTATCCATCTTGCATCACACAAGTACATGGCAAGACAATTCTAGCGCTAGCCTCAAATTCTACATGTCCATCCTAGGGTTTGAGTCCTCAAGCCCTAGGTCTTTGAATCTTGCATCAACACAAGAACCAATAACTCTATAGAACATCAAGAGTGCAATAATCAATTCTTCTTCCAAGTAAGGTATCACACCAAGCTCAAGACTCGTCAAGTTAGGCACTCCATGATATTTCCCTAGCCTCAATGCATCACATAAGAACAAGGTTGCAAATTCCTCAAGGATTTAGTTATTTTCTTCAGGTCCTCTCTAGGGTTGGAACCCTAGCACTACATCCTCATGCATTAGCACAAGAGGCGTGGCGAAAACAAGACAAATTGTCAACTCCTCCTAACCCTATGTTCTTATCTACATTTTACTTGCATCGCACAAACCTAAGTGATCCTCATGCATCTCACAAGAGAAATATCTCCAAGAACATTGAACCACTCTCTCTCTTCTTTGTGTGTTGTACTTGTCCTAGGGTTTCCATCACAAATCCTAAGCCTTGGTCCCTACAAGTCTTTTCTAAGACAATTTCAAAGATAGAATAAAGAGTACAATAATGATATGTGTTAACAAAATCTCTCTCATCCCCTTATGTAGAATAATTGAGGGAGGATAACATGAAACATGGACTTG
>JZKD02S1843662.1:72209-87854 GCA_000966675.3 Picea glauca
GTGACAAACATCTAGTCTTTCATGTGGACAAAGTGCATTTTGAGGATGAAGGTTTAAGGTTTCTTCTTCTAGTTGCATATCTTCTTCTCTAATCAGTTTCATAGGAGTACTAGAATGTTTAAGACAATTTTCGTCGCTTAAGTGTTCTTCAATGACTGATTTTAAATATTGATTAGAGCATGAGTTACAAGAATGAGGATATTCACCTTGAGCCAGAAACGAATCTTCTTCCATACTGGTTGAAGACTGAAAATACAATGATTCAGAGGAAAAACTAATTTGGTTGTCATTAAGAGCCTGGTCAATAGATTCTACCTCCCTAGCTTGTTCAACATTATCGGAAGGATTCTTCTCATCTTGCGAAGAAAATTGTTCTTGCAGTTGAGTGATAGGATTTGCAATTGGTTCTTCATTCGTGATTGAATATGACTGGATGGAAGGGATGCAAGCATTATAGAAGAGATTTAATGAAAATGGCATGTCATCGAGATTAAATTTATAGAGGATATGATAGACTCTTGTCGAAAAGTCTTCTGAAGATGAATCGTCGTTGATTAGCGAAGTATGAAATCACATAATTGATCGAAATCATAAATTTCAAAAGCATCTACAAATTCATCTACAAATTGAAACCAATAAAAAATGTGACATGCTAGAAAGGATTCAAACCAATGTTTAATCCGACCTCTAAAAGTAAAAGTGAACAGTCTGCATAAAACTCTTAATTCTGAGATGTCATGTTTGATGCATTTGCACCAAAACTTGTTAAGGTGGTATTTAGCAGATGTATTGCCTCCACCATCAAAGGTGAGTCTGGACAAGCGAGAGACTGTCTCGTTGGGAACATCAGGTAATGAGAAGTTGAAAGCATGTTCCAACACAGTGATTTGGGGAGCCATGGGAAAATTGAATACATTTAAAATAAAGGCTCCTACAGGGCCATCTTGTCAGTCGCCCCTCCCTCTAGTGCCATTTGTTGACGGGTGAAATTGACTGCTCCTCAACTGGAGGAGTGAATCCGGTGCGGGGTTGTCTATTTAACCCAAGCCATTTGGATTAATCCACTTCGACGGGTTTAGCGGCTCCATTGGCCGATCTAAGTCCTAAAGAAAACGAAAAACAAAACTAAAGGAAATGTAATAACTTTGATGAATAGTAATCGCTGAAAACTATATATAGATCTAATATATATTTACAGTTTACTAACTAATATTTATAAAATAAATCTACTTATTATATGTAAAATATATACAACTGATTCTATTTCTAATATATGTATATAATGTACACAATACAAATTTTAATCTAAATCCGTGAAAATCGAATATCAATTGATTTTTTAAACAGTAAAGCTATTTAATCTTTTTGATTTATTTCCTTATAATGTTAATAACCGAGAAATGGAAATATCAAACTGTTTAATTGAAAGTAGAAATCATAGATAGTAGAAGATGTTTTAACTACAGGAAATCTCTATATTCCTTAGACTAATGAAATTAAACTAGCAAACTAACCTGTTATCGCATCCAATATTTGTTCAGTGTGCAACATCCAATCCCCCTGTCTGATGAGGTAAACCTGCAGCAGATCCTACAATTGCTTCTCATAAATGTGAAGCAGTAATGGTTGAATTCGAATGATAGAACATATAAGAGATACGATCACAGCAATCTCATAATTTCATGAGCAGCCACATCAAGATAAATCCTGCTGTGAGAACTTGTGTATAAATGTTTAACAAATGATGAAGATAAATCTATTAATCTAAGTGTGAACAAAATGATTGTTGTGTGTTAAATCTAGAATATAAAACATGGATAACATATAAATTTTTATCATACCAACTTGTAGTAAACCATGACAGCGAAAGCAATCATAATCTAATTGCAAATTGAAACAATCATAACTTGAATAAAACCATAATATGGAAAAACAATAAATGGGAAGATTTTAGATGTATTTTCAATCATCAAAACAAGCAATTCAAATTTTTTCTAACTGGCTACATAATCTGTAGCTAGTTATAATTACAACTACAATCATATTTTATTCAACAAACAAAACAAATTAATCCTTATAAGAAAGACAATCTATCCAATCAAATCATATATCCTAATTTGAGAGTGATGAAATCATGCTAAACTTGAAAAAGATCATACCTCAAATCATGGGATTAAAACATATCAAGCAATCTTGGAGTTTACTATTGCTGTCGTTGCCTCTACATTCTTAAAAATTATAGAGCCTGTAGTTTTTAGGCGTTTCTCCTTTGCTTGAGTAATGGATTGGAGTCTACTGTTCTCGTTTGTCAATGAATCCACTTGGTCTTTCAAAGATTTAATCCGAGACTGTAGAAAAGGCACATCCATATATTACTTGTCGATCCAGGATCAACACTCATCACACTGTGGTTGTAATGATTGTGCATTGGCATTGACAACACGAAGGGTTGAAGAATCGTCTACACGAAAGGTAGGTTTATCATAGATTCGAATGCTTGAGAAATATGGTTTATCCTTTAGATTGATCAAGGTTTCACAGTAGGAGGCTGAGACACAAGGTTAGACGGGTGAGAGGGGTGCTGAGGCACATGCCTGAAGAGGTAACAAGAATTTCAACAATTGCAAACAGACCAAAACGCTCCCTTCAACCACTGAGAAAATCTGAGATTTGACCTCTAAAGGACGAGATATATCTCTGTAATGATCCAATTTTTGGGGGAACCGCCCATGATGAAGGTAAAAGGGCTTATTTCAGTTCTGGGTTTTCAAGGGTTTGATCTAATTCAAAACTGTTTGCTCAGAATCGCTCATGTAAAAACCTGTCTCTGGGAAGCAATTACAGGGTTAGCTTAAGAAGTCTTCAGTTACTTCCAATTGCACAGACTGATCTTTGCTCTGTAGCCATGGAAGGCTAATGCGAACTCTTGGGAAACTCTTAGATTAAAACCTTTAAATTTTTCAATGAACACACACCAACCGTTCCTTTCTAAATCATCCCTGGAATTTATCATACGATAACAAGGTTTGGATGCCATTGGGCTCAATCCTTACCACTAGAGCCATGGAGAATAGAAGAGAATCAACACAGAACTTGTAGGTAGGGTTTGATAAAAGGCCACAGAGCCATAGCTCCAAACAAAACAATGCTATGACAATTCAAAATGGTAGGTAGAAGCGTTAATCACCATGCGTGGGAATTAAATCGTGAAGCTCGAGACCATACAAAGAAGTAATAGCATGCAGTACTTCATATGACACCTTGGAATATGGGTACGTATAAGGATGTAAGCACTTGAAAACCATAGTACACATATCCATAGCTTGATTACAAAGGTGAGTGTATCAAAAGAAAATTGAATAGTTAAAAGTTTTATGAATGAGAACTCCATTAATATCAATCGAAAATTAATTCATGGAGGCCTTTCACTTATGTAACCAAGGCATGTTTAGAACCAAGGAGTTATAAACAAGTATACCAATCATGTTCATAGCAAAAATATGACAATTCAATAATAGACCATATGAATAGTTTTCTTTTAATAAAAAATTGAAACAAAGTGTCAATTCCAGCTGCGAGTTTTCATGGTTACAGTCATGAAAAAAAAATCGAAAGGAAGATATGTAAAAAGAGACAAGTGATAAGTGTCGTTTCTCATGACGAGTAATGAAAATTTAGAGACCCTGTGTAGGCAGCTTACAAACAATAGAAATTATATTACCGCTGCCAACAATAATGCACGACAGATTTATGTGGAAATCCAAATGAAAGAAAACCAAAAAATGCTTTTATTATATAATAAGAAGATTGCATTAATAGGAAGCTACAACTTCCAATATTCTCCAGCTCCAACTAGAAGGAGGCTCCAACCCCCTTTCCTTTCCCCTTCCTTCCACCCTCAAATATGTATATAAAAGAATCAACATGTCATTGTCACTGTCACTGCCATTTTCTCTGTCATTATCATTGATACATCATCATCATCAAACTGGGTCCACATAGAGATCCTAAGTCCACATGGGTCCACATACAAAACCCAACAACCACATAAAAACATGTGCCAAGATCTCCAAGGATACGCCTAAAATCATGTGCCAAAATATACAAAATATGATCCTTACAAATTGTGTCCACATAGAGATACTATGTCCATATGGGTCCACATATAAACCCCAACAACCTCACAACAAAATCAAGACAACATCACAACTTCATAACAAATCATACGACATCATTACAACCTTACGACAACATCACAACCTTATAACATACCTTGAGAATAAAAAATACCTTAAGAGACTCCCTTAGATTTCTCTTACACACCAAAAGACACCCCAAACACCTTGTGCGCACCTCAGACTTGATCTCTTCCTTGGTTGCTCAAAAAATGTGAAATTATATATTGTATTTATAGTAATTTTCTCCCTAAAACTTAGTTGAGCCAACCTCAATTTTATGGATGGGTTGCTAGACAGAAAAATTTATATCTTCTTGTTCCTAGGGAGTTATAGGGACTTCCATATACCATTGGAATGGTAACAGAATAATATTTCAAACCATGTAATGCGCACTTCCATTTGAGTTATTTATGTAGGGTTAAAATTGCCTCTAAGATATGGTATCCAAATTGACCACAAATAATACTTTCAACAATATCCATCTTGCAATATTGATCTTGGACATTTGTAGTTTCACTTGACTGTAGGGTCTTCTTGTGGGATTCTTCAAAGTGTCTTCCCATGAGGGCCATGTTTAAAGCTACACCATATGGGGAAAAATTTGGAGAATCCTTCACGTAAACCCATAGGCTTCTTCATGTTGATCACCAATGACTGACTTTGACATCAATGACAACACCATTCAACCAATAAGACATTTGTTGCTTTTACATTTTCACTTCCAAGGCTCACTACACCTTTTCCAAGTATTTTGACAGAGGATTCATTCCCAAATGCAACACTGTCACTTTTTCCTTTCTTTAAGTTGATGAGTTTTTTTTGGTCCCCATTCATGTATGTTGAGCACCCATTGTCTATGTACCATTTGTCTTCTTTATTTTCAGCAAGTAGTGCTAATCGAGAATCTTCCTTGCTTGGATTATCTTTCATTTCCTATACTATAGTTGGTTTTATGATAGCAGCATCTTCTTTCATAATTCTACAATCTCATGCTTTGTGACCAATATTATTTCATTTGTAGCATACAATGTTCTGATCCATCAGTGGATCAAATGGATTGTAATTTATGTTGACAAATCCATGAGCATTTCCATATCTACTATTTACATGGTTGTCCTTTGTATATCCATAATCATTTTTTTTTCTCATATAGTTGTTTCTTTCATTGATTTTACATTGAATTTCTTTGTTTCCAAAGTTTCTACAAGAATAAAAATGACCAAGAAAAATACTCTCATACCTGGTAGAAAAAGGACCTTCTTGGTGTCTCAGCCCTTCTAAATCATGATATTGTTTTCTCTCTGGAGGTGTCATGTTCCTATTGTTCTTCAACTCCCTTTTGTTTGTTGATTCCACTTCTTAAGGAATTTACATATTTTTTGGAATTTCCTTCATCTTCCCTGTATGTTTTATATGTTTTTGTTGTCTTCAAACTATTGTCATATACAAGTCCTATATTATCGGTAGGTGAACTATGTTTTCTAAGAATTTCATCTAACGTTTCAGTAATTATTTCAAATTTCTTGTAGTAATTCAACTATTCTATTGTCAACATCAACTCTTTTCTTGTGTGATCCAATTATGCTTTTAATTTCTCATAATATTAAGTCTTGTTCACTTTATCTGACTGCTCCTTCAAGTTGTCAAATGTCTTCTCAAGCTCATGATTCTTTTCTTCACAAATTTTCAATTCGTTTTTTTAATATCTATTTTTTATTCTAAGATTTATATTTTCTTCTTCAACATGCTTCAATTTTTCAATATTTTATTCATCTTCTTGTTTATTTTATGTGATGTCTTTGATTCCCTAGGAATATTCGGTGTTTGTTTGTTCTGTCTCTACATCAAAATCTTCTTCATAATTGATTTCATCTGTTTCATAATTTTTTTGGTCATCATTCTGAGTTTTAGCTTTAGTTATGAACATAACTTCCCTTATTTCTCTTTCTTCTCCATCGCTTTCATTTGAAAAATTGTTGTCCTCCTTGGAGTAAAGACTCTTTTTCTTGTGGAATATTTTATTTTCTTCAAAATGACATTTCTTAGCATAGTTTCCTATTATAACACAATTGAAGCATTTGAAAGGTAACTTACCTTTTTATTTGTTGGTTACCCTCTTGAGCCTCCTTACAAAATATGCTTATTCTTCATTTTATTCAACACCTACTCTTTCTTCTACCCTGTGTTTTTTGTTTCTTGTTTTCTTCGTGGATTTAAAAGCTACTTCTCTATTTGGTTGTCCATTTTTTGTATTTGTTCTCATTTCATATTCTTTTAGGGTCCCATGTAGTTCATCCATTGTCATTTTGGTCAAATCCCTAGTTTCTTCAATGGTCGAGACCTTGACATCATATCTCAAAGGAAGTGATCTCAACACTTTCTGTACAACCAAGGATTTTTTCAATTCTTCTCCTAATCCTCTAATGGAATTGAAAAATTCATTTTCTCTAAGTAAATAGGTTGCAATATCTTCTTTTTCATTCATTTTCAGATTTTCAAACTGTGCTTTGTGTCATTGAAGCTTAAAATGATTGACTTTAAGATCACCTTCATAAATATTTTGAAGTTTATCCCAAACCTATTTAGTTGTGTTGCAACCCATCACCTTGCCAGAAAAAACTGGTGTCAATCCACTTAGGATAAAATGCCTATACTTTGAATTACATCTCATTAATTTCTTCTCATCTAGATTAGTTGGAGTATTTTTTAGAACTTTATAGCCATTGAAAATTGAAAGCCAAATATCCATTCCTAAAGCTATCAAGTAACTTTGCATTATGTTGCTCCAGTATGCATATGTGTTTCCATCAAATGGTGGAATCCCATTGGGAACTTGGCCTTCCATTTTTTCTCTTGATCTTCCTTTGAGTGATTAGACGTTTCTGAGGGTAACTTGCTCCGATACCAATTATCGATATCGAGAGGGGGGGTGAATCATTATCAATTATAATTTAGAACCTTCTAAAAACTTTAACTTTTCAATCAAATAAATGCATCCTAATATATAGTAAAGAGAAGAAGAACAAATACACAGTGCACAACAAATTTACATGGAAATTCAAATGGAAAAAAACCAACAAATGTTTTTCTTATATAATAACAAGATCACATTAATAGGAAGTTACAACTTCCAAGATTCTCCAGCTCAAACTAAAAGGAGGCTCCAACCCCTTTTCCTTTCCCCTTCCTCTCACTCTCAAATATGTATATAAAAGAATCTACTTGTCACTGTCATTGTCTCTGTCAATATCATTGATACTTCATCATCATCAAATTGGGTACACATAGATATCCTAGGTCCACATGGGTCCACATATAAATCCCAACAAGCACATAAAAACATGTGCCAAGATCTCCAAGGATACGCCTCAAATCATGTGCCAAAATATCCAAAATATGAGCCTCACAAAATGGGTCCACATAGAGATCCTAGGTCTAGATGGGTCCACATAAATCCATTTTAACCTCAAGGAAACATCACAACTTCATAGAAGAGAATATGACAACATCACAACATTACCAAAACATCTCAACCATATAGAATATCTTGATAATAAGAAATACCTTAAGAGAATCCCTTAGACTTCTCTTGAACACTAGAACACACCCCAAACACCATGTGTGCATCTCAAACTTGATCTCTTCCTTGGTTGCTAAAAAAATGTGAAATTCTATCATGTATTTATAGTATTTGTTCCCCAAAAATTAGTTAAGTCGACCTCAATTTTTTGGCTGGGTTGTTGGGTGAAAAAAATCATATCTCCTCATTCCTAGGGAGTTAGAGGGAATTCCATATACCGTTGGAAATGTCTCAAAATAAGATTTCAAACCCTGTAACTTTTGATTCCATTTTAGTTATTTGTTAGTATAAAAATTCCCTCAAAGATATGATATCCAAATTGACCACAAATAATATTTTCAAAAATATCCATCTTGCAATCTTGATCTTGGACATATGTAGGCTTATTCACTTAACTGTAGGGGTTTCTTGACCACACCTTCATGGATTCTTGTGGGATTCTTCAAATCATATTCCCGTGAGTTCCATGCTTAAATCTATGCCATAAGGGGACCACCTTGGAGACTCCTTCAAGTAAACCCATATGCTTCTTCATGCTGATCACCAATGACTGACTTTGACATCAATGGAAACACCATTCAATAGGTGCAACAACAGTAGAAGGATCCCCTATAAGGTGCAGTAGATATAGGAAAAAATTGAGGATTTTTTCAGCTTTAGCAAGTGCCTATTCTCTAGACTTGTTTTTATATTTTTAGAGAAGTGCTTTTGTGTAGGTAGTTGAATGTTTTTTTCCAGAATAGTTGCATTGTAAATGTGTTTTCCTACTTTAGGAGGGAATTGATCCATAGGAGATTGCACATGATTTTATTTTCTAATTACTCAAGTTTTGGTGTGTTTATATCTAGGCAACATCCTCCAGCTATTGTGGGAACACTATCCTAGGCTAAATTTAGGTTCTGGGGGTACCTCTAAATTTAGGATTTCTAAATTTGTAAAACCCTTTCCTTCATCTCTAAAAAAAGGCTGAGTGGATGATTCATTTAGTTTTTGTAACAGATCTAGTAATTAGCAGTTAGAGTTTCAGAGAGTTTATTTTCTGGATATTCCATAGTTAAAACCATATTTTCATTAATGTTTCGAATCCAAATCAGGATTCATCTAGAGCATTATATTTCTAGTAAATATGATGTAGCTTTGAGTGTTCATATTTATGTACTTGTTTTTCATATTTTCGGTGTGATGTGTTTGTAGTTTACAACATTCAAAGTTCACTATTTTGATTGATTTGTATAGTTTTTGTTGATATTTTGTGTGTGATGTGTTTGTAGTTGTAGCATTTAAAATTTATTGTTTTGATTCATGTTTAGGTTTTGATTTTCCTAGATCTTAGGGTTTGAATTCTAAGTGAAAAATATGCATACCATGATATGAAATTAACACTTCCTACACTTCTTTGGCCTTTGCTTGAATATGAGCATATGCACCCACTTGAATGGATAATATATTTGATGAATTGATTGAACTCATATATTGTACTTTGTCGAAGAAGCCTATTTTTTTCTCATGACCCACATCTATTCTTAGCCCCCAAAGAGCTTACAGATGCCCATTTTTTCTCAAGAAACAAAAATTTCTTGCTACAAGGAAACATGATCTTATCAGACCTCGTTGTCATTCACCTAAAGACTTGTTGCATCCTCCTTCCTAACCATGTTTCCCTCCCATTTGACATAGATATGTGTTCCCTCTTTTTTCATAACACATCTCTTTATGAGGTACATGGTTAGATCCTACTCCATGTATCTCCTCTCTCCTTTCTATTCACTTTAACCAATATACATTAGGAGAGTATTCATGATTATGAGCACAAGTAAGGTTGTAGATGAATATTGTCTTTAGATGGGGTTCCTCAACATGTTATTGACTCTTTACATTGTTACATTGATTATTTGTTTAATCATATTTGTTTAGGATTTCCTCCCTCTTGGTCTCACCCTATCATCTAGTGCAACTTAGAATTAAGGGATGCATCGAGCCCTTATAATTACAAGAATCATGTTTTTCCAATCTCTAAGCAACAATGCTTCATATGTGGATTTATAACAGGATAGAGAGGAGGAACCTTAGAGCGATAGGACAAACAGGTTTTTAGTGGGAGAACCAGAACATTCATGAAATTCTCATTCTTTGTGTCATCATTAAGGAGGCACTTCATCACTCTTCGAAAGTGTTTTGTTGCTTTTTCAATACATAGAAGGTGTTTGACTCTATTATGAGAGAGGATTTATTTTATATTTTACATAACATTGGCATCTCAAAGACCCTTTTGGTTGCTATCATGATACGTTAATTCGTTCCTTAGTCATCTTTGCATGACCCATGGCCTCTCATATTTCATCAGGAGCACAATAGGTGTCAAATAGGGATGCCCTCCCTTGTTTATTATCTTTAGGACTTATATTGGTGGGTTGGAGTCCTTTCTCAAGGAGTACATACAATATTGTGGTAGTTGTCTCCATCACATCTAGATTTCATTTCTTCCAATTGTCAATGATGTGATCATATTAGCCTCATTGCATGGGGGCCTTTAGGGAAAGATTGATCTACTCTACAATTTCTACAACTTTTCACAATAGATGTTCAACCTTAATAAAACTAAGGTCATGATATTCAATGTGAAGAAGAGTGCTCTCTTTGACTACCATTGATTGCGATTACCATGGCCTACACTTACTTTGGGTTGCATTTCATCTTGAGGCATTCCTTTTATCTCCAACTCTGCAAGGGATGTGACTTTCTATTCATGCTTGAGATCTTAGAGAGTGATTTCAATGTCACTTTGAGGATATCTTATCCAATATGCACCTCTTGGACACAATAATTGGACCCACTGTCCTTTATGTCTCTGAGGTTCAGGGACCTAGATTGTTGAGTATTAACTGGGCCAAGAATGAGAGATTCTACATCCCCTACTACAATGTATGATTCATTGTAAATAGATAGTTTCTCACAAAATCATTCATGTTGAGTTTGGTGCACATCATTTGTACCTCAAGACTATTTTAAATTTATTCTTCTTTCTCTACATGTTACACTCTCTAGGAGAGTAAGGTTATGAACAAGAGAAGTACTTGTTCCTAGCCCTTTGTTACTAAGAGGAGATCTCTTCTTCTTTAGTAGGTCTTCCCCCTAGATGAAAACAATGTTGGTTCTCTAGGAATTTTTTTCTCTCCTAGTCGATCGACATTTTCATTGATTTACTTAGCCCATTTAGGTGTTGTTTTGATGAGATTGGTCATATAATACCCTCCAAGTAGTAGTTGAACAAGGTGATGAGAGAGGACATTTAAAACATAATACATACATATCCCTTGGATTCCCCCTCCCAAGAACTTCAACACTAGATTTCTTTATACTTTGAGCACTTCATGTGGTTGATGGATGGCCTTATTCCTAGACCTAATTTTACTTGGAAACATTGTATGCACATCCTCAAGAGTTGAGACATACCACCACATTTAAAAGTCTAAGAGGATCTATTGGGTTTTCCACCTATAAGATGCTAAGTTAGAAGACCAATTTATCTTCCCATGCCCAATGTACTATGAAATTATGGGGAGGTTCAATTGCTTCTATAGAGAGTGAATGGGATCCCTCACTACTTTCTCGAAGTACCTAAACTAGGGGTGCCTTGCTTTGTTTTTGAAGGAGGTACTAGATCTTAGGAGAGAAATTTTACAAGGTCCACTGTAGACCTTGTTGAATTAATTACTTCATTCTTTCCCCCATTCTTGATGATAGATGGCCATAATCAACATGAAAAATCCTATATGTATTCAATGTCTATATTGGTAACACCTAAGTTTGCCTCTAGACTTGCAACTAGTAGATTGGTTCCCACTAGGGATTCTATGATGCTTTTCTCATGATGCAACTCTTAGCTCAGATTCAACCTAGGAAACATACATCCCATCTCTATGAGACCTCAAATATGGACTTGCTCCTCACAAAGCGCTACCCACCAATGTTCCATTCCTGGATATATTTTTCTACCTCGAGTGTTAGCGAAGTTTCAATAGATGGAAGTCCTCCTCTCAGGATGTCATAACCCCCTATGTCTTCTCCAAATTATTTAGATGAAATTGTTATCTTATCATCAATCCCTTCTCAACTATTGATGTTGACATGGATTATCCTTTTCCTCTATCCACTCCTACTCATATTTCCATGTATGTTGTTGTTATATATGACCCCTGCTCCTTTTCTTTCTTTAATCCAACATTACTTACTCTTTTTCTTTAATTTATTTCTCATGTAACTGTTAGTTTATCCTACTCTATGCTTTTGGAGTAGTATTAGGTACTCATGTTGTTGGTTATTGTTGATTTTACTATTTTTTCCTTCAATCCCATCAACCTACCTTTTTTTTTCATTCGTTGGACATTAATATAATTATATTTTCTTATTCAAATATTTGGATACATTGAACACAAACATAATTCTAAGCTTAAACAAATGGGGTTCATTGTGTTAAATTCTCTCCAGAAAATCTCTTAAGAATGCATACCACCTCACTCATTTCAATGATGAAAATGATATATAAGCTCTATATTTTAACACACATCTTCTCAATTCATGTCATCCATGCAAAAAACATGTTGTCTCCAGTAACTTTGAGTAATGGTTGATGTTGTCTTATCATACTAAGCATTATATGGTTTACATATGCTACAAAATATATGTTTTTTTGTAAATTTTGTTATCTTGATGAGGTTCGGTTTCTGTAACTCTAACAACAAAACAATTGAGCTAATCTGAGGTTCACAATTTCAGTAAGAAAAAATTTGAGAAGCATAAAAGAAGGTTTTTCTTACATGCTATATGTGTTATGATATTGGATTAACCTAGAAACATACTTGTTCAAATATAAGAGAACATGTAATTGTGTTTGTCAGTAATGTTCATATTCACGAAGCTTATATGTCCCATCATCTCTTCCTAGTCAATGATTTATTAGATGGTTTCTTCCAATTATAGTGAAAACAAAAATATAGCTAATGTTACATCTATATAATACTAGTTAAGGAGAATTTCATTTCTGTCTCATTCACTAGTGAATATTTTTTTCAATAATCAAGATAATATTAAATAATATTTCTAGATAGATGATATATCTGTTATTTATAGAGTTGCTAGCTGTGTTCAACTGAATTTTTTAGAAATCTTGGTAAGCCTTGTTATAGTGGGAGATCTGTGGTATTTATTTTTCAAGTGAAAATAAATGGAGAGCAGTTCAAAAATGGAGATCGAGAGTTTAACGGGATTTTTTTTGAGTTGTGTAAGATCAAGATGGAAGATATGTTGGTGGACAGAGATCAGTGGATCACGGTGGATTCAGGTATTGCACATACAAGAACTTCAACAGATGACTGGAAAAAGTTGGATTAGAAGGCGAAGAGCACAATCTGACTTTGTCTCTCAAATTCAGTATTACTAAATGTCTTAGAGGAAGCTACACCCAAAGATTTATGGGATAATTTGGGGAATTTGTATCAATCTAAGTCACTAGTAAATAAACTATTCCTGAGAAAGAAGTTGTATAACCCAAGGATGAGAGATGGAGACTCATTGGAAGAGCATTTGAACACCTTCAATACTGTGGTAAGTCAGTTAGTATCTTTTGATACAATTTCAGATGAAGATAGGTGTATCAGTTTACTATGCTCTTTACCAAACTCGTGCGATAGTCTGATTGTGGCCATAGGTAGTAATACAACTTCCTTGAAGTTTGATGAAGTGGTCTCATCCTTGTTGTTGGAGGAGATGAAGCGGGAGAACATGGAATGATAGAGCACATATGAATTATTTGCAAGAGGATGCTCCCAGGAAAGAAATAGATATAAGTCCTCAAGTGAGAGATCTAAGTCTAAGGGAATATCTAAGTCTCCCAGAAAGTTTGTAAAGGTATGTTGGATATGTGGAAAAGAAGGGCACTATAAGAAGCAATGTAGATCCAAAGTTGAGGAAAAGAAGGGATTTGAAGAATATCCTTCTATAAAAGAAAATACCTCCAAGGAAGAAGGAGGGGATGTGTACTTGGCTTCTTCAAGAACACATGTAGATCATTAGGCATGGTTTGTTGAATCAGGTGCATCCTTTCATATGACTCTCTGTAGGGAGTGGTTTTGTTAATATGAAAGGTATGATACAGATAATTTTTTCCTAGATGATGAATCGATAACCAGAATCATAGGTCAAGGAAAATTCAAGTTGAGGCTCATCGATGGAAGGATTAGAACACTACTTGGTGTTCTTCACATCCCAGGATTGGCCAGAAATTCTATTTTTGTAAGAAAAATAGACGATGTAGGGATAAAAACAATATTTGAAAAGGAAACTTGTAGGATGGTTCAAGGAGCAATGGTGTTGTTGAAGGGAGTTCGGTTTGGAACTCTGTATAATATGAAAGTAAGCACTACTAGTGATGGGTGTAAAATTTCCATTGTTCCTGATATTGGAGTTGAAGAAGAAACAACTCCTACAGTCTCTGGAGAAAATGTTATGTTATGGCATCAAAGACTGGGGCATATCGGAGAGAAGGGTATTCGACTACTACACGGTAAAGGTATGGTTGAAGGTATTCCTAATTGCTCTATGGATTTTTATTTATGTGAAAAGTTTGTATATGTGAAGCATAATCGGGTAAGATTCCCCTCTGGTGCAACAAGGGCAGAAGGAATTTTACAGCTAGTTCACAATGATGTGTTTGGACCTGTGTCAGTTCCATCATTGGGAAAATATGTGTACTATCTCTCATTTATAGATGAATTCTAGAGGAATACTTGGATATATTTCCTTAGGAAGAAAACTGAAGTCTTTGATAGGTTTAAAGAGTTTAAGTATCTTGTTGAGAATCAAACAGAGAAAAAAATTAAAGTTTTGAGGATAGATAATGGAGGAGATTTATACAGGAATGAATTTGAATAATTATATAAGAAGTGAGGTATATCAAGGCATAATACTACTCCATATACACCTCAATAGAATGGAGTTGCAAAAATAATGAACATGATGTTGATGGAAAAAACAAGGTTCATGCTCAGTGGTGTCGGTTTAGGGAAAGAATTTTGGGCATAGGCAATGGGTATTGCATGTTACGTGGTCAACAGATCACCCTCATCAATGTTGGATGACAAGACTCCACAAGAGGTATGGACTGGTAATAAAAATTCTCTCACACATATCAAGGTATTTGGCTATGAGGCCTATGTTCATGTTCTGAAGGAAAACATGAGTAAGCTAGATAAGAAGGTTGAAAAGTGTATCTTTATTGGGTATAAATATGGTCTCAAAGGTTATAAGATTTGGAACCCATAATCTAATAAAGTTGTGTATAGCCGAGATGTGGTATTTAGAGAAATCAAGGATGTTGTTAAATAGGAATTCCTACCAATTAAGGAACAACCAGAGAAAATAGAGTTTGATTTAAAGGATGATGAATCATACTCTAAAGAAGAATAGGAATCATAAGAATAATATCCTCATACTCCAGTATTGAGGATGTTGATTAAGGTTGGTTGTCATTGATGTCAACCCTTGAAGAAAGACTCGTAGCACAAAGGTTTGGGTAATGGACCCAATAGTGTTTGATGTAAATATGAATCATTATTGTTTTGTCATGGTTTATAAGAAGTAAATATGGATGAAATCCAAAGTGGTCCCCTTATGATGAAAGCCCTCACGGGAAGACGCTTTGTGGAGTAAGAGAACCCATGCTTAATTGTAGAATAATGAGATGAAGGAAAGTGAATTTGTCAGGGAAAATATCCTATATGGATAGTTCTTGTCATGTAATTTCCGATGGTATGTGGAATGTCACATAATTCCTCACGGTTAGAGAGTTATGGCCATGAGAAGTTGGAGACCCCAGGTTTGGGTAATGGA
>JZKD02S1843673.1:0-20571 GCA_000966675.3 Picea glauca
TTAGTGACAGTTGGGGCCATTACTCCTTTAATTAGCCAGGTTTTAATAACTATCATAATAATTATCATCTCAATTGGAGGGTGGAAATTTGTGCTAACAAATTGGCGTCGTTGCTGAGGAATGCCAACCTTGGTAAACGAAAATCAATGAGTTTTTTATTTAATTGTTTTATTTTTTCTAACTCACCTGGTGACTCCACAAGATACTGGGACGAATCCACAGAGGACTTACACAAGAAGATCTTTTAGTTTTGATTCCCTCACAAAGTCTAGTTTCAAGTTTGAAGTAACTCTAACATATTTACGGAACAAGGCTATCATTCCACCAAAAACTCCTCTTAAAGTTGGTAAGCTTAAGATATATTAGGTAAGCTCCTTTTTGACGAGCACTATGGTGAGTGTATCTTCGAAATTTTCATATTTCCTTTTATTTCCATCTCGATCTATTAGTAGGGTAGCAATTGTGCTTGTTTCTATATGAGATTAACAATATGGCTGTAGCTGTGAGGCCACCAATAAGGTGGATATTTTCTACTTTTGACCCACTAAGCTTTGTTGCATTCCCATATTATCCTCATTACTTACCTGCACGTAAATGGATTAAATGATTACCTTTGTTTACAGGAAGGTCGGGAGAATCGATTGAGGACCACTTGGTTGCTTTTTTAAAATTGTTGAATGATTTTGAGGTGGAACATGAGGATGTGATGACGAGGATGTTTGTGTTGACCCTTGAGGGGGAGGCACATATATGGTACAAATCCATTCCAGATTCCTCCATTGATGGATGAGATTCTTTCCAGGAGAAGTTTATTGAAAGATGCGTGAATAAGACAAAAAATTCTTCCTTAATTAATGCTTTTACTCATATTAAAAAGAATGGGGATGAAATTGTCACTGATTTTAATGCTCATTTTTCCAAAAATTATTATAAATTTCCTATTACTATAAGGCCTAATGATGCTTGTGCTTTGATTTTTTATCTTGAGTCATTTGATGGAATTTTGGGTATTTTTCTCAGAAATAAGGAACCTCAAACTCTGGAGGATGCCTAGGTTGCTGCTATTAAGTTGGAAAGAGATTTTATGGTATCTTATGGCTTTATTCCGATCCATGACTTTCAACTACCGAATTTTAAAGCAATGCAAGAAGTATGTGTTATTAAAGATGAACCACAACTTGCACCATATCAAGTTCCCATATATGAATAGGAGGGTTATAGCCCAATATTAGATGATCCAGAACCAATATATGCACCATTTGGGTCACATGTGGAGTTCCTAGAAGATGAAGGTGAAGATTTTAATACTCAAGAGTGTTCATTAGTTCCTCCCATTAGCGAATATGAAAAGTTTCAAGAGGAGGAACCACATGTTAATCAAGTTGAGATCAATCAACAAGATTTTTCATCCTTGCCTATCACAATAGTCATCTAGGAACAACTTGATTAGATACCGTTACAACAGGAGGACCTACTTTTGGTTCAACCAGAGGATGATGTCCCTTACACTCTACCTACATTCCAACAACCAGATCTTGTTTTTCAGGGTCATGAGATTGATCATAGCTTGGATATCAGAATCCACCATGTCCCAATTGAGCTCAGAATGATGGAAGTATTTCGGTAGGTAGATGCCAAGAGTTTCAAATCTCAGACATTCACACTTATTACTTTTGAAATACCATGTTCTAAGCCCCAATTAGCAACTTTCATTCGGCTAGCAACCTTCAGCTATGCCTTCACTAGCAAGTACATCAAGGAAGTTTTGGGTCAAATGAGATTTCATGGTGGCTCCCCTAGAAGGTTGAATTTGTTGACCTCTCTCGTCGGACTAATCATTTGGTTGCATGGTTACATTGGTTCTTTGAGTATGATGATTTAATCATGGAAGCTTTGATGTAATTTTTTTTGGGTCTAGGGTAGTTGTCTTTCCTTTCCGCATTGTCATTTTAATATTTCCTTCTTGCTGATTTTTTACAGTTTTAGGACAACAATCTACATGTTCCTTGTAGTGTCTTTTCCCTTCGGTTAACTACTTCCGTCTTTGCATACATGCCACTATTTTTTTTCCTACTTATATCAGCTTGTGTTCGTGTCTTGTGTGTTTTTCCTTTCATGAATAAATGGTTGTCCACTAGTGTTTTTCTTGGGTCAAAATTTGAATGTCTATCTTATGCATGCCGATCCGGTGTGTCTATAATTAGAGTGAGTTTGGGTGGGGGTCCTGTTTGTCATTGTTCGCAAAGCATTAGGATTTTAAGATGGGTAGTTCGAGGAGACATAAGAGTGTCTTGAGTCATCTTATGTCTTGTCTCCTCATCTCTTATCATTTAGTATTCCTCTTTGAGTCAGTTTCCCCCCCATCTAGCATAGGGATATGGTACCTGGTTCCCTCATATTGATATTATTGAGTTATCAATTCGTACTGAGGGAAGAGAGACAACATTTCTCTTCTTATTAGAAAATCATCTTGTATCGACTTCTACACATTATCTACATATGACTTAGAAGTAGATAACCTTGGTAGTCGTTAGCCTCATTGGCAGTTATTTCACATTCGACAAGGATACGTATCATTGGGCCTTGATTGGATGATCCTTGTCATTGTTTGACTTCAAAATATCTTTTCACAGTGCCAAGTTGTGCTCATACCTTAGGACCCATTGACACTATTGGTGGTGTTCCTTTTCTCTTCACAAGTGTTTACATTATTGACATCTTATGAAGTGAATCTCTCCCTTGTGTCGACATCAACACATTTTCCGTAGGGAGGAGTGTACATTGTTGGGTGGTAGCAGGTAGAATATTTGGATGAGATCCCTTGGTTTTCATTTTTTAGTTGGAGGATTATATACTTTGACTCCATGGCCCATTGGACAGGATTTGGTACTACATGTTAGCTTATAGGTTTTTTTGGATCAACTTACATGGCCATTTTTCCTTCCTCACAGTTACAGGGGTATTTTTGGTATACATTCCTCAGTTTTTAGAGCATCACCATTACATCTTACAGATTTATCATAGAGTAGTATTGTTACAAACACAAAGATTCTTATGTTTTTTGACATCCCACAAGGGGATCCTGTCCCCTTGAGTCGCCATTTTTTACCCCTAGATTTTCACCCTTGAAAATCTTGAGGGTTAAGAGCTAGCATGCATTCCTTTGGTTGGCATTTTGAGATTCTCCCAGAGTTTAGCACTATTTTTGAGAAAGAGGTTGGTTCCCATTGGAGGCAGGTATATGATCAATACATGGTTGTTTGGTTCATTATTAGAGTTGACTTGGTTTCCAGAAATTTTTGAGAGAGATGTATACATACAACATGTGTTTCTATTTTTTAAGAGGCAGTTTCAATGGGTCTCTTGACAATTTGGAGTTTTTATGAGCATACAGTATGATTCCTTGCATGATTCTAGGCCCGATGACACTTTTCTAGGCGACATGCAAGAACTTTCTATTTTTAGTGAGTTTTTCTCTAGGTCTCAGATTCATATTCTGAGCATGCAATATTAATCCTTGAGACATCCATAGTCTTTTGGATATTTTTTGGGATGATATGGCACACTTTACTATTTTTAGCAGGTTGATCATTAGGGTTCACATGTCATTTCTGATCACCTATTCAGATCCCTTGTGGAAAGACGAGATCAATGAGTATAAATTCAAGGGAATTCATGTGCATTTCTATTTTTAGTAGTGTCTATTTTTAGATAGTGACATGTGGTGGTGTTCTCCCAATCATCCTGGGTGATGCAGACAGTTTCCTAAAATTTAGGAGCTGGATTCTATTTTTAGAAATGTCTATATTTAGCAAGTACAATCATCATACATGCAGTGCCAAGTGGCACCCTCATAGATTGACATGTGGCATAGTTATAGAGTGATGTGGCATCCACCTAGACATGGGTCACATATTTCCAATACTTGAGCATACATAATTAATTAATTGAGAAAAGGGAGTCTCATAACTCAGCCTAAATTTAGCTGGATACTCCTCCGTATAATCACCCCTCCACTTTTCATGCATCAACTCCTTAAAATTCGTCTCCAATTGAGTTTAAAATGTATTTTCCTAAAAATTAGGAATTTCCCTAAAAGATAGGGCGAATTTTCTCTTAGCCATAACTCACTCATGCTTTGATCAATTTTAGAAAAAGGACATGCATTAGAAAACTAATTTTTTCCTCCATGCATTTCTTTCACTTCATAAAGCCAATTCACATTCATTATCATTCATTACTTCTCCCTTTCTTCTTCAAGTGTGCCTTCCTAAGTTTTAGGGTGCATTCTCCTCTCTTGTGTGCATGTAAACTTGATGCAAACTCTCACATATACTCACTCGTCTCACACTCCTCACACATCTCTCTTCCTCATGCACTTATAATCCAAATTTAACCACTGATGTGTCTTCTCCTTCTCCCTTGGGATATGTGTCGTACTTATGCTATATATTGGATGCTTCACAGAGGTTCTTGGTCGGTTCATGCAGTAGCAACATAGTGTCTCTCTCATTCTCTTCTCTCTTATTCTCTAGTCTAGTGGCTCCTCTTTGAGAAAAGTAGTCACTGTACCGGTTGTAGGCTTGCCAAGTTTGGCACAAACAATCCTCTTGTAAGCTCCATAAATAAAGAAGTGTGCATTTGTCTTCAAAAATGTTTCTTGGTGGTATTATGGTAAATTTGTAATCTGATATGTCATTTTTTGAGTTGTTCATCATGATTAAATATGATATTTTTGAATAGTTTTCTTCTTCGTTCCAGTCTATTATCATTTTTCTAACCATGCAAGTTCCCTCCAAGCGCAGAAAATTGCTTTTCCTCATCATTTTAGATTTCTTTCACACGTTTTCCAAGATGAACAACTTGTTGTTTTGTAGGTTTTATACGTATAAATTAGACTTAAATACATCAACAAGGTKCTTCATTGTGCCTAGGGACTTCCCCCAGAGGATAGCAAGCCGTAGCCCAAACGAAGAGGGGTTTTGGTCAGTGACAATTGGGGCCATTACTCCTTTAATTAGCTAGGTTTTCATTGTTGTCCTAACAAAATTATCAGCTCAATTGGAGGGTGGAAATTTGTGCTAGCAAATTGTTGGATGTGAAACCCTAGGTTGTTTGAGAAAAACACTTGGATCCTATAAAGGGTTTTGTCTACTTCATATATTGTTAATTTGTGCATTTGATGATTGTTTTAGGATGTGTAAGACGACTCTCATTGTTAGAGAGTGTAATAAGTTGGAAGGGGTTTTCAAATTTTTTCCATGGAAGCTCAGGCTTCAAATGCTTATGGAGGAAGCTGAATTTTGGGAGAATGTTGTGAAAGTGATTACAAATCCCATGATCTAACATAGTTAGCTACTCATTAGAAGAATGAATTCAATGTTAAGAGAGTCATATTTTTATTTTATTTTGTGAAGGATTAGTTCACTTCTCACATTGCATAGGATAAGATAGATAAGGATATGTTTGGATCTTTGGTTGAGTAGTTTCAAAACTTGTGTTTTCCAACATATTATTTTGAAAAATCAACATTCAAAATTTTTGATGAGAACGATATATACTATGGTGAGTTATTTGAACATGATCACTGAGTTGAGAGATCAATTGGATGCCATTGGAACATATGTGGAGGATCAAGGCTTGGTGTCCATTTCTTTGGATGGAATTGTTCCTTCTTGGATGCCATTTGTTTAGGGTGTTTATGCTTGTGAGGCCATGCCAAAGTTTTTGAATATTTGGATTGATTTTGTGTAGGGAAAAATAATTTTGCAGTCTTGTTCAAATCATCAAGAAGAGGTAGATGATATTTCTCTCATCGGGAGGACAAAGAAGGGTAGCAGGAAAAACTACAAGAAGAAAGAAGGCACATGATAGAAAGACTTGAGCAAGGTAAAATGATTCAAGTGTGATTAGATGGATCATTATGCTAGCTAATGTTTGAAGAATAAAGGGAAGGTCAAGTAACAAATATAGGGTGTATATATTGCAGTTATTGTAGTTGGAGTGGATGGGTCATCGTCTTGGCATGAGATCACCTTCACTTGTTTATCTTCTAACACTGTGTCTAGTGTTGGATGGTATGTGGATAGTGGAGCTTCGATACATATGACACATGAAAAGTCATTATTTAGTAGGTTTCAGATGCAAGAGGGAGGTATGAGTGTGGAGATGGGTGATGATGCTACATATCCTATGAGAGGAGTGGGCTCCATTTTCTTCAAGACACCCTAAGGGGATGTTCTTGATTTGAGTAATGTGTTGTTTGTTCCTAGTTTGAGAAATAATCTTATTTCAGTTTCTTATATCGATAAGCTTTAGTATAGAGTTTCATTTTTGAAGGACAACGTTGCATCATTAATGATCGTAGTCTATCTAGTTCAAGGATGTTATGTAGAGGTGTGTTATATAGTGGCATTTATAGGTTTCTTGATAATAATATGGCACTTGTACATTGTAGTGGGATGTTGGATGCACCTCATAGTATTAAGGAAGCATGTGTAGAGGATGCATGGAAATATGTTATGGAGATATTTATGGAATCATTAATTCATTCCAAATTTGCAGTTGATAGGAGTGTTGTAGCCTATAGGGACATGGTTATTGGATTCTCTCAAGTAGAGGGAGTTGACCAATATGTTACTCTTACTTCAATATTTCTCATATAGAAGGAGTTAAGTTTGATGGGGATGTGACATATTCTAGTTTACATGTATATCCTTCAGTGATTGAAGGAAGTGAGGAGGTTGCTTCTCTAGAGATAGATTCTAAGGTAGACAAGATGAGATTGAGGGTGGATATGACCTCTCATTCTACTCTAGCATGTTGGAGGCCAATATGGCTTACTTAGACATTATAGGATGCACATGGGAATGTGGGAGCACCCAAATATTTAGTGAAGGAGAGTATTCCTCCTAGGAGATATGATAGTCATGTTTGTTGGTTTCTTCCATTTGTGAGCCTTCCAATGTTTTTGAGGAGTATATTTGTGATACCTTGATGGAGAATGATATTTGGGTTGATTTTGAGATTGCATTAGGTACATATTTCAAATCACAAGTTTGGTGGAGTTGTAGAGGGAGAAAAATGATGTTGGTGAAAACACTTTTCTTGTAAAGAGGTAGTGTTAGCTTTCAGGGTTACTTCGCAAGTGTTTACACCATGCTTTGGGGGTGATTCATGTGATCTGGGGTACATGGTATATGGATGATCCCTTGGTTGTTCCATGATTTATTTGAACATTTGAGGTGGTTTTATCATTAATCTTTTGACCTCATATGGATGCTTGATTCATGTTCTTCCTTGGAGCATTCGAGACCTTGGACGACATGGTGACTTCTTCATGTAACTAGAGCATGAAGATATGGTTTCTTTCTTAGAGGATCCCTTTCACTCGGGGAGGAGAGTTGGGAATTATGGAGGAAGGTTTTGAATCCTATTCAAAGCAGGGTTTCTTGGATCACTTACTAGTAGTCTTGTATTTGATTGGTGCTATCTTGCACTAAGGGAGTGGACTTGGAGGTGTGTGGACCTAGAGATGACATCTTGCTTTGGAGAGGTGTTAGAGAATTGGAGCACTTGGAGGAGNTTAGTGACAGTTGGGGCCATTACTCCTTTAATTAGCCAGGTTTTAATAACTATCATAATAATTATCATCTCAATTGGAGGGTGGAAATTTGTGCTAACAAATTGGCGTCGTTGCTGAGGAATGCCAACCTTGGTAAACGAAAATCAATGAGTTTTTTATTTAATTGTTTTATTTTTTCTAACTCACCTGGTGACTCCACAAGATACTGGGACGAATCCACAGAGGACTTACACAAGAAGATCTTTTAGTTTTGATTCCCTCACAAAGTCTAGTTTCAAGTTTGAAGTAACTCTAACATATTTACGGAACAAGGCTATCATTCCACCAAAAACTCCTCTTAAAGTTGGTAAGCTTAAGATATATTAGGTAAGCTCCTTTTTGACGAGCACTATGGTGAGTGTATCTTCGAAATTTTCATATTTCCTTTTATTTCCATCTCGATCTATTAGTAGGGTAGCAATTGTGCTTGTTTCTATATGAGATTAACAATATGGCTGTAGCTGTGAGGCCACCAATAAGGTGGATATTTTCTACTTTTGACCCACTAAGCTTTGTTGCATTCCCATATTATCCTCATTACTTACCTGCACGTAAATGGATTAAATGATTACCTTTGTTTACAGGAAGGTCGGGAGAATCGATTGAGGACCACTTGGTTGCTTTTTTAAAATTGTTGAATGATTTTGAGGTGGAACATGAGGATGTGATGACGAGGATGTTTGTGTTGACCCTTGAGGGGGAGGCACATATATGGTACAAATCCATTCCAGATTCCTCCATTGATGGATGAGATTCTTTCCAGGAGAAGTTTATTGAAAGATGCGTGAATAAGACAAAAAATTCTTCCTTAATTAATGCTTTTACTCATATTAAAAAGAATGGGGATGAAATTGTCACTGATTTTAATGCTCATTTTTCCAAAAATTATTATAAATTTCCTATTACTATAAGGCCTAATGATGCTTGTGCTTTGATTTTTTATCTTGAGTCATTTGATGGAATTTTGGGTATTTTTCTCAGAAATAAGGAACCTCAAACTCTGGAGGATGCCTAGGTTGCTGCTATTAAGTTGGAAAGAGATTTTATGGTATCTTATGGCTTTATTCCGATCCATGACTTTCAACTACCGAATTTTAAAGCAATGCAAGAAGTATGTGTTATTAAAGATGAACCACAACTTGCACCATATCAAGTTCCCATATATGAATAGGAGGGTTATAGCCCAATATTAGATGATCCAGAACCAATATATGCACCATTTGGGTCACATGTGGAGTTCCTAGAAGATGAAGGTGAAGATTTTAATACTCAAGAGTGTTCATTAGTTCCTCCCATTAGCGAATATGAAAAGTTTCAAGAGGAGGAACCACATGTTAATCAAGTTGAGATCAATCAACAAGATTTTTCATCCTTGCCTATCACAATAGTCATCTAGGAACAACTTGATTAGATACCGTTACAACAGGAGGACCTACTTTTGGTTCAACCAGAGGATGATGTCCCTTACACTCTACCTACATTCCAACAACCAGATCTTGTTTTTCAGGGTCATGAGATTGATCATAGCTTGGATATCAGAATCCACCATGTCCCAATTGAGCTCAGAATGATGGAAGTATTTCGGTAGGTAGATGCCAAGAGTTTCAAATCTCAGACATTCACACTTATTACTTTTGAAATACCATGTTCTAAGCCCCAATTAGCAACTTTCATTCGGCTAGCAACCTTCAGCTATGCCTTCACTAGCAAGTACATCAAGGAAGTTTTGGGTCAAATGAGATTTCATGGTGGCTCCCCTAGAAGGTTGAATTTGTTGACCTCTCTCGTCGGACTAATCATTTGGTTGCATGGTTACATTGGTTCTTTGAGTATGATGATTTAATCATGGAAGCTTTGATGTAATTTTTTTTGGGTCTAGGGTAGTTGTCTTTCCTTTCCGCATTGTCATTTTAATATTTCCTTCTTGCTGATTTTTTACAGTTTTAGGACAACAATCTACATGTTCCTTGTAGTGTCTTTTCCCTTCGGTTAACTACTTCCGTCTTTGCATACATGCCACTATTTTTTTTCCTACTTATATCAGCTTGTGTTCGTGTCTTGTGTGTTTTTCCTTTCATGAATAAATGGTTGTCCACTAGTGTTTTTCTTGGGTCAAAATTTGAATGTCTATCTTATGCATGCCGATCCGGTGTGTCTATAATTAGAGTGAGTTTGGGTGGGGGTCCTGTTTGTCATTGTTCGCAAAGCATTAGGATTTTAAGATGGGTAGTTCGAGGAGACATAAGAGTGTCTTGAGTCATCTTATGTCTTGTCTCCTCATCTCTTATCATTTAGTATTCCTCTTTGAGTCAGTTTCCCCCCCATCTAGCATAGGGATATGGTACCTGGTTCCCTCATATTGATATTATTGAGTTATCAATTCGTACTGAGGGAAGAGAGACAACATTTCTCTTCTTATTAGAAAATCATCTTGTATCGACTTCTACACATTATCTACATATGACTTAGAAGTAGATAACCTTGGTAGTCGTTAGCCTCATTGGCAGTTATTTCACATTCGACAAGGATACGTATCATTGGGCCTTGATTGGATGATCCTTGTCATTGTTTGACTTCAAAATATCTTTTCACAGTGCCAAGTTGTGCTCATACCTTAGGACCCATTGACACTATTGGTGGTGTTCCTTTTCTCTTCACAAGTGTTTACATTATTGACATCTTATGAAGTGAATCTCTCCCTTGTGTCGACATCAACACATTTTCCGTAGGGAGGAGTGTACATTGTTGGGTGGTAGCAGGTAGAATATTTGGATGAGATCCCTTGGTTTTCATTTTTTAGTTGGAGGATTATATACTTTGACTCCATGGCCCATTGGACAGGATTTGGTACTACATGTTAGCTTATAGGTTTTTTTGGATCAACTTACATGGCCATTTTTCCTTCCTCACAGTTACAGGGGTATTTTTGGTATACATTCCTCAGTTTTTAGAGCATCACCATTACATCTTACAGATTTATCATAGAGTAGTATTGTTACAAACACAAAGATTCTTATGTTTTTTGACATCCCACAAGGGGATCCTGTCCCCTTGAGTCGCCATTTTTTACCCCTAGATTTTCACCCTTGAAAATCTTGAGGGTTAAGAGCTAGCATGCATTCCTTTGGTTGGCATTTTGAGATTCTCCCAGAGTTTAGCACTATTTTTGAGAAAGAGGTTGGTTCCCATTGGAGGCAGGTATATGATCAATACATGGTTGTTTGGTTCATTATTAGAGTTGACTTGGTTTCCAGAAATTTTTGAGAGAGATGTATACATACAACATGTGTTTCTATTTTTTAAGAGGCAGTTTCAATGGGTCTCTTGACAATTTGGAGTTTTTATGAGCATACAGTATGATTCCTTGCATGATTCTAGGCCCGATGACACTTTTCTAGGCGACATGCAAGAACTTTCTATTTTTAGTGAGTTTTTCTCTAGGTCTCAGATTCATATTCTGAGCATGCAATATTAATCCTTGAGACATCCATAGTCTTTTGGATATTTTTTGGGATGATATGGCACACTTTACTATTTTTAGCAGGTTGATCATTAGGGTTCACATGTCATTTCTGATCACCTATTCAGATCCCTTGTGGAAAGACGAGATCAATGAGTATAAATTCAAGGGAATTCATGTGCATTTCTATTTTTAGTAGTGTCTATTTTTAGATAGTGACATGTGGTGGTGTTCTCCCAATCATCCTGGGTGATGCAGACAGTTTCCTAAAATTTAGGAGCTGGATTCTATTTTTAGAAATGTCTATATTTAGCAAGTACAATCATCATACATGCAGTGCCAAGTGGCACCCTCATAGATTGACATGTGGCATAGTTATAGAGTGATGTGGCATCCACCTAGACATGGGTCACATATTTCCAATACTTGAGCATACATAATTAATTAATTGAGAAAAGGGAGTCTCATAACTCAGCCTAAATTTAGCTGGATACTCCTCCGTATAATCACCCCTCCACTTTTCATGCATCAACTCCTTAAAATTCGTCTCCAATTGAGTTTAAAATGTATTTTCCTAAAAATTAGGAATTTCCCTAAAAGATAGGGCGAATTTTCTCTTAGCCATAACTCACTCATGCTTTGATCAATTTTAGAAAAAGGACATGCATTAGAAAACTAATTTTTTCCTCCATGCATTTCTTTCACTTCATAAAGCCAATTCACATTCATTATCATTCATTACTTCTCCCTTTCTTCTTCAAGTATGCCTTCCTAAGTTTTAGGGTGCATTCTCCTCTCTTGTGTGCATGTAAACTTGATGCAAACTCTCACATATAGTCACTCGTCTCACACTCCTCACACATCTCTCTTCCTCATGCACTTATAATCCAAATTTAACCACTGATGTGTCTTCTCCTTCTCCCTTGGGATATGTGTCATACTTATGCTATATATTGGATGCTTGACAGAGGTTCTTGGTCGGTTCATGCAGTAGCAACATAATGTCTCTCTCATTCTCTTCTCTCTTGTTCTCTAGTCTAGTGGCTCCTCTTTGAGAAAAGTAGTCACTGTACCGGTTGTAGGCTTGCCAAGTGTGGCACAAACAGTCCTCTTGTAAGCTCCATAAATAAAGAAGTGTGCATTTGTCTTCAAAAATGTTTCTTGGTGGTATTATGGTAAATTTGTAATTTGATATGTCATTTTTTGAGTTGTTCATCATGATTAAATATGATATTTTTGAATAGTTTTCTTCTTCGTTCCAGTCTATTATCATTTTTCTAACCATGCAAGTTCCCTCCAAGCGTAGAAAATTGCTTTTCCTCATCATTTTAGATTTCTTTCACACGTTTTCCAAGATGAACAACTTGTTGTTTTGTAGGTTTTATACGTATAAATTAGACTTAAATACATCAACAAGGTKCTTCATTGTGCCTAGGGACTTCCCCCAGAGGATAGCAAGCCGTAGCCCAAACGAAGAGGGGTTTTGGTCAGTGACAATTGGGGCCATTACTCCTTTAATTAGCTAGGTTTTCATTGTTGTCCTAACAAAATTATCAGCTCAATTGGAGGGTGGAAATTTGTGCTAGCAAATTGTTGGATGTGAAACCCTAGGTTGTTTGAGAAAAACACTTGGATCCTATAAAGGGTTTTGTCTACTTCATATATTGTTAATTTGTGCATTTGATGATTGTTTTAGGATGTGTAAGACGACTCTCATTGTTAGAGAGTGTAATAAGTTGGAAGGGGTTTTCAAATTTTTTCCATGGAAGCTCAGGCTTCAAATGCTTATGGAGGAAGCTGAATTTTGGGAGAATGTTGTGAAAGTGATTACAAATCCCATGATCTAACATAGTTAGCTACTCATTAGAAGAATGAATTCAATGTTAAGAGAGTCATATTTTTATTTTATTTTGTGAAGGATTAGTTCACTTCTCACATTGCATAGGATAAGATAGATAAGGATATGTTTGGATCTTTGGTTGAGTAGTTTCAAAACTTGTGTTTTCCAACATATTATTTTGAAAAATCAACATTCAAAATTTTTGATGAGAACGATATATACTATGGTGAGTTATTTGAACATGATCACTGAGTTGAGAGATCAATTGGATGCCATTGGAACATATGTGGAGGATCAAGGCTTGGTGTCCATTTCTTTGGATGGAATTGTTCCTTCTTGGATGCCATTTGTTTAGGGTGTTTATGCTTGTGAGGCCATGCCAAAGTTTTTGAATATTTGGATTGATTTTGTGTAGGGAAAAATAATTTTGCAGTCTTGTTCAAATCATCAAGAAGAGGTAGATGATATTTCTCTCATCGGGAGGACAAAGAAGGGTAGCAGGAAAAACTACAAGAAGAAAGAAGGCACATGATAGAAAGACTTGAGCAAGGTAAAATGATTCAAGTGTGATTAGATGGATCATTATGCTAGCTAATGTTTGAAGAATAAAGGGAAGGTCAAGTAACAAATATAGGGTGTATATATTGCAGTTATTGTAGTTGGAGTGGATGGGTCATCGTCTTGGCATGAGATCACCTTCACTTGTTTATCTTCTAACACTGTGTCTAGTGTTGGATGGTATGTGGATAGTGGAGCTTCGATACATATGACACATGAAAAGTCATTATTTAGTAGGTTTCAGATGCAAGAGGGAGGTATGAGTGTGGAGATGGGTGATGATGCTACATATCCTATGAGAGGAGTGGGCTCCATTTTCTTCAAGACACCCTAAGGGGATGTTCTTGATTTGAGTAATGTGTTGTTTGTTCCTAGTTTGAGAAATAATCTTATTTCAGTTTCTTATATCGATAAGCTTTAGTATAGAGTTTCATTTTTGAAGGACAACGTTGCATCATTAATGATCGTAGTCTATCTAGTTCAAGGATGTTATGTAGAGGTGTGTTATATAGTGGCATTTATAGGTTTCTTGATAATAATATGGCACTTGTACATTGTAGTGGGATGTTGGATGCACCTCATAGTATTAAGGAAGCATGTGTAGAGGATGCATGGAAATATGTTATGGAGATATTTATGGAATCATTAATTCATTCCAAATTTGCAGTTGATAGGAGTGTTGTAGCCTATAGGGACATGGTTATTGGATTCTCTCAAGTAGAGGGAGTTGACCAATATGTTACTCTTACTTCAATATTTCTCATATAGAAGGAGTTAAGTTTGATGGGGATGTGACATATTCTAGTTTACATGTATATCCTTCAGTGATTGAAGGAAGTGAGGAGGTTGCTTCTCTAGAGATAGATTCTAAGGTAGACAAGATGAGATTGAGGGTGGATATGACCTCTCATTCTACTCTAGCATGTTGGAGGCCAATATGGCTTACTTAGACATTATAGGATGCACATGGGAATGTGGGAGCACCCAAATATTTAGTGAAGGAGAGTATTCCTCCTAGGAGATATGATAGTCATGTTTGTTGGTTTCTTCCATTTGTGAGCCTTCCAATGTTTTTGAGGAGTATATTTGTGATACCTTGATGGAGAATGATATTTGGGTTGATTTTGAGATTGCATTAGGTACATATTTCAAATCACAAGTTTGGTGGAGTTGTAGAGGGAGAAAAATGATGTTGGTGAAAACACTTTTCTTGTAAAGAGGTAGTGTTAGCTTTCAGGGTTACTTCGCAAGTGTTTACACCATGCTTTGGGGGTGATTCATGTGATCTGGGGTACATGGTATATGGATGATCCCTTGGTTGTTCCATGATTTATTTGAACATTTGAGGTGGTTTTATCATTAATCTTTTGACCTCATATGGATGCTTGATTCATGTTCTTCCTTGGAGCATTCGAGACCTTGGACGACATGGTGACTTCTTCA
This sequence comes from Picea glauca, assembly GCA_000966675.3. Lineage (NCBI taxonomy): Eukaryota > Viridiplantae > Streptophyta > Pinopsida > Pinales > Pinaceae > Picea > Picea glauca. The sequence goes on from JZKD02S1843673.1 coordinate 14,926, forward strand.
TGTAACTAGAGCATGAAGATATGGTTTCTTTCTTAGAGGATCCCTTTCACTCGGGGAGGAGAGTTGGGAATTATGGAGGAAGGTTTTGAATCCTATTCAAAGCAGGGTTTCTTGGATCACTTACTAGTAGTCTTGTATTTGATTGGTGCTATCTTGCACTAAGGGAGTGGACTTGGAGGTGTGTGGACCTAGAGATGACATCTTGCTTTGGAGAGGTGTTAGAGAATTGGAGCACTTGGAGGAGCGTTGGAAATTGGAGGAGTAGCAACCTTTCCTAAGAGCATTTCTTATGGGTTTTCGTCACTTTGGAGCTTGAGATGTGTCACTTGTAGAGGAGCACTTCACATTTGTAGGCCTACGTTTTTGTGGTAGGTTGCTTATAAGGGTTTAAGCTTGTGGTAGGTTGCTTATAAGGGTTTAATCCCACTTATGTATTGTTTTCATGACTTACCTATAATATATGTAGAGGAATGATCTAGGTGGATATTGGTGGCCACCCAACTTTTCCAACTGGCTCAAAAAAGTTTTCTGACAATTTTGACAATTTACTATTTTTAGCAGTTTTAACTTTCGGGGCCATTTTGAGGGCCTAAATGAAGGTTTTTTAGGATAGAGATTATGAATGATAGACACATGCATGATTGAGCCCCAAAAATGAATCTCCTCTACCATACCTTTCCAACTGGCTATCATATTCCTAAAACAAAGATCATATGCAAAAGTTATGACCCCAGGAAGTTGATGTACTAACTTACCCAGACAGGGCCCACATGACTTTTGGCGCTTCATCTCCTAGGGTTAGGTTTTTGGATGTCTAGGTTTTTTGGCATTCCTGTTTATTGTAAAATGGCCTTCAAATCCTCATTGTAATCATCTTCTTGCGAATGATCTCATCCGTCACATCTCTTCTCAAAGATAAGTCGCCACCATTCCAACAAGCTTGTTTCTGTTGCATTTTATAGTTTCAGCTTATTTCCTTACTGAATAGAAAACCAGTTTTACTGTATCTTTGTTATTTTGTGTTAAGAACCTATTAATAATATGTAGTCATTTCATTCTGCTCATAAAATCTGGATCAGTGGTATTAGAGAAGTCTTCTTCTTTTCATCTTAATGCATGTCCCCAACAAGGTCAGAGTACAAAGAGTTGAGTCTCGAGCTTGTTTATCTTGAGGAAAATAGCTCTCGCACTCCCAAGAGACCTCTCATGGCAGGAGAAAATAAATATGATGGGATATGATATCCTTTCAAACTGTTGATTGAGGAAGCCCTCATTCAACAAAGGAATGAGATGATGGATAGTTTCGTGCAAATCCTTTGGCGACTACCAATCGACGACCCATCTTCTTTGAGCATAGGTGCCACCCCATTCAAGGTACAAACAAACTTCGATATTCCTATATTTGAAGTTCATATAGATGCAGATGTTGTAGACAAGTGGTTGAATATACTAGAAGGGTATTTTTATGTCCATAACTTTTCGAATAGAGAAAATATTACTTTTGCGGTCCTTAAAGCCATTCCCCATGTCAAAGATTGGTGGGAAAATTTCTGTGAGAAAAAGGAAATAGAGGAACCCTCATTATTTACAGTCATGACCACTTGGGAATCCTTCATGGATTCTATTAAGGAACAATACTACCATTTTGGAAGTTATGACGACTTGTATACCAAATGGACCACACTGCGGCAAGAAAGAGACCAAGCATTACCAGATTTCACAAATATCTTTCATACCTTGCGCACCAAGCTGGGTATCAAAGATTCAGAGAGAAACATGGTGCTCAAGTATTGCGACGCTCTACATAGATGAATATAGACCGAAATGAAATTTTTGGACATCTCATCCTTGGGCGTGACCTACTGATATGCCGTCAAAATCGAGCAGAAGCTCAAACTAAAGATGCACCAATTTGGGCCTGGGAACCCCTCACAACAAAATCCAGGAAAGGGCGACCCCAACCCACAGAAAAAAGGACAAAGAAAATATGGACAATATCAGGACAACTAGTCAAGCAAAGAAGGACACCAGAAAAACAAAGGAAGATACCAGGAAGTGGTGCAACTTCCATAAGAGCCCTTGGCATAACATTGTTGACTACCGCTCAAAGCAGTCGCTGGTGGCTGAAGTGAAAGCCTATGAATCGGAAGAGGGTTCAAAATCTAAGCCAGAACCAGAAAAGGGAAGACAAATCATTGATGTGGAACCCAGTGCCATCATTGCTACCACCAAGCTCCATCTTGATAAACTAGACAAGCCAGAAGAATGAGAACACCTATTCCATTCACAGATGTGGGTAAAAGGCACCCCGCTGCACTTCATTGTGGATAGTGGTAGCCAAAGGAACCTCATCTCAGTAGAGGTCGTCAAGCGGCTGGCCCTGCTGATAACACTGCACCCACAACCCTACACCATTGGATGGCTCCGCCAAGGAAGCGATCTTCGTGTCAGCCAACAGTGTCGACTGTCGTACGACATCAAGCCCTTCAAAGATGAGGTATTGTGTGATGTTTCTCCTCTCAAATTTTGTGATTTTCTTTTGGGACAACCTTATTTATGGAAACGTCATGTTGCATATGAGTTTAGGCCTCGTAGTGTTATTATTAATTTGAACATGAAATTGTACAGGATACCCGAGGTAGTCCCACCTAGTGCTATTTACTTGATCTCTGCTAAGAAATGTAGGAAGGTCATATCTAAGATGAGGAATTTTTTCTTCTTCATGATTCACTCTCAGAATAAGAGAAATATCACAACCACATCCAGGGTCTCTGTGTCTAACCTCTCCACACATTAGAAGCAAGTAGATAAGGTCATGGAAGAATACTCAGATATCTTCTCCTCACCTACCGAGGTACCTCTGCACTTCTAAGTCAAGAACCCCATCGATCTGACCCTCGATGCACCACTGCCCAATGGGCCAGTCTATCATCGCTCTCTATTAGAGAATGATGAGATCAAGCGACAGATCCAAAAACTGATCCACAAGGGGCACATCCGTCCCAACTCATCACCTTGCGGAAGCCCAATCATGCTGGTATAGAATAAAGATGGAACTTGACAACTCTGCAATGATTATCGAGCTCTAAATAAAATCACATTCAGAAACCAGTACCCGATTCCCCAAATCGACGACCTCCTTGATCAACTCACGAGGGCCAAATACTTCAGTAAGATTGATATGAAATCTGACTACCACTAGGTCCTGATAGAACAGACAGATGTATGGAAAACTACCTTCAAGTCAAAGGAAGGCCTTTTTGAATGGTTTGAACATGCCCATTGGTTTGAAAAATGCTTTAGCCACTTTCATGAGGATGATGGACGATATCCTGCGACCATTCACCAATACTTTTGTAGTGGTGTATCTAGATGACATTCTCATTTACAACAAGACTTGGGATGAACACTTGCAACATATTCAACAGGTTTTGCACACCCTGTGACAACACAAGCTATATGGAAACTTGGAAAAACTCTCCTTCGGCATGGAAAGGGTCCATTACCTAGGCTACATAATTGATCAACATGGCGTACATGTAGATCTAGATAAGATCCAAGTCATCCGTGACTGGCCATCCCCAACCACACTCACTAAGCTTTAGAGCTTCTTGGGCCTTGCCAATTTCTACCACAGGTTCATGTTGGGATTATCCCATATTGCATGGCCCCTCAGCCAAATTACCAGGGGTGGTGGTAAGGAGAAATTTGCATGGGGCCAGTCCCAACAACAAGTGTTCGATGATTTGAAGCAACGCTTGTGCTCATCCCTAGTACTTTCACTACCAGACCTGCAACAACCCTTTGAGATTAAGACATATGCTTCAGACTATGCGGTGGGTGTCATTCTCACTTAGCACGACCACCCTGTGGCCTATCATAGTGAGACACTATCATATGATGTCCGTAAGTACCCTAATTATGACAAAGAAATTTAATCCACTGTGAAATCCTGCCGACAGTAGAGACATTACATTATTTGGAAGGAGACAATCATCCACACTGATCATAATACACTACAGTTCATGCAGACACAAGGAAAATTGCAGAATGATTTCCATCAAAAGTGGTCCGCATACTTGCAACAATTCCACCTTAACATCAAGTATAAAACAATAAGAAATAATTATGTCCCTGATTGCCTCAACTGACAACCAGTCTCGAAACTCACCATGGTGCTAGACTCCTCCAGCCATGAGACCTATGGATGGCCCCAACTCTATGAGACAGACCCAGACTTCGCCACCACTTACCAAATGTTGGGTGCAAACGCAGTTGTCGATAATTTCCATCTTCAAGATGGGTTGTTGTGTCATCTGGGCCATATCTGTGTTCCATCAAGAAAGCGTAGGAAGTTGATCTAGGAAGCCCACTATAGTTGGGTGGCAGGACACTTCGACGTCGAAAAGATAATGGTGATGCTACATAAACATTTCTACTGGCTGAAAATTTGACAGGACGTCAACAAGTATACCAGGTTCTACACTGCCTGTGCTATTGCCAAACCGACCACTAAGAAACAAGGCCTGCACACCCCTCTTCCTACTCCTAACAGGATATGGGAATCCATCTCAATGGACTACATGTCGGGCCTCCTGTCCACCAATAGGGGAAATGACTGTGCTTTTGTGGTTGTTGATCTCTTTTCTAAGATGGAGATTATGGTTTCCTATAAGAACAACAGAGGCCACTGTCAAGATCTTGTTTGAACGAGTCTGGGCACATTTTGGAATCCCACAAACCATCATCTCAAATCGGGACAATCAATTTCTCAACACATTCTGATCGAGCCTCTGGTCAATGTTGGACACCAATCTCACCAAATCCATGACCTTCCACCCCTAGACCGATGTCCAAACCGAGGTCGTAAATCAAATGATTGTGCATATCCTTCACATGTATAATTCAAATCACCCTCGTAGATGGGATGAGAGCCTTCCCTATGTCCAACATAGCTACAACTGAGCTTTGCATATCTCAACTAGCCACAACCCCTTTCAGGTGGGGTTGGGATTCCAACCATTGGGTCCCATAGATTTTGCACTTCCCCTTACGGTCACCTTGAATGAATCATATCCTTCTCCAACTGAAGCTGACAAATCCACTTGGTTCATTGAGAGGATCCCACACATATACCAATATGTTCAGGATATCCTACATAAGTCCAATGACAAGTACAATCAATGCCATGATCAATATCGGGTGCCACATAAGTTTCAAGTGGGCGGAAAAGTTTGGTTGCACTTGTAGAAAGAACGCCTTACAGGACCCCATCAAAAGCTTCGCCCACTACGTTATGGGCCTTACACCATCACCAAGGTTGTGGGGGATAATGATTTTGAGCTCAACATTCCTCCTTTCCTTGGCATGCACCCAATGTTCAATGTGGATCTCCTTCACCCTTATTTCCCACCATTATTAGACACCTCAGACATAGCAGAGCAACTGACACCAATAGAGATCAACCCTGATTAAATACAACAAGCATCCAATGATTAGATTGTGGACACGCAGATCAAGGGCACTCGACAACAAAGGATCCATATTTATCGAGTCGTCAAAGTAGGGAAGCTCTTGCACCAAGGCAAATGGCTCACCCGATGCCAAATTCAACAGAAATTTCCTCATATGATGGGGGAACTCAAC
>JZKD02S1843673.1:20581-40301 GCA_000966675.3 Picea glauca
GTTGAGTTCCCCCATCATATGAGGAAATTTCTGTTGAATTTGGCATCGGGTGAGCCATTTGCCTTGGTGCAAGAGCTTCCCTACTTTGACGACTCGATAAATATGGATCCTTTGTTGTCGAGTGCCCTTGATCTGCGTGTCCACAATCTAATCATTGGATGCTTGTTGTATTTAATCAGGGTTGATCTCTATTGGTGTCAGTTGCTCTGCTATGTCTGAGGTGTCTAATAATGGTGGGAAATAAGGGTGAAGGAGATCCACATTGAACATTGGGTGCATGCCAAGGAAAGGAGGAATGTTGAGCTCAAAATCATTATCCCCCACAACCTTGGTGATGGTGTAAGGCCCATAACGTAGTGGGCGAAGCTTTTGATGGGGTCCTGTAAGGCGTTCTTTCTACAAGTGCAACCAAACTTTTCCGCCCACTTGAAACTTATGTGGCACCCGATATTGATCATGGCATTGATTGTACTTGTCATTGGACTTATGTAGGATATCCTGAACATATTGGTATATGTGTGGGATCCTCTCAATGAACCAAGTGGATTTGTCAGCTTCAGTTGGAGAAGGATATGATTCATTCAAGGTGACCGTAAGGGGAAGTGCAAAATCTATGGGACCCAATGGTTGGAATCCCAACCCCACCTGAAAGGGGTTGTGGCTAGTTGAGATATGCAAAGCTCAGTTGTAGCTATGTTGGACATAGGGAAGGCTCTCATCCCATCTACGAGGGTGATTTGAATTATACATGTGAAGGATATGCACAATCATTTGATTTACGACCTCGGTTTGGACATCGGTCTAGGGGTGGAAGGTCATGGATTTGGTGAGATTGGTGTCCAACATTGACCAGAGGCTCGATCAGAATGTGTTGAGAAATTGATTGTCCCGATTTGAGATGATGGTTTGTGGGATTCCAAAATGTGCCCAGACTCGTTCAAACAAGATCTTGACAGTGGCCTCTGTTGTTCTTATAGGAAACCATAATCTCCATCTTAGAAAAGAGATCAACAACCACAAAAGCACAGTCATTTCCCCTATTGGTGGACAGGAGGCCCGACATGTAGTCCATTGAGATGGATTCCCATATCCTGTTAGGAGTAGGAAGAGGGGTGTGCAGGCCTTGTTTCTTAGTGGTCGGTTTGGCAATAGCACAGGCAGTGTAGAACCTGGTATACTTGTTGACGTCCTGTCAAATTTTCAGCCAGTAGAAATGTTTATGTAGCATCACCATTATCTTTTCGACGTCGAAGTGTCCTGCCACCCAACTATAGTGGGCTTCCTAGATCAACTTCCTACGCTTTCTTGATGGAACACAGATATGGCCCAGATGACACAACAACCCATCTTGAAGATGGAAATTATCGACAACTGCGTTTGCACCCAACATTTGGTAAGTGGTGGCGAAGTCTGGGTCTGTCTCATAGAGTTGGGGCCATCCATAGGTCTCATGGCTGGAGGAGTCTAGCACCATGGTGAGTTTCGAGACTGGTTGTCAGTTGAGGCAATCAGGGACATAATTATTTCTTATTGTTTTATACTTGATGTTAAGGTGGAATTGTTGCAAGTATGCGGACCACTTTTGATGGAAATCATTCTGCAATTTTCCTTGTGTCTGCATGAACTGTAGTGTATTATGATCAGTGTGGATGATTGTCTCCTTCCAAATAATGTAATGTCTCTACTGTCGGCAGGATTTCACAGTGGATTAAATTTCTTTGTCATAATTAGGGTACTTACGGACATCATATGATAGTGTCTCACTATGATAGGCCACAGGGTGGTCGTGCTAAGTGAGAATGACACCCACCGCATAGTCTGAAGCATATGTCTTAATCTCAAAGGGTTGTTGCAGGTCTGGTAGTGAAAGTACTAGGGATGAGCACAAGCGTTGCTTCAAATCATCGAACACTTGTTGTTGGGACTGGCCCCATGCAAATTTCTCCTTACCACCACCCCTGGTAATTTGGCTGAGGGGCCATGCAATATGGGATAATCCCAACATGAACCTGTGGTAGAAATTGGCAAGGCCCAAGAAGCTCTAAAGCTTAGTGAGTGTGGTTGGGGATGGCCAGTCACGGATGACTTGGATCTTATCTAGATCTACATGTACGCCATGTTGATCAATTATGTAGCCTAGGTAATGGACCCTTTCCATGCCGAAGGAGAGTTTTTCCAAGTTTCCATATAGCTTGTGTTGTCACAGGGTGTGCAAAACCTGTTGAATATGTTGCAAGTGTTCATCCCAAGTCTTGTTGTAAATGAGAATGTCATCTAGATACACCACTACAAAAGTATTGGTGAATGGTCGCAGGATATCGTCCATCATCCTCATGAAAGTGGCTAAAGCATTTTTCAAACCAATGGGCATGTTCAAACCATTCAAAAAGGCCTTCCTTTGACTTGAAGGTAGTTTTCCATACATCTGTCTGTTCTATCAGGACCTAGTGGTAGTCAGATTTCATATCAATCTTACTGAAGTATTTGGCCCTCGTGAGTTGATCAAGGAGGTCGTCGATTTGGGGAATCGGGTACTGGTTTCTGAATGTGATTTTATTTAGAGCTCGATAATCATTGCAGAGTTGTCAAGTTCCATCTTTATTCTATACCAGCATGATTGGGCTTCCGCAAGGTGATGAGTTGGGACGGATGTGCCCCTTGTGGATCAGTTTTTGGATCTGTCGCTTGATCTCATCATTCTCTAATAGAGAGCGATGATAGACTGGCCCATTGGGCAGTGGTGCATCGAGGGTCAGATCGATGGGGTTCTTGACTTAGAAGTGCAGAGGTACCTCGGTAGGTGAGGAGAAGATATCTGAGTATTCTTCCATGACCTTATCTACTTGCTTCTAATGTGTGGAGAGGTTAGACACAGAGACCCTGGATGTGGTTGTGATATTTCTCTTATTCTGAGAGTGAATCATGAAGAAGAAAAAATTCCTCATCTTAGATATGACCTTCCTACATTTCTTAGCAGAGATCAAGTAAATAGCACTAGGTGGGACTACCTCGGGTATCCTGTACAATTTCATGTTCAAATTAATAATAACACTACGAGGCCTAGACTCATATGCAACATGACATTTCCATAAATAAGGTTGTCCCAAAAGAAAATAACAAAATTTGAGAGGAGAAACATCACACAATACCTCATCTTTGAAGGGCTTGATTTCGTACGACAGTCGACACTATTGGCTGACACGGAGATCGCTTCCTTGGCGGATCCATCCAATGGTGTAGGGTTGTGGGTGCAGTGTTATCAGCAGGGCCAGCCGCTTGACGACCTATACTGAGATGAGGCTCTTTTGGCTACCACTATCCACAATGAAGTGCAGCGGGGTGCCTTTTACCCACATCTGTGAATGGAATAGGCGTTCTCATTCTTCTGGCTTGTCTAGTTTATCATGATGGAGCTTGGTGGTAGCAATGATGGCACTGGGTTCCAAATCAATGATCTGTCTTCCCTTTTCTGGTTCTGGCTTAGATTTTGAACCCTCTTATGATTCATAGGCTTTCACTTCAGCCACCAGCGACTGCTTTGAGCGGTAGTCAACAATGTTATGCCAAGGGCTCTTATGGAAGTTGCACCACTTCCTGGTATCTTTCTTTGTCTTTCTGGTGTCCTTCTTTGCTTGACTAGTTGTCCTAATATTGTCCATATTTTCTTTGTCCTTTTTTCTGTGTGTTGGGGTCGCCCTTTCCTGGCTTTTGTTGTGAGGGGTTCCCAGGCCCAAATTGGTGCATCTTTAGTTTGAGCTTCTGCTCGATTTTGACGGCATATCAGTAGGTCACGCCCAAGGATGAGATGTCCAAAAATTTCATTTCGGTCTATATTCATCTATGTAGAGCGTCGCAATACTTGAGCACCATGTTTCTCTCTGAATCTTTGATACCCAGCTTGGTGCGCAAGGTATGAAAGATATTTGTGAAATCTGGTAATGCTTGGTCTCTTTCTTGCCGCAGTGTGGTCCATTTGGTATACAAGTCGTCATAACTTCCAAAATGGTAGTATTGTTACTTAATAGAATCCATGAAGGATTACCAAGTGGTCATGACTGTAAATAATGAGGGTTTCTCTATTTCCTTTTTCTCACAGAAAGTTTCTCACCAATCTTTGACATGGGGAATGGCTTTGAGGACCGCAAAAGTAATCTTTTCTCTATTCGAAAAGTTATGGACATAAAAATACCCTTCTAGTATATTCAACCACTTGTATACAACATCTGCATCTATATGAACTTCAAATATAGGAATATTGAAGTTTGTTTGTACCTTGAATGGGGTGGCACCTATGCTCGAAGAAGATGGGTCATCGATTGGTAGTCGCCAAAGGATTTGCACGAAATAATCCATCATCTCATTCCTTTGTTGCATGAGGGCTTCCTCAATCAACAGTTTGAAAGGATATCATATCCCATAATATTTATTTTCTCCTCCCATGAGAGGTCTCTTGGGAGTGCGAGAGTTATTTTCCTCAAGATAAACAAGCTCGAGACTCAACTCTTTGTACTCTGACCTTGTTGGGGACATGCATTAAGATGAAAAGAAGCAGACTGCTCTAATACCACTGATCCAGATTTTATGAGAAGAATGAAATGACTACATATTATTAATAGGTTCTTAACACAAAATAACAAAGATACAGTAAAACTGGTTTTCTATTCAGTAAGGAAATAAGCTGAAACTATAAAATGCAACAGAAACAAGCTTGTTGGAATGGTGGTGACTTATCTTTGAGAAGAGATGTGACGGATGAGCTCATTCGCAAGAAGATGATTACAATGAGGATTTGAAGGCCATTTTACAATAAACAGGAATGCCAAAAACCCTAGACATCCAAAAACCTAACCCTAGGAGATGAAGCGCCAAAAGTCATGTGGGCCCTGTCTGGGTAAGTTAGTACATCAACTTCCTGGGGTCATAAATTTTGCATATGATCTTTGTTTTAGGCATATGATAGACAGTTGGAAAGGTATCGTAGAGGAGATTCATTTTTGGGGCTCAATCATGCATGTGTCTATCATTCATAATCTCTATCCTGAAAAACCTTCATTTAGGCCCTCAAAATGGCCCCGAAAGTTAAAACTGCTAAAAATAGTAAATTGTCAAAATTGTCAGAAAACTTTTTTGAGACAGTTGGAAAAGTTGGGTGGCCACAAATATCCACCTAGATCATTCCTCTACATATATTATAGGTAAGTCATGAAAACAATACATAAGTGGGATTAAACCCTTATAAGCAACCCACCACAAGCTTAAACCCTTATAAGCAACCTACCACAAAAACGTAGGCCTACAAATGTGAAGTGCTCCTCTACAAGTGACACATCTCAATCTCCAAAGTGACAAAAACCCATAAGAAATTCTCTTAGGAAAGTTTTCTACTCCTCCAATTTCCAACACTCCTCCAAGTGCTCCAATTCTCTAACACCTCTCCAAAGCAAGATGTCATCTCTAGGTCCACACACCTCCAAGTCCACTCCCTTAGTGCAAGATAGCACCAATCAAATACAAGACTACTAGTAAGTGATCCAAGAAACCCTGCTTTGAATAGGATTCAAAACCTTCCTCCATAATTCCCAACTCTCCTCCCCGAGTGAAAGGGATCCTCTAAGAAAGAAACCATATCTTCATGCTCTAGTTACATGAAGAAGTCACCATGTCGTCCAAGGTCTCGAATGCTCCAAGGAAGAACATGAATCAAGCATCCATATGAGGTCAAAAGATTAATGATAAAACCACCTCAAATGTTCAAATAAATCATGGAACAACCAAGGGATCATCCATATACCATGTACCCCAGATCACATGAATCACCCCCAAAGCATGGTGTAAACACTTGCGAAGTAACCCTGAAAGCTAACACTACCTCTTTACAAGAAAAGTGTTTTCACCAACATCATTTTTCTCCCTCTACAACTCCACCAAACTTGTGATTTGAAATATGTACCTAATGCAATCTCAAAATCAACCCAAATATCATTCTCCATCAAGGTATCACAAATATACTCCTCAAAAACATTGGAAGGCTCACAAATGGAAGAAACCAACAAACATGACTATCATATCTCCTAGGAGGAATACTCTCCTTCACTAAATATTTGGGTGCTCCCACATTCCCATGTGCATCCTATAATGTCTAAGTAAGCCATATTGGCCTCCAACATGCTAGAGTAGAATGAGAGGTCATATCCACCCTCAATCTCATCTTGTCTACCTTAGAATCTATCTCTAGAGAAGCAACCTCCTCACTTCCTTCAATCACTGAAGGATATACATGTAAACTAGAATATGTCACATCCCCATCAAACTTAACTCCTTCTATATGAGAAATATTGAAGTAAGAGTAACATATTGGTCAACTCCCTCTACTTGAGAGAATCCAATAACCATGTCCCTATAGGCTACAACACTCCTATCAACTGCAAATTTGGAATGAATTAATGATTCCATAAATATCTCCATAACATATTTCCATGCATCCTCTACACATGCTTCCTTAATACTATGAGGTGCATCCAACATCCCACTACAATGTACAAGTGCCATATTATTATCAAGAAACCTATAAATGCCACTATATAACACACCTCTACATAACATCCTTGAACTAGATAGACTACGATCATTAATGATGCAACGTTGTCCTTCAAAAATGAAACTCTATACTAAAGCTTATCGATATAAGAAACTGAAATAAGATTATTTCTCAAACTAGGAACAAACAACACATTACTCAAATCAAGAACATCCCCTTAGGGTGTCTTGAAGAAAATGGAGCCCACTCCTCTCATAGGATATGTAGCATCATCACCCATCTCCACACTCATACCTCCCTCTTGCATCTGAAACCTACTAAATAATGACTTTTCATGTGTCATATGTATCGAAGCTCCACTATCCACATACCATCCAACACTAGACACAGTGTTAGAAGATAAACAAGTGAAGGTGATCTCATGCCAAGACGATGACCCATCCACTCCAACTACAATAACTGCAATATATACACCCTATATTTGTTACTTGACCTTCCCTTTATTCTTCAAACATTAGCTAGCATAATGATCCATCTAATCACACTTGAATCATTTTACCTTGCTCAAGTCTTTCTATCATGTGCCTTCTTTCTTCTTGTAGTTTTTCCTGCTACCCTTCTTTGTCCTCCCGATGAGAGAAATATCATCTACCTCTTCTTGATGATTTGAACAAGACTGCAAAATTATTTTTCCCTACACAAAATCAATCCAAATATTCAAAAACTTTGGCATGGCCTCACAAGCATAAACACCCTAAACAAATGGCATCCAAGAAGGAACAATTCCATCCAAAGAAATGGACACCAAGCCTTGATCCTCCACATATGTTCCAATGGCATCCAATTGATCTCTCAACTCAGTGATCATGTTCAAATAACTCACCATAGTATATATCGTTCTCATCAAAAATTTTGAATGTTGATTTTTCAAAATAATATGTTGGAAAACACAAGTTTTGAAACTACTCAACCAAAGATCCAAACATATCCTTATCTATCTTATCCTATGCAATGTGAGAAGTGAACTAATCCTTCACAAAATAAAATAAAAATATGACTCTCTTAACATTGAATTCATTCTTCTAATGAGTAGCTAACTATGTTAGATCATGGGATTTGTAATCACTTTCACAACATTCTCCCAAAATTCAGCTTCCTCCATAAGCATTTGAAGCCTGAGCTTCCATGGAAAAAATTTGAAAACCCCTTCCAACTTATTACACTCTCTAACAATGAGAGTCGTCTTACACATCCTAAAACAATCATCAAATGCACAAATTAACAATATATGAAGTAGACAAAACCCTTTATAGGATCCAAGTGTTTTTCTCAAACAACCTAGGGTTTCACATCCAACAATTTGCTAGCACAAATTTCCACCCTCCAATTGAGCTGATAATTTTGTTAGGACAACAATGAAAACCTAGCTAATTAAAGGAGTAATGGCCCCAATTGTCACTGACCAAAACCCCTCTTCGTTTGGGCTACGGCTTGCTATCCTCTGGGGGAAGTCCCTAGGCACAATGAAGMACCTTGTTGATGTATTTAAGTCTAATTTATACGTATAAAACCTACAAAACAACAAGTTGTTCATCTTGGAAAACGTGTGAAAGAAATCTAAAATGATGAGGAAAAGCAATTTTCTRCGCTTGGAGGGAACTTGCATGGTTAGAAAAATGATAATAGACTGGAACGAAGAAGAAAACTATTCAAAAATATCATATTTAATCATGATGAACAACTCAAAAAATGACATATCARATTACAAATTTACCATAATACCACCAAGAAACATTTTTGAAGACAAATGCACACTTCTTTATTTATGGAGCTTACAAGAGGAYTGTTTGTGCCAMACTTGGCAAGCCTACAACCGGTACAGTGACTACTTTTCTCAAAGAGGAGCCACTAGACTAGAGAAYAAGAGAGAAGAGAATGAGAGAGACAYTATGTTGCTACTGCATGAACCGACCAAGAACCTCTGTSAAGCATCCAATATATAGCATAAGTAYGACACATATCCCAAGGGAGAAGGAGAAGACACATCAGTGGTTAAATTTGGATTATAAGTGCATGAGGAAGAGAGATGTGTGAGGAGTGTGAGACGAGTGASTATATGTGAGAGTTTGCATCAAGTTTACATGCACACAAGAGAGGAGAATGCACCCTAAAACTTAGGAAGGCAYACTTGAAGAAGAAAGGGAGAAGTAATGAATGATAATGAATGTGAATTGGCTTTATGAAGTGAAAGAAATGCATGGAGGAAAAAATTAGTTTTCTAATGCATGTCCTTTTTCTAAAATTGATCAAAGCATGAGTGAGTTATGGCTAAGAGAAAATTCGCCCTATCTTTTAGGGAAATTCCTAATTTTTAGGAAAATACATTTTAAACTCAATTGGAGACGAATTTTAAGGAGTTGATGCATGAAAAGTGGAGGGGTGATTATACGGAGGAGTATCCAGCTAAATTTAGGCTGAGTTATGAGACTCCCTTTTCTCAATTAATTAATTATGTATGCTCAAGTATTGGAAATATGTGACCCATGTCTAGGTGGATGCCACATCACTCTATAACTATGCCACATGTCAATCTATGAGGGTGCCACTTGGCACTGCATGTATGATGATTGTACTTGCTAAATATAGACATTTCTAAAAATAGAATCCAGCTCCTAAATTTTAGGAAACTGTCTGCATCACCCAGGATGATTGGGAGAACACCACCACATGTCACTATCTAAAAATAGACACTACTAAAAATAGAAATGCACATGAATTCCCTTGAATTTATACTCATTGATCTCGTCTTTCCACAAGGGATCTGAATAGGTGATCAGAAATGACATGTGAACCCTAATGATCAACCTGCTAAAAATAGTAAAGTGTGCCATATCATCCCAAAAAATATCCAAAAGACTATGGATGTCTCAAGGATTAATATTGCATGCTCAGAATATGAATCTGAGACCTAGAGAAAAACTCACTAAAAATAGAAAGTTCTTGCATGTCGCCTAGAAAAGTGTCATCGGGCCTAGAATCATGCAAGGAATCATACTGTATGCTCATAAAAACTCCAAATTGTCAAGAGACCCATTGAAACTGCCTCTTAAAAAATAGAAACACATGTTGTATGTATACATCTCTCTCAAAAATTTCTGGAAACCAAGTCAACTCTAATAATGAACCAAACAACCATGTATTGATCATATACCTGCCTCCAATGGGAACCAACCTCTTTCTCAAAAATAGTGCTAAACTCTGGGAGAATCTCAAAATGCCAACCAAAGGAATGCATGCTAGCTCTTAACCCTCAAGATTTTCAAGGGTGAAAATCTAGGGGTAAAAAATGGCGACTCAAGGGGACAGGATCCCCTTGTGGGATGTCAAAAAACATAAGAATCTTTGTGTTTGTAACAATACTACTCTATGATAAATCTGTAAGATGTAATGGTGATGCTCTAAAAACTGAGGAATGTATACCAAAAATACCCCTGTAACTGTGAGGAAGGAAAAATGGCCATGTAAGTTGATCCAAAAAAACCTATAAGCTAACATGTAGTACCAAATCCTGTCCAATGGGCCATGGAGTCAAAGTATATAATCCTCCAACTAAAAAATGAAAACCAAGGGATCTCATCCAAATATTCTACCTGCTACCACCCAACAATGTACACTCCTCCCTACGGAAAATGTGTTGATGTCGACACAAGGGAGAGATTCACTTCATAAGATGTCAATAATGTAAACACTTGTGAAGAGAAAAGGAACACCACCAATAGTGTCAATGGGTCCTAAGGTATGAGCACAACTTGGCACTGTGAAAAGATATTTTGAAGTCAAACAATGACAAGGATCATCCAATCAAGGCCCAATGATACGTATCCTTGTCGAATGTGAAATAACTGCCAATGAGGCTAACGACTACCAAGGTTATCTACTTCTAAGTCATATGTAGATAATGTGTAGAAGTCGATACAAGATGATTTTCTAATAAGAAGAGAAATGTTGTCTCTCTTCCCTCAGTACGAATTGATAACTCAATAATATCAATATGAGGGAACCAGGTACCATATCCCTATGCTAGATGGGGGGGAAACTGACTCAAAGAGGAATACTAAATGATAAGAGATGAGGAGACAAGACATAAGATGACTCAAGACACTCTTATGTCTCCTCGAACTACCCATCTTAAAATCCTAATGCTTTGCGAACAATGACAAACAGGACCCCCACCCAAACTCACTCTAATTATAGACACACCGGATCGGCATGCATAAGATAGACATTCAAATTTTGACCCAAGAAAAACACTAGTGGACAACCATTTATTCATGAAAGGAAAAACACACAAGACACGAACACAAGCTGATATAAGTAGGAAAAAAAATAGTGGCATGTATGCAAAGACGGAAGTAGTTAACCGAAGGGAAAAGACACTACAAGGAACATGTAGATTGTTGTCCTAAAACTGTAAAAAATCAGCAAGAAGGAAATATTAAAATGACAATGCGGAAAGGAAAGACAACTACCCTAGACCCAAAAAAAATTACATCAAAGCTTCCATGATTAAATCATCATACTCAAAGAACCAATGTAACCATGCAACCAAATGATTAGTCCGACGAGAGAGGTCAACAAATTCAACCTTCTAGGGGAGCCACCATGAAATCTCATTTGACCCAAAACTTCCTTGATGTACTTGCTAGTGAAGGCATAGCTGAAGGTTGCTAGCCGAATGAAAGTTGCTAATTGGGGCTTAGAACATGGTATTTCAAAAGTAATAAGTGTGAATGTCTGAGATTTGAAACTCTTGGCATCTACCTACCGAAATACTTCCATCATTCTGAGCTCAATTGGGACATGGTGGATTCTGATATCCAAGCTATGATCAATCTCATGACCCTGAAAAACAAGATCTGGTTGTTGGAATGTAGGTAGAGTGTAAGGGACATCATCCTCTGGTTGAACCAAAAGTAGGTCCTCCTGTTGTAACGGTATCTAATCAAGTTGTTCCTAGATGACTATTGTGATAGGCAAGGATGAAAAATCTTGTTGATTGATCTCAACTTGATTAACATGTGGTTCCTCCTCTTGAAACTTTTCATATTCGCTAATGGGAGGAACTAATGAACACTCTTGAGTATTAAAATCTTCACCTTCATCTTCTAGGAACTCCACATGTGACCCAAATGGTGCATATATTGGTTCTGGATCATCTAATATTGGGCTATAACCCTCCTATTCATATATGGGAACTTGATATGGTGCAAGTTGTGGTTCATCTTTAATAACACATACTTCTTGCATTGCTTTAAAATTCGGTAGTTGAAAGTCATGGATCGGAATAAAGCCATAAGATACCATAAAATCTCTTTCCAACTTAATAGCAGCAACCTAGGCATCCTCCAGAGTTTGAGGTTCCTTATTTCTGAGAAAAATACCCAAAATTCCATCAAATGACTCAAGATAAAAAATCAAAGCACAAGCATCATTAGGCCTTATAGTAATAGGAAATTTATAATAATTTTTGGAAAAATGAGCATTAAAATCAGTGACAATTTCATCCCCATTCTTTTTAATATGAGTAAAAGCATTAATTAAGGAAGAATTTTTTGTCTTATTCACGCATCTTTCAATAAACTTCTCCTGGAAAGAATCTCATCCATCAATGGAGGAATCTGGAATGGATTTGTACCATATATGTGCCTCCCCCTCAAGGGTCAACACAAACATCCTCGTCATCACATCCTCATGTTCCACCTCAAAATCATTCAACAATTTTAAAAAAGCAACCAAGTGGTCCTCAATCGATTCTCCCGACCTTCCTGTAAACAAAGGTAATCATTTAATCCATTTACGTGCAGGTAAGTAATGAGGATAATATGGGAATGCAACAAAGCTTAGTGGGTCAAAAGTAGAAAATATCCACCTTATTGGTGGCCTCACAGCTACAGCCATATTGTTAATCTCATATAGAAACAAGCACAATTGCTACCCTACTAATAGATCGAGATGGAAATAAAAGGAAATATGAAAATTTCGAAGATACACTCACCATAGTGCTCGTCAAAAAGGAGCTTACCTAATATATCTTAAGCTTACCAACTTTAAGAGGAGTTTTTGGTGGAATGATAGCCTTGTTCCGTAAATATGTTAGAGTTACTTCAAACTTGAAACTAGACTTTGTGAGGGAATCAAAACTAAAAGATCTTCTTGTGTAAGTCCTCTGTGGATTCGTCCCAGTATCTTGTGGAGTCACCAGGTGAGTTAGAAAAAATAAAACAATTAAATAAAAAACTCATTGATTTTCGTTTACCAAGGTTGGCATTCCTCAGCAACGACGCCAATTTGTTAGCACAAATTTCCACCCTCCAATTGAGATGATAATTATTATGATAGTTATTAAAACCTGGCTAATTAAAGGAGTAATGGCCCCAACTGTCACTAACCAAAACCCCTCTATGTTTGGGCTAGTTCTTGCTAGCCTCTAGAGGGAGTCCCTAGGCACAATGAAGTGCCTTGTTGTTGTCTTTAAGTCTATTTTTTGCGTATAAAATCTACAAAACAATAAGATGTCCGTCTTGGACAATGTGTAAAAGCAATCCAAATGATGAGGAAAAACAATCTTCTACACTTGGAGGGAACCTGCAAGGTTAGCACAATGATAATAGATTGGAAAGAAGAAGAAAACTATTCAAAAATATCATATTTAATCATGATGAACAACTCAGAAAATGACATATCAGATTACAAAGTTACCATAATACTGCCAAGAAAGAGGTTTGAAGACAAATACTCACTTCTTTATTGATGGAGCTTACAAGAGGATTGTGTGTGCCACACTTGGAAATCCTACAACCAGTATAATGACTACTTTTCTCAAAGAGGAGCCACTAGACTAGAGAACAAGAGAGAAGAGAATGAGAGAGACAATATGTTGCTACTACAAGAACCGACCAAGAACCTTTGTGAAGCATCCAATATATAGCATAAGGAGTGAGCATATCCCAAGGGAGAAGGAGAAGACGCATGAGTTGTTGAATTTGGATTCTAAGTGCATGAGGAAGAGATATATGTGAGGAGTGTGAGATGAGTGAGTATATGTTATTATATGTGAGAGTTTGCATGAAGGTTACATGCGCACAAGAGAGGAGAATGTGCCCTAAAACTTAGGAAGGTGCACTTGAGGAAGAAAGGGAGGAGTAATGAATGATAATGAATGTGAATTGGCTTTATGGAGTGAAAGAATGCATGGAGGAAAAATTTAGCTTTCTAATGCATGTCCTTTTGCTAAAATTGACAAAATCATAAGTGAGATATGGCTAAGAGGAAATTCGCCCTATTTTTTAGGGAATTTGCTATTTTTTAGGAAAATACGGTTTAAACTCAACTAGAGACAAATTTTAAGGAGTTGATGCATGGAAAGTGGAGGGGTGATTATACGGAGGAATCTACGGCTAGATTTAATCCCAGTTATGTGACTCCCTTTTCTCAATTAACTATTAATTCATGCTCAAGTATTGGAAATATGTGACCCGTGCCTAGGTGGGTGCCACATCACTCTGTAACTTTGGCACATGTCGATATCTAAGGGTGCCACTTGGAACTGCATGGATGATGATTGTACCTGCTAAATATAGACATTTCTAAAATTAGAATCCAAATCCTAAATTTTAGGAAACTGTCCACATCACCGAGAATGACTGGGAGAACATTGCCACATGTCACTGTCTAAAAATAGACACTACTAAAAATAGAAATTTGTCTGAATGCCCTTGAATTTATACTCATTGGTCTCGTCTTTCCACAAGGGATCCAAATATGCGATCAGAACTGACATGTGAAACCTGGTGCTCAACCTGCTAAAAATAGTAAATTGTGCCACATCATCCTGTAAAAGATCTAAAAGACTCTAGATGTCTCAAGGATCAATATTGCACGCTTCTGAATCTGAATCTGAGGCCTAGAGAAACACTTGCTAAAAATATAAATCTCTTGCACGTAGCCCGAAAAAAGTGTCATCGGGCCTAGAATCATGCAAGGACTCATAGTGTATGCTTATAACAACTCCAAATTGCCAAGAGACCCACTCAAATTGTGTCTCCTAAAAAATAGCAGCACCTTATGTATGTATACATATCTCTCAAAAATTCCTGGAAACCAAGTCAACTCTAACTCTGAACCAAACAACCAAGTATCGATCATATACCTACCTCCGATGGGAACCAACCTCTTGCTCAACACTAGTGCTAAACTCTAGGAGAATCTCAGAATGTTAGCCAAAGGAATGCATGTTGGCTCTTAACCCTCAAGATTTTCAAGGGTGAAAATCTAGGGGTTAACACAACCTCAACAAGGTCAACAACCACTCTCAAGTAAACCACAGGGTAAATACCAACTCCCTCTTACACCTAAATTGATCTTAGTGACAAAAGCCCTGATACCATGTAGAAGTTTTTTGAATAGGGAAATTAATGCAACTCCAAAAATTTCACCTTACAAGGAGGTTTCCCAAATCTTAACCCTGTGAATTTTTAGCCTTAGGGCTGATTTTAATTATACATAAAACAAAAATGACTATGGACAATAATTTATTTGTTCACAACTTGAATCACTAATATAATTCAAGAGAAAAGATACCAATCTTATGCCACTAAGTTTCAGTCCTCTAGGGAAATTTTATCATGCATTAACTAGATTTAAAAATTACTTATATGACATCAATTATGACTTATAGTGAAGTATATCCTATTGTCTTCAATATATATTTTAAAACCCTTAACGATTCCTCATTAACATGTCAAATCAGTGAAACAAATATGAGTTGGTAATTACAAAACGATAAACACAATGATCATAAAAATCGAATCTACAAATAGACAATATTTTACAATTGAAAACTTAACACACACACACACACACACACACACACACACACACACACCCCTATATATATATAAAGTATATGTACATACTATACCTTCATCCCAAGGCTAGTAAAATCCTCTAACTCTCCAAAACCCTAGCTAAGGAAAACCACGAAAAAACCTAGCTACACCAAATATCCTCCACAAACAAGTATCACACTAACAAGACCTCTTTGCTCCAAGCAAGACATAACTTGTATCTTATCCTTCCAACAATCATAAGCTTCTTCTTCCCCAAGGCTCCTCACAAACTGTAGCTCCTTGGTATTATTAGAGTAAAACCCTACCCCTAACACATTAAAAGAATCCTAAAAGAACCCTAGCGCTCCAATACCAAGAGAGAGAAAATACAATGAAAAATCTGCAAGAGAGAGAGAGAGAGAGACTTAATCACTCTTCTCCTCACATCTCTAAACAAAATATGATCAAGATTATGAATGAAAGGCCTATCTTCTTCCTCTATATATATGAGAGGAAAGGGAGGTCAACAATACACAAGTGGGCCTAAACCCTTACAATCAACCTACTACAAACAAATAGGCTCACACATGTCAAGCACTCCTCTACAAGTAACACATTTCAATATCCAAGGTGATAACGATCCATAAGAAATGCTCCAAGGCAAGGGTGTTACTCCTCCAAGTGCTCCAATGCTCCAACACCTCTCCAAAGAAATGTGTCATCATCGGATCCACCCACCCACAAGTCCATTCCCTCGAACCAAGATAGCATAAGTCAGGTACAAGCCTGCTCTTATTAAATGATCCAAGCAAACCTGTGTTGTCTAGGGCTCAATTCCCTCATCCACAATGCCCAATGCTCTTCCTCTAGTGAAAGACATCCTTATAACAATCAACACTATCTTTGTTAAATTTAGAGCTGCTATTAAGTTCTTTTCAATCTACTAGACAATAATAGCATAAGCAGGATCACTGAGAGAAACACAATCACAAGGTACACAAAAAAAATTCTTGGGAAACCCTCAAGGGGGAGAAAACCCAGCAAAAATTTCCTTAATATAGATTTCCAATACAATGCCAAGATAAAAGATCAAACCACCAAGAATAACTAAGATTGAGCAATGCGCCTCTCTCTCCTTCTTCTAGCAATTGCAGTTATCTCCAAAACTTGCGCACTAAATGAGTGACTGAGTGAATGTGAGAATGAGGCGCTAGCCTCTCTTATTTATACTAGCTGAGGAGTGCTAGGGTTGTTTATTTTCATCAAGCATGGCCGACTTCTTCATCTAGTGGCTAAAACCACTTTAATTAGCCCTAGGGGATGACTTCTCAATTAGCATCATTTGATTAGGGTTTGACCAATCCACAAAAGGGCATTTGGTCATACAAAAGTCCCGACATGATTAGTCCACAAAAGGAGATTGATCTACATGATAATAACTCAGTTATAATTAGAATATTCTTCATAGTTACAATATTTCAACCTTCCCCCTTAACAAGAAGGGTATTCTATAATACAACATCATCAAGAGAGAGAGAGAGAGAGGGTAGCAACATCATCATCATTTGGAACACTGATTGGCGCATCTATAAATCATCGAAAGTTTTTCTCATCATCAATAACATCATTGTTCACAACATGGAGCTGGGATAGTATCATCATCGTCATTCATAGCATGGAGCTAGAATAGCATCATCATCATCATTCACAGCATGGAGCTAGAAAGGCATCATCGTCATCATTCTCTGATCAACATTAATTAGTATAAAACTAATACAAAATCATCAATTAGTACAATATTGATACATCATCATCAACATCTTCAACATGAAGTTGAAGTAGAAATATCATCATCATCTTCTACATGAAGCTGAAGTAGCATCATCATCATCGTATTCAGCATGAAGTTGAAGCATCAACATCAATAGAATGAATCTATAATAATAATATCACCAACACGAGGCTAGTACACCAACATCAATAGCACGAGGATGGTACATCAACATGAACAACACAAGGCTGGAGCAACATAAACAACACAAGGTTGAGAAAACAACATCATCAACATGAGGTTGAGATAACAACATCATCCACATCATCAGCACAAGGTTGAGATAACAACATCATCAACACGAGGTTGAGATAACAACATCATCAACATCATCAGCACAAGGATGAGATAACAACATCATCAACATGAGGTTTAGATAACAACATCATCAGCATATGGAAACAAAATGAGGCAGGT
Organism: Picea glauca; assembly: GCA_000966675.3. NCBI lineage: Eukaryota > Viridiplantae > Streptophyta > Pinopsida > Pinales > Pinaceae > Picea > Picea glauca. The sequence goes on from JZKD02S1843673.1 coordinate 38,256, forward strand.
GCAACAACAACATTTTGTGGTACTCTGACAAACCTTAGGGATCTTCCCATGAATCATAAGATTCCCTAGGATATAAAATCCTAACGGAGCTACCACGTGGTACTCTAATAGACCGTCCTTACCGGACCTTCGGGATCTACCCAGGAATCATAGGATTTCCTAGGATTATAAAAATCCTAACAGATATGCCACTACTGACCACAATTGGCATATACATGCACAGGTACTCTGACAGACCATCCTTACCAGACCTTCAGGATATGTCCAGGGATGATTAGTCCCCTAGGATATAAAATTCTAACTCAGTTACCTGTTGTTGGTCAGGATACCATAGTATCATCAGCATCACTCCCCCTTTCGAAGGAGGTCCTTTCAGACCATACCAATCTTGTCTCGAAAGTATTCAAACTTTACATGAGACAGAGGCTTAATCAACACATCTGCAACCTACTCATCTGTGTCAACATATTGGAGCTTTACAACTCCCCTTTGCACCATATCATGAATGTAGTGATACCATATTTCTATTTTCTTCGACTTGTCATGGAACACAGGGTTCTTCATCATCTTTATGCAACTCCGGTTATCACATAGAATCATAGTGGCTTCCATCTCCAGATCGAATAGACATGTCAACAACTTATGAATCCATATGGCTTCACAACTAGCATAGCATGCTACAATGTACTCCGCTTCTATCGTGCTGAGAGAAATAATGGATTGCTTCCAGCTCTACCATGAAGTCATGGTTTACCCCAAACTGAAACAACATCTTGAAGTGCTCTTTATATCATAAACACTTCCATCCCAATCTAAATTAGTATAACCAACTAGTATGAATTCATGATCTCCAGAATAGCAGAGACCATATTCCAATGTACCCTTAAGGTATCTCATCACATGTTTTGTAGCTACAAGGTGAACATGTCTAGGCTCTACCAGATACTGACTCAAGGTGTTCACAGCAAATCATATATCTAGTCTGGTATTTGTTAAATACATCAATGAACCAATCATTTGTTTGTACAGAGTAGCATCAATCAATTCTGACGAAGTATCAACGAGGAGATTCAACTTTGTTTCCATGGGTGTGTTCATGACTTTACAACATATCAAACCTCTTTGGTATTTCAATTGCATACTTCCCTAAGGAAGATCTTCTCTAGGCTCTACCAATCCTTAGGACCTAAGAAATAATGTATCAGGCTTAGGTCTTTCATCTCAAATTCTACAGCAAGCTTCTTCTAGCAATCTGTGATGAGATTTTCTTCACCTGTTGTAACACCCCGTTTCCCCTAGTCTTTAAAAATAACTATATTGGCCAAGAAATATTGTAGACTCAAAGATGTGAATGTGTGATTTTGAATGGACCTTAGTATAAAAGTTCGAAAAATGTAAATAATATTATGAATATATGTTGCAGGACTGCTGGGAGGGGGATGTGCTGAAAAGAGACCACAATGGCAGATGAAAGGTGGTGGAAGGCACCTGGAATGGTAGCGTTAACTTCCAACGAAACCAATATTGTATTTGGTCTTCACTGGCCCGAAGATCAAGAGCGGCTCGCTGGCCCCGAAATGAATTACTTGCCAAGTTGGTAGGTAAAGAGGATCCTCATGAGTTAATGAGGGATGGGGGTGAACCGCCCATCTAGGGAAGGCTCAGACATGACCACCGCGGGGAAATTTGTGCCACACACAACCTCGCCGGAAAAGAAACGCAGGAAAGAGGTGTGGGAGGGGGAAGTCGTGACAGAGATCGCAAGAGAGGAGAAATTGGAAGGACTCTGGAAAAATATACAGAGGGATTGATAGGCAGAGAAGAAGGAGAGTAACCTTCGTTCACGACTTCTGACGAACAGAGACTTAGTCTCACAGCATCATGGTATAAGCTCAGAGTGGCTAGTGGTAAATCCATTCGGAATCATTGAGCCTACGGTTGGGTGGAAACAAGCACCCCTCTCAGCAGTTACATCAAACCTGGTGTTTTTCTGATAAGTGTTATATCTCGTATCTTGAAATATAATATTTTGGCATGTATGCTCTT
>JZKD02S1843673.1:47864-87853 GCA_000966675.3 Picea glauca
AGGAGGTCCTATTGGAATAATTCTCATTGGACGTGGGATGTTTCCAGGTGAAGACAAATACAATCCATGTAAGTGGATGAGGTGGTGAGGGATGTTTGAGCAATGGGTGAAATGATGATAGGGGAATATATGGCTTACTTGTGGGAGCCTCTGAAGAGGGTGATATGCACCTTTTCATGGATGCAAATGTTTCCAAGCTCATTCAATGCCTTTTATCTTTTTATTTTCTTTTCTTTTCTTTCAAGAGACTAGTTAGGGGACACTGCCCTAGCGTGGTGACCAGTGGTGACAATGTTACCCACAATCATTTCACAGAGATGAGAAGGTTGGCTCATGATGAGACCCTCTTTCTCTTGGCTATGCCACCAAGAGCCACTACCATGGCGTGGTGACCATCTAAATGGTAGAGTCATACCACTACATACCCATGGACCTAATAGGTTGGCTCGTGATGAGACCCCGTATCCTCCAAATAGGTCTTGATTTTATTATTTTATGGGTCCCTTTGTTTATTGTTGAGAATCCTTTTATTGCTTTCTCGAGGATCCCTGGGTGAAGCATCTAAAGGTTTTGTTCTTTTGGATTTTATATTTTGCCAGCTAATTTTACCCTATGGTCCTTTAGCCCCTTCTTCCCACAAGGCAAGGTAATGGATGATGACCTTTTATGAACTCACCCAGTGGCAACTCAAACCCTATGGGAACCAACTTTCTAAGGCATATTGTCATTCCCCCTAGGTGTGGACAAGTGGAAAGGCATAAGTTCCAAGTAAACATCAGAAGTAAAAATAATTAACTGCACATATTCAAATGTTTTGAGAATCAGAGTGACACATACTATGATACCCAGACTCATTACCTCATGGAGCAAGACTCGTTGTTGTTGAAGGACCAGGTCGATGGGATGGATGTTGTTGCTACTAACAAGATGGAGGCATTGAAGAAGAAGGATGGGCCCTCGGTACTCCATGTCTAGGACCTGTGGGCCTCGATACATAATATCCTTAGTTGTCCCTAGGCTAGGGGATAACATCTTGCTCCAACTCGGGGACATGTTCTCATCGTAGAGCGCATGAGAACCTCAACATATTTGGCATGACCTGTGACCTGCTTGATCTCAACAAAATTATTAGTAATCATTTGGGGTGGTGATATCACCCCTGACTCATATATGGTACAAAAAATGAAAGTAAGAAAGCATATATACCAATGGAAACACAACTACTCTAGCATGAAATGTAGATGGTATATACAATGAATGAAAATGACTACCTACTTACCTGTACTTACCTCTGAAGTTAAGTCTCTGCCCGCTGATGGGGTTTAAGGAGGTGTCTGCTAAATGGTAATGGGTGCCTTCTGTTAGCACCAGAACTCACCCCTGGATTGCAGCAGGGATGAGCCTGATACCCATCAATTTATATGTCACAATGAGTAATTTAAGGGTGTTGAATGGTCATAGACCCAAAAGAATATCGCTTTAACTCAAAAAACTAGGCTAGAAATGCACAGGGAAGTGAGGGACATAACTAAATTGAGTCAATAAATGAGTTTAAAGGCGAGCAGAGGGAAGACTTGATGAGAAAATGAGAACAAGATTGTTATGGGCACCCGACCTTCCAACACCTTGAAGAAGATAAACTCAGGCTCGATGATGATTTCTAGCCCAGGTTTCAGACCTTGAAATGTGTCTATAAAAGACATAGTTCCAACTACGTGATGATTAAACCTCCATCACCTAGAAACTACAACAGCTCGACTGGATCCTCCAATTATGAGCCATTCATTGTAAGGGGGAATAAGGCAACACAGAAAACTGATAAAAACTGGTGAAAACATTGCAGTGATCAAACCTACATCATCCTACAACATTATGACCCTCGACTGGATCCTCCAATTTCGAGTGTTTTAACACAGTGTTTACAAAGAGATGGAAAGAGGAAGCTCACTTCTATTAATCTAAAAGTCTCAAATCAAAATACATAACCAGGCACAGTTCTGGTGTTAAAACATATTACAAAAATGGGAGCTCTGCTCAACCAAATACCTTTTCAAAAATGACAGAACTCCCTACTTATTCTCAAAAAATTCCCTTTCTGTAGAAGAGGCGTGCTCGAGTTAATGCATTGAAGGCATTACATTTGCATGTTTCCTGACAGACTATCCATGCAGTCTCCTGTCATATGCAAGCATTTCAGAACGGACCTGCATATGAGTTGACTGGTTGACAGTCCTTTTCTAGTCTTTCCATTCATGGTGGAAATGATGTTTAACTGCCACCACCTGCCTTAATAACTGTTTCATCAGGATCAGAGAAGCCCCGAGTCAAAACTGCACCCAGGAGACATGGCAGCCTCTGCATCCTGCCAATTGGAGTTGAGTTGGATGCTTGCAGGGATGGCTAGGTAGCGGTCATGGATGAGGGTTTGGTGGGGGCGATGGCGTGATGGGCAGGCTACTGGGTTGTGTGATGGCCATGTAGAGGAAACACGGAGGCTAGGAAGAAGTTGTGGGAGTGACACAGCGGGAGCTGTGGTGGAGCGAAAGTGATAGGGGAGCGGGATATGTGACAGATAAAGGAGAGAGGAGTGGAGGGACAGGTGTTGGCGGGATGGCTATGGGGCAGCCACTTGTCGGCCTGAGATAGGATCAGGAGCCATGAAAAGTGGTTTGAAACTTCCTTATTTTGCGCCCAGTGCGTGTCTTTGGCTGACACATAGTGCCTCCACAAACCGTGGTAGTTTCCCTGGCCCTCTCTACCTTTTTTAAAGGCCGCGCATGTTGAGGCCCCGATATAGCCATCGACCGTCGATCTGGAGCATGCAGATCTCAGTCGCCCGGATGTACACACCTCTTAGCACAATGTGACAAGCGGTCACATCAACCTCGACAGACTTAGGATAAGCTCCATCTAGTGGGTTTTTGTCCCCTTTCTTTGCATTTTGTTTCCTTGAGGCCAAATCCAAAGGAAAAACTCACCCCTGCAAGAATATGTGATAACATTAGGCTCCATGGGGGATAGAGTCCTCCCTGCGAGGCTCTAAAATATCCTTCTGCAATTCCAGTCACCTTATGTTGGGCTATGGAGTCAAGCTCAAAACACCCTGGTAAGGGATATATGTCGAAAAATAAAATGAAAACAAACTTACAAGGGCTCCAAGGAGATTATTTATATACAGACCTAAACTAATTTATTTGTTACATAGTGCTAGGTGAAAGCAAATTTCCACCATAGCCAATCAAGTAACTTCCTGAATCGAAGCACTCTTAATCTATCATTGAGTGGTAATAGATGATGCAACCATGACAGCAGAACAGTTACATCCTTCAGCTTTCCTCCTATTGCTAAAGGTGAGATGAATCTGAGAGGCTTCAGATCATGGAGGAAATGCAACTCCATGTACTCCCTGAATGGCTCATAGAATGAGTGGCAGCTCTTGGAAAATTTGTAACACGCAGCCTAATATGCTCCACAGCTGCTCACACGTGGCTCAATATTGTTGATAAGCACAGGTGGAAGAGGAGTTGATGTAGACTGACTGGTCTCAAGTGATGGTTTCTTGCTTACAGGCTCTGGACAGGAGATAAACTACCCCTTCTGCTGCTCTTCATGGCTTTCCTAGGGGTCAGATTCATAATCATCATAAACATGACTGGGGGGAAAGCTTTTTTCTTCAATCTGTTGCTCAGTGATTTCTGTAGGCCCGGGATGGTTGATTTCCTCATGATAATATTCTTCATGAAAAAGAGGATAAGGCTCTACCGTGTGTTCTTGTATGTCCTGCATATCCATCTCGGAATTTGATTCATAGTTGTCATATACAGGTTGGTCACTCCCCTGATCAGAAAACTGTGATGTAGGGCTTTGTTGCTCCTCATCAGAATAATCGTCAAATCTAAGGACAACAAGCGTGTCATGAGAAGAATGCAAGACCTCTACAATCATGGAATCTTCATCATCGTCCACAGTAGGTCTGCCAATAACATCTGCTTCAAGGGAAGAAAAATCCTCTTCATCTTCCTCAAAAAGGCAGCAATCATGCTCTGTCTACAATTGCTTTATCTCTGCAGAAAGANTATGGGCACCCGACCTTCCAACACCTTGAAGAAGATAAACTCAGGCTCGATGATGATTTCTAGCCCAGGTTTCAGACCTTGAAATGTGTCTATAAAAGACATAGTTCCAACTACGCGATGATTAAACCTCCATCACCTAGAAACTACAACAGCTCGATTGGATCCTCCAATTCCGAGCCATTCAGTGTAAGGGGGAATAAGGCAACACAGAAAACTGATAAAAACTGGTGAAAACATTGCAGTGATCAAACCTACATCATCCTACAACATTATGACCCTCGACTGGATCCTCCAATTTCGAGTTTTTTAACACAGTGTTTACAAAGAGATGGAAAGAGGAAGCTCACTTCTATTAATCTAAAAGTCTCAAATCAAAATACATAACCAAGCACAGTTCTAGTGTTAAAACATATTACAAAAATGGGAGCTCTGCTCAACCAAATACCTTTTCAAAAATGACAGAACTCCCTACTTATTCTCAAAAAATTCCCTTTCTGTAGCAGAGGCGTGCTCGAGTTAATGCATTGAAGGCATTACGTTTGCATGTTTCCTGACAGACTATCCATGCAGTCTCCTGTCATATGCAAGCATTTCAGAACGGACCTGCAGATGAGTTGACTGGTTGACAGTCCTTTTCTAGGCTTTCCATTCATGGTGGAAATGATGTTTAACTACCACCACTTGCCTTAATAACTGTTTCATCAGGATCAGAGAAGCCCCGAGTCAAAACTGCACCCAGGAGACATGGCAGCCTCTGCATCCTTCCAATTGGAGTTGAGTTGGATGCTTGCAGGGATGGCTAGGTAGCGGTCGTGGATGAGGGTTTGGTGGGGGCGATGGCGTGATGGGTAGGCTACTGGGTTGTGTGATGGCCATGTAGAGGAAACACGGAGGCTAGGAAGAAGTTGTGGGAGTGACATAGCGGGAGCTGAGGTGGAGCGAAAGTGATAGGGGAGCGGGATATGTGACAGATAAAGGAGAGAGGAGTGGAGGGACAGGTGTTGGCGGGATGGCTATGGGGCGGCCACTTGTCGGACTGAGATAGGATCAGGGGCCATGAAAAGTGGTTTGAAACTTCCTGCTTTTGCACCCAGTGTGTGTCTTTGGCTGACACATAGTGCCTCCACAAACCGTGGTAGTTTCCCTGGCCCGCTCTACCTTTTTTAAAGGTCGCGCATGTTGAGGCCCCGATATAGCCATCGACCGTCGATCTGGAGCACGCAGATCTCAGTCGCCCGGATGTACACACCTCTTAGCACAATGTGACAAATGGTCACATCAACCTCAGCAGACTTAGGATAAGTGCCATCTAGTGGGTTTTTGTCCCCTTTCTTTGCATTTTGTTTCCTTGAGGCCAAATCCAAAGGAAAAACTCAAAGACCCCTGCAAGAATATGTGATAACATTAGGCTCCATGGGGGATAGAGTCCTCCCTGCGAGGCTCTAAAATCTCCTTCTGCAATTCCAGTCACCTTATGTTGGGCTATGGAGTCAAGCTCAAAACACCCTACTGAGGGATATATGTCGAAAAATAAAATGAAAACAAACTTACAAGGGCTCCAAGGAGATTATTTATATACAGACCTAAACTAATTTATTTGTTACATAGTGCTAGGTGAAAGCAAATTTCCACCATAGCCAATCAAGTAACTTCCTGAATCGAAGCACTCTTAATCTATCATTGAGTGGTAATAGATGATGCAACCATGACAGCAGAACAGTTACATCCTTCAGCTTTCCTCCTAATGCTAAAGGTGAGATGAAGCTGAGAGGCTTCAGATCATGGAGGAAATGCAACTCCATGTACTCCCTGAATGGCTCATAGAATGAGTGGCAGCTCTTGGAAAATTTGTAACAGGCAGCCTAATATCCTCCACAGCTGCTCACACGTGGCTCAATATTGTTGATAAGCACAGGTGGAAGAGGAGTTGATGTAGGCTGACTGGTCTCAAGTGATGGTTTCTTGCTTACAGGCNCACCATAGCCAATCAAGTAACTTCCTGAATCGAAGCACTCTTAATCTATCATTGAGTGGTAATAGATGATGCAACCATGACAGCAGAACAGTTACATCCTTCAGCTTTCCTCCTATTGCTAAAGGTGAGATGAATCTGAGAGGCTTCAGATCATGGAGGAAATGCAACTCCATGTACTCCCTGAATGGCTCATAGAATGAGTGGCAGCTCTTGGAAAATTTGTAACACGCAGCCTAATATGCTCCACAGCTGCTCACACGTGGCTCAATATTGTTGATAAGCACAGGTGGAAGAGGAGTTGATGTAGACTGACTGGTCTCAAGTGATGGTTTCTTGCTTACAGGCTCTGGACAGGAGATAAACTACCCCTTCTGCTGCTCTTCATGGCTTTCCTAGGGGTCAGATTCATAATCATCATAAACATGACTGGGGGGAAAGCTTTTTTCTTCAATCTGTTGCTCAGTGATTTCTGTAGGCCCGGGATGGTTGATTTCCTCATGATAATATTCTTCATGAAAAAGAGGATAAGGCTCTACCGTGTGTTCTTGTATGTCCTGCATATCCATCTCGGAATTTGATTCATAGTTGTCATATACAGGTTGGTCACTCCCCTGATCAGAAAACTGTGATGTAGGGCTTTGTTGCTCCTCATCAGAATAATCGTCAAATCTAAGGACAACAAGCGTGTCATGAGAAGAATGCAAGACCTCTACAATCATGGAATCTTCATCATCGTCCACAGTAGGTCTGCCAATAACATCTGCTTCAAGGGAAGAAAAATCCTCTTCATCTTCCTCAAAAAGGCAGCAATCATGCTCTGTCTACAATTGCTTTATCTCTGCAGAAAGATATTTTACGAGCTCCATCAGCTCAATCAGAGCATCATCTCCCTCCTCATCTTCATCCTCACAGACTCTATCATAATCAGTCAAATCTTGATCGTGGCCTTCATATCCCTCACAACAATTATAACAGAAAAAATCAGAGGAATAATACCTTTGACAGTGCATGTTGAAGGCTACATGAAATCCTCTCAGTGAAGAAATGTTAGCAGGGGGTAAAGAATGGTACCACTCACGAGCATCCCCTGCTAACGAGTACATGAACATTTTCAATAAAACATCCTCATGATGTATTCCCCACTGATGCACGAGTTCATGAAATTCATGGAGAGGTTGAGCAGGGTTGTCCTCTGCATGCCCCCTAAATATAGGCAAATGATCATTCCATTTTGAACCAGTGGAGTCTCCAATCGATTCTTCAACCATGGAGTCGCGAGGTGAATGATGTGCAGAATGAGTGTGTCTAGTCTTTGTTCACCATCAAAGACCATATTTGATAGTTGTGTTCTCCCAAGGGCTACCAGATGTAGCCAGAAGCAGCCACACTGAAATAGTGAAGTTGAGATAGTGGAGTCGCCACAGTGGAGTCGCCAGGTGCACAGTTGCAATCTTGATGTACTGGGTTGTGATGCACCTTCAGAACCCGTAAGCTTTGTCGTTCTTCCCAGGAAAAATCTTCAATTCATCCCCGGCAACGACACCAGAAATGTTAGCACCAGAAGTCACCCCTAGATTGCAGTAGGGATGAGCCTAATACCCATTAGTTTATATGTCACAATGAGTAATTTAAGGGTGGTCGAATGGTCGTAGACCCAAAAGAATATCACTTTAACTCAAAAAACTAGGCCAGAAATGCACAGGGAAGTGAGGATCATAACTAACTAGAGTCAAGAAATTAGTTTAAAGGCGAGCAGAGGGAAGACTTGGTGAGAAAATGAGAACAAGACTGTTATGGGCACCTGGCCTTCCAGCACCTTGAAGAAGATAAACTCAGGCTCGATGATGATTTCTAGCCGAGGTTTCAGACACTGAAATGTGTCTATAAAAGACACAGTTCCAACTGTGCGATGATCAAACCTCCATCACCGAGCAACTACAACAACTCGACTAGATCCTCCAATTCCAAGCCATTCAGTGTAAGGGGGAATAAGGCAACACAGAAAACTGATTAAAACCGGTGAAAACATTGTAGTGATCAAACCTACATCATCCTACAACATTACGACCCTCGACTAGATCCTCCAATTCTGAGTGTTTTAACACAGTGTTTACAAAGAGATGGAAAGAGGAAGATGGCTTCTATTAATCTGAAAGTCTCAAATCAAAATACATAATCAGGCACAATTCTAGTGTTAAAACATATTACAAAAATGGGAGCTCTGCTCAACCAAAGACCTTTTCAAAAATGACAGAACTCCCTACTTATTCTCCAAAAAATCCCTTTTTGTAGTAGAGGCATGCTCGAGTTAATGCATTAAAGGCATTACGTCTGCATGTTTCCTGAGAGACTGTGCATGCAATCTCCTGTCAGACGCAAGCGTTTCAGAATGAACCTACAGATGAGATGACTGGCTGACAGTCCTTTTCTGGGCTTTCCATTCATGGTGGAAACGATGTTCAACCGCCACCACCTACCTCAATAATTGCTTCATCGGGATTAGAGAAGGCCCGAGTCAAAACTTCACCCAAGAGATGTGGCAGCCTCTGCATCCTACCACCTGGAGTTGAGTTGGATGCTTGTAGGGATGGCTAGGTAGTGGTTGTGGACGAGGATCTAGCGAGGGCGATGACGTGATGGGCAGGCTATTGGGTTGTGCGATGGCCATGAGGAGGAAACACGGAGGCTGGGAAGAAGTTGTGGGGGCGACACGGTGGGAGTTGAGGTGGAGAGAAAGTGATAGGGGAGCGGGAGATGTGACAAATAGAGGAGAGAGGAGTGGGGGGACAAGTGTTGGCGGGACGACTGTGGGGCGGCCACTTGTCAACCTGGGATAGGATCGGGGGCCACAAAAAGTGGTTTGAAACTTCCCTCTTTTGCACCCGATGCATGTCTCTGGTTGACACGTAGCACCTCCAAAAACCGCGGTAGTTTCCCCGGCCCACTCTACCTTTTTTAATGGTCACGCATGTTGAGGCCTCAATATAGCCATCGACCTTCAATCTGGAGCACGTGGATCTCAGCCGCTCAGATCTACGCGCCTCTTAGCACAATGTGCCAAAGGTCACATCGACCCCGACGAACTTAGGATAAGCACCATCTAGTGGGTTTTTGGCCCCTTTCTTTGTATTTTGTCGCCTTGAGGCCAAATCCAAAGGAAAAACTCACCCCTACAAGAATATGTGATAACACCTTCTTCCTTCCAACGTAGACAAATAGTAGGCATCATGGACTAAATTTCTTCCAACTTTGAAGGGTCCAAGCCAAAATTGTTCACTTCCCTTGACATTAGTAGGCTCTACCTTCTTTGTGTCCCACATCCAGATTGTTTCTCCCTATTTGTAATCCTTGGTTTTGAACTTGGTCATTTCTTGTACAACCCTGGTGTACTATCTTGAGGGAGGAGGGTGGGATTCTGTTGTGAAAACTTCTTGTTAGGACGTTTGGATTAGTATGACATCTTCTCCTTTCTTTAATAATTTGACAGACCCAACTTCTTTGTCTTTATATTTGTTCAAGAGTTGTTGATAATCCTCCTTTTTTGGCCATTGTATCTGATCAAAGTCTTCTTCTGTAGCAAAAGGCATGTCATTAGGAGAAAATGCAGGAAGACTCTCTTTGACTAGCTCATGTGTTTCGTTAGTTTCAATATCATCATTAATTTCTTGTACATGGATTTTGGTCATTGGCACATTCAGGAGGAGGCTTATTGTTCGATCATTCATAGTCACATTGATATAAGTGAGATCCATCTCTAGGGTGCCTCCCAACATCGCAACAAATTTCTTGGACAATAGCATTCCCCACACATCTAGGACATCCACCACTACAATGTCTATGTGGATCACTCTCTCGGTGTACCTTCCAAGGCATACTTCTACATTCTCAACTACCCCATGCATGGGTATGTCCTTGGACTCAAAGCCACACACATTCATGTAAGGTTGTGTGACTTCCAGGCCCAATCATTGCATGACCTTCAAAGACATCATGTTAGCACCTGCCCCTAAATCTAGCATACAGTTGTTAAGGCATTTGTTATTGATCAATAAGGTCATGAAGAAAGGTGGATCTCCATCATATTGAACCCTAAAGTGATCAGCTTGTAACATAATAGGAGGGTCCATTGGTCTATCTGAGCCTTTGAAAAAAAAATCAAACCTTTCTTTGACAGATGGGACCTTGATGACTTCTCCCAAGGGGATGTTCACATGCATTTTGGCTAATGCCCATTCAAAGACAAAATTTAAATCCACTTTGTCGGTTTTGGGAGGATTCTTAGGAAGCAGTATGTTCATGGGTGGAGGTCTTGTTTGTGATGCCACGGGACTAGTAGAAAGAGATTGGTTCATTCTATTTTGTCTAGTATACACTTGGAATTCTTGTTTCTTCAACTTTTCTCTTGATTCTTGGTCAAGGTTATTTATCACCTCCATCCTAGCCTTCCTGGTTGCTTCTTTTATGCCTTCTTGATGTTCCTAGGGAGTAATACTAAGGCAAATTTGAGGATCCTCGATGGTGTGGTCCATTATGTTCACTTGGTCATGATTTCCATTGTTGAAAGGACACTCATGCTCCGAGTGTAACTCATTGCATTGCAGGCACCTAGGGTTTTCATCTACTATGTTTGTGGGGACTAAAGTATTTGGAAACTCCTGATCATTCTTTGGTCTGAAGACTTGGTTCCCCTTTTGGAACTACCCTTTGTAAGGAACCCTAGGGGCTTGTTGTTGAGTCCTTCCTAGGTTGGCAATCCTATTCATCATTAGCTCTTGGGTTTTTACCATGCCATCTACAGTGGGTTGTAACTTTTTCAAGCTAGCACTAATGTCTGAGGTAGGTTCAGCATTGTGGACTATCTTAGGTTTAGTGTCCATTCTGACTCTTGGGGCTGAGAAAGGCTAGACTCTAGATGATGAAATGTTGTCTTCAATCATTGTAGCTAGCTCTTGGGCTTCTAGGATTGTTTGAGGGTTTTTATCTCTGAGGAGATACCCTAGTTGACCTGTAAAGGCTTTGATATAAAGGAAAAGAAGGAAACTGTCAGAAGGATGATGGCTCATTGGGATCTTTTGCATCAAGGTTTCAAACTTCTCATGGAATTCTCTAACGGTTTCATTCTCTTATTTTATGAGGCTATTTAGCCTTAACAGTAGCATGTTGGAGTCTTCCTTGACACTCCATCACTTGAGGAATACTTCCTCTAACCTATCCATGGTTTTAATACTAGCATCAAGGAGACCATTGTACCAACGTCTAGCACCATCATGGGGGGTAACAGAGAACAATTTCATAGCTAAATCTTCAGCATCATCATTGATGGGATGAAGCTGGAAGAAGGCCCAAAAATTTCTCATGTGATCTTCATCACTGACAACATCATTTCCGATGAATTTGGGCAACCATTTTTCATACTTAAGGGGCATTTTCCTAGGCTAGCCTAGTATAGTTGTCATGTCTAGCGGTTTGAAAATCTTGAATGACCATTGTCTTTGGTTGTTGGATTGGTTTGGAATGACGGTTTGAGTTCTCATACTAGACATTGTGTTTAAGGGAAGATTGCCTCCAAAAAGTGATTTTACTACAGGAGAGTTTTGGGGAGGCTTTCTTCTAAAGGATTGGGGAGGATTGGTGTACCTCCCTCAGGTTTGTGGAGTCACCATATAGTTTTCTTGAAACTATCAAAGGGATGAGGGGATCACCCTTAGTGGAGTCGCCACATAAACTTTGAAAAGTAAAGGTTTTTTTAAGGAAAGGCTTACCGAGAAGTGTCGTCTTTGAGGAAAATTGACTCGGTGTTCCCCGGCAATGGTGTCAAAATGTTATCACGCAATTTGTTAGTGCCCCAAAGGGAAAGGATAAGGGAGAAAAATTGGCGTAATAGAAGGTTATCCCAGCATTGTCACCTCAACAGGATAACTCTTTCTATTTAGGGTTGATGGCCTAGGGGAGACGTCCCCGATGACATGGGGGTTTGAGAAGGCAAAGGTTAAAGTGTTTATAAAAGTATCCCCTCTCACAAGTCACACTGATCAAAAAGTCCCAAGGTTTTAACCAATGAAGTAATGAAGTGCTTAGATGTACCTTCCCAGAACAAAGAAACAAGAAAATGTATCTTTTGCAAGTACAACTTGTTGTTAGTACTTCATAAAACCATGGACTTATCAATAAAAGAAATAGTTAATGTATAATGAAGAAAACAGAATTTTATAACAGCGATGTTTATAAGATAATAGCTTCACAATAAGTGTCTTAAAATGGCTTCGCAATGACCAAGAATAATCACTCAATAATAACAAAGTACTAGCATTTGTCAGAAGCTCATTAGGCAGTGTATAAATCAACTTTTCAATTGATTTTAGGTGCTTTTAGTGCTGCAATAGATGGTTGTAGCTTACTTTTGTAACAACAGAAAGTACGTTAGTATATTAGTTTATTCTAGGGTTAGGAATAGTTAGTAGAGAGCTTAAGGTAAAAGTTTTGAGGGTGGCTTTCATCAATCACTCAATTGTAAGGCTTAGATCAGTTATTTTAGGGTAAATGGAGTCTCTTTTAGCAGCGACAATCTTGAAGGAACAAATTGATAATAAGAGAGTTAGATACAAGAAGGTTAATGATTGAAATTTTGGTATCCCAAGGCTTCAATCACTAAACCTTAGGGGGGAAATGGCCACTAGGAAATAGGTAACCCTAGGCCCTAATGGTTTTCCTCCTCCTTTAGCTCAAAGATGAAGTAGATGGAGGCTAGATGAAGCAAAAGATGCTAGGGTGTTGCAATGGCAAGGCCCTTAGCACAAAGCTTCAAGAAAATGGAGTTTCTAGCATAATCTAGTAGGTGAAAGTTAATAAGGCAAGAACAATAACGTGTGCTTTAGCCTCGTAGGGTTTTAAGCTAGCAATTTCATAATCTTAGAATAAATGCAAGATCAATACACCATAACCCTTCAATGAAGAAGAATTGCAGAAAATTTACTTACATTCACCAAGAATCATATAGCAATAGGCCTAGTTGAACACTTCCACCAAGAAAAATGCTAAAACACACCAAAAATAGCCTCCTTCAAGAAGTGTGCACCATATTTCAGCCAAGAAACCCTAATTAGGGCACAAATTTCAGACCTCACTTAAGTGTGAGTGAAAGATGATGAAAAATAAGAGTGATTTTTCCCTTATTTATACACTTACAATGACCTTTTAATTTACAAATTAGGTCAAGAAGGCTGACATGGCCAGTTTACATGTAATATCCAGTTTTTACATAAAAATGACAATTTAAACCTTAAATCACGCAGAATAGGTGACATCATGCCTATTTAGGGTGACGTTAGGCCTCTGTGGTGAAACGTTGTCCTCCAAGAGAAAAATGTTAGTCCTCCCAAGGCCTCTGGATCAAGCCACACATGCCACTTGGCACATAACTGCCTCCAAAGTGTCCATCAAACATTGGTGATGTCAAGGGTCATAGGTGACGTCAAGGGTCATAGGTGACATCATGGGCCTTTCAAATCCAACATCATAGTAGGAGGGCAAGACCCCCTGGGTCCAGGCCTTCCAGGTTGTCTCTGGTGGAACATCCTCCTCTCTCTCTGGTGCAAGCCTCTGACCTGTATCTGCCTCTAGCTGGGGTCTCAACATCCATCTAGTGGAATTTTATCCCTATGGAGGTCCAAACTAATCATCTCCCCATGTGTATCTGTTCGTCGGGTGTGGCCCTATAACAACAACAACTACGCCCTCCATGGGCTCATAAGTCACAGGGATCATAGCAATGCCAATCAGAGCTAATAATCAAGTTATCTAAACATGTGCATAAAACTCCCTTTCCCAGACAAGTGCTCAAAGACGTTATGTTATTCTACAAGCCAGGTTTGGAGATGACATCAAGAGGTCCTATTGGGATAATTTTCATTGGACGTGGGATGTTTCCAAGGGAATACAAATCTAGGCCAAGTAAGTGGATGAGGTGGTGAGGGATGTTTGAGTAATTGGTGCAGTGATGACAGGGAAATGTATGGCTTACCTGTGGGTGCCTCTGAAGATGGTGAGTTGCACCTTGTCATGGATGCAAATGTTTCCAAGCCCATTCAATGTCTTTTATCTTTTTTTCTTATTGTTTTTTCTTTCAAGAGACTAGTTAGGGGACATTGCCCTGGCGTGGTGACCAGTGGTGACAATGTTACCCACAAGGATTTCACGAAGATGAGAAGGATGGCTCGTGATGAGACCCCCTTTCTCTTGGCTATGTCACTAAGAGCCACTACTCTAGCGTGGTGACTAGCTAAATGGTAGTGTCATACCGCTACATACCCATGGACCTAATACGCTAGCTCGTGATGAGACCCCCTATCCTCCAACTAGGTCTTGATTTTATTATTTTATGGGTCTCTTTGTTTCTTGTTGAGAAGCTTTTATTCCTTTCTCTGGGATCCCTGGACCAAGCATCTGAAGGTTTTGTTCTTTTGGCTTTTATATTTTGCCAGTTACTTTTACCATCTGGGCCTTTAACCCCTTCTTCCCACAAGGCAAGGTACAACCCTTTTCTAACTTGGAAAACCCAATGCTCGAACCAATGTAGCGGATGGATGAGTGGGAAAAAGATGAAAAGTGATAAGTATGATGGGAATGGACGATGACCTTTCATGAACCCACTCAGTGGAAACTCAAACCCTATGGGAACCAACTTGCTAGGGCATCCTGGCATTCCCCCCAGGTGTGGACAAGTGGAAAGGCATAAGTTCCAAGCACACATTAGAAGTAAAAATAATTAAATGCACATATTCAAATGTTTTGAGAATCAGAGTGACACATACCATGATACCCAGAGTCATTACCTCATGGAGCAAGACCCATTGTTGTTGAAGGACCAGACCGATGGGATGGATGATGTTGTTGTTGACAATATGGAGGCATTGAAGAAGAAGGATGGGCCCTCCAGGACTAGGCTCAAGTCAATATGGCTCTCGATACTCCATGTCGAGGACCTGTGGGCCTCGAGACATAATCTCCTTAGTTATCTCTAGGCTAGGAGATAACAGGCTGGAGCAGTCTGATTTCAAAAAATCCAAATTTTACCCCTTGAAATTGGACCAACGCAAATATGGACCGGAACTTCTGGTACCGATTCTGGTTTCCTGGTTTTTTGGTACCAGTCAAAACTAGGGTTTGACTTTCCTGAGGCTCTGTCCACTGAAAAGGTGCGCTCACGCTACCAATGAGTTTGCTAGGTTAAGGCACACTTCCCTAAATGATTTTTGGGTTGAAATTCTCTTCTAGTAAAAAGCCTTAAATTTCTTGTACGACAACAGTGATGTTTTTGGTTACCCAATGAAAGGTGCTCTACTCAGTTTTTTTTTGATACCATGTTAAATTTAGAGTTTCTATTAAGTTCTTTTCAATTTACTAGACAATAAAAGCATAAGAAGGATCACTGAAAGAAACACAATCATAAGGTACACATCATTTTATCCTGGGAAACCCTCATCGGGGAGAAAACCCAGTAAAAACTTCCTCAATATAGATTGTCAATACAATGCCAAGATAAAATACCAAACCACCAAGAATATCCAAGACTGAGCAATGTGTCTCTCTCCTTCTAGCAACTGCAGCTATCTCCAAAACTTGTGCACTAGATGAGTGACTGAGTGAGTGTGAGAATGAGGCGTTAGCCTCTCTTATTTATACAAGTTGAGGAGCGTTAGAGTTGTGTCTTTTCATCAAGCAGGGCGACTTCTTCATCTAGTAGCTAAAACCACTTTAATTATCCCTAAGGGTCGACTTCTCAATTAGCATCATTTGATTAGGGTTTGACCAATCCACAAAAGGGGATTTGGTCATACATAAGTTCCGACATGATCAATCCACAAGAGGATTGATCTGCATGATAATAACTCAATTATAATTAGAATATTCTTCGCAGTTACAATATTTCAACAATCTTCATGTGTGCGCTACATGAAGAAGTCATCATGCTATCACAAAGTCTCCAACACTCCAAGGAAGAATGCCAATTAAGCATCCATATGAGATCAAACAATTAATGAGCAAGCCACCTCAAATGTGCAAGTCATCACAAAACAAACAAGGGCTCAACCATACACCATGCACTCCACATCCCATGAAGCACCCCTAAAGCATGATGTAAACACTTTCAGAGTAACCTCGAAATCTAACGTATATCTTTACAATGTTTTAGGTATGTCCATCTTGGTGGCAAAACTTTCATAAATCGTGTTATTTTAGAACATGTGATAGAAAATCTCATAAACCTAGAAATCGTGAGTCAAAACACCCTTGTGTTGAAAATGTTAATTTTATTTCATATTGATCCATACAATATTATCAAGCTTGCATTTGAATTTGTCGTAACAATGAGTGACATCTGTGTCATTTTGAAGTACATTGCTTTCATCTTATACAACTAGAGTTTTCTTGTTCTTGATTTTTAAACACTTGATCTTCCCATGGCCATGTTTACTACAAGCATAAAAAATATTTACCTTTGTATAACATTGGAGGAGAAAATGAGAAGGGCAAAGGAGAGGCAATAATATGACATTTTATCATCCTTATTTTATCCTTCATGGAATTAGTTTCAATTTTCCCTTTATCAAACTTATCTTTGAATGGAAATTTCACTATGTAGTGCTTTTACAATCTCATTCATGACAATTTTCTTCTATAAGAAGTGTTAGCCAAAATGATCCATCAATAATGTCTTATCCAGCAAAATTTGAATTATCAAGTCTGTCAGAAGTTTGTTTTGAAATATAATTAATTCATGAGTTTCAACTATAATATATAATTTGATAGGAGCTTATTGAGTTCATAAATATAATATTGCACTCCAACTATTTGTAAACCGCTTTCCCTGAATGTAATCCAATACATGTGTACGTCATGTGCATAAATGGAGGGGTAAAAGTTGTTCTTAAAGAATGGACTAAGTTATCCCGCATGTGGGTAGAAACTAAGTTCTTTCGTTTGTTAATAACGAGGGCCTAAGTTCTAACCCACAAGTTTTTATATGGTGAATCAATTTTCCTGTTTTAGGCTTATTAATATAGGAAAATAGTGGCTCAGTGTCAATGACCTAATTATTCACTGGTATGTCATAACCGTCATCATGATGGTGGAAGTCACAATTAACTTCAGATGTGGATGTTGATGAAGAAATGTCGTGGCATTTAGTTTTCAGCTTTCCAATCACGCAAATCATTAATAGCAACATTTCCACAGGTGTTCAAGTGATCAATAGATTGTTTTCCACAACCACAAGGAAAAGAGCTTTATCGGTATTATTTTCAATGGTACAAATATACCTACCTCAATGGATCTTACAAGGTCTCCCATTTTACAATGCTTAAAAAATTACTTTGAAAAGAAAGTTACAATAGAGGACTAGAAAGTACAAGATTTTGAAATCTCCTTCAAAATTGACCTCTGAATATATAACACCCTTGAAAATACTTCAATAAGAACCCTTGCTTGCAATTAGTGTCTTCAAATTCTCAAAAAGATAACATAGAAGATTGAAATTCGGTGATGTCAAATACTTAGAACAATATATTACATAATGGATACTGAGCATTATGCATTTAACATTATTTTTGTATCATCGTCTACAATTGTTTTAAGGTTGTTTTTGTATCATCATCCGAGATCAATGCCCCTGGCAGCCTAGAGGACTGATATGTCATATGCTCATATTATGTGAATAAGTGGATGCAAGTGTAAACACTAAATGCAAAACCATAGTAAATAATTTGCCTCAACAACATCGTTTTCTTATATTGTTTCAGGTTTCTTGAATGCGTTTTTTGACCTTTCTATTATTTTTGGGTCTGCATAGTGTATTTTACAATCTGTTGTCTGAAATAATGTGTGTCCCACAATAAGCTGTAGTGATCAGCTATGGTTTTTCATTTTTATTTTTAACCTATAAATACATCATTGGTATTTCACAATTTATTTATTTATTCTTTAACATAATAAAACGCAGCATGGTTTATGATTATCACAAACATAGCATGATAGGAAACGTGTAATATTGAACATCCAAAGCTAATGTAGTTTTAATGTTGTAGTTGTAATGAAAGAGTACAAGAAGTAATTTACATTATTGGTTCGGGTTATACAAGTCTTCCTACATATGCAAGGACTACATTACCAAACACATGTTTGTATAAAAGCACTAATTATTAGTTGTAGGTGTAGTGTTTTCCTATGTGATCACTATCAAAAAAATATCTCATATAGAACCCCTAGAAAACATGCAGAAAATGTTCCCGAACTGTCTCTGTATAGAAATGTGCAGTAAACCTTTCCAAGAGGTTTCCCAATAATTCTTGCATAGAAGAGGCTTTTCTGAGGCCCAGAAATGGTTTAAAAAAAACAATTTCCTAAGACTGGCCCACAACTGCAAAAAAGAAAACGGTAACAAAATAAAAGACGGACAATAGAAAGGAGAAAAAAACTATTTTTGCAAAAATAATTGAAACGATTTTCTGATGTTTGTGAATATTTAAAATTTTTACATAAATTAGGATATGTTTTTCTTCCGTTGACATAGCTACTTTCCCAAAGAAAGACACCAATGGAGAAATAACATGTCCATAGTTTATTATATGTTCCCCTCACCAAGTAACTACATTGTGAATTTTATTGCACTAAATAAGCACCATTAGATGCTTTCAAACTCTTACTACCACCAATTATAGGAGTTGTGGTCACCCTTTGTTATTAAGCTGAAAATCAGATACAAGGCAACGTCCAACATCAATGGGTTTTTTTTTTCAACAAGAATATCAATGGTTGTTTTTATTTCAATGAGAAATCTGGCATCTGCTATTTTCATTAGAACAATAGAACCTTTACTAGATCACATTACAGTTCCTTAATTTCATACACAATTAAACAAGGGGCGATGTTTATAAGTTATAACAAAGCATTTATGTTCAATCAATGATCCATAAGGATCACCCATTACCTAACCTATATGTCATTAACGCTCTTGGATTGCATGAATTATGAAAGGAGCAATATTTATGATAACTACATTCTCTGCTCAACTGGCATGAGCATTTTAAGCCCTCCTATCGCAAGGCCATTCTATTGAAATTTTGACATGTACTGATCTACATCCATGATTGAAACAATCTAGCTTGTAATGGCATATTTTGGTGACTGTCCATGCTATCCAAAGCACTAGAAAACTCAGATTGTGATAGATAGGGAGAATTCATAGACTGCAAGTATGTTGGAATATGATATTGGGATTCTGTGGGAGCAAATTCCAATGCATCAGATGTCTTTGCTGCTGACTGCTTCTGATAAACTTCTTCAGAATATCGTCCACCCTCCGAGTGTTGAGGTTGGGATTCAGAGGAAAGATGGACTGATCTAGGAGACTCAACATGGCCAGTAGAGCATGCAAGTCTACTTCGGTAATTTGGAGTTGATAATTCTCTAGTTTTAGGAACAGATAGGTGTTTCTGGTATTCATTTGTTGGCAACTGTTGTTGATCTTGAGATTGACCTGCAAAAGTCTCCTGTTTTACCTGTCCTATACTATCATTCACTCTAATCCGTTTTGAAGGTGACCTAAACTCTGGGTTTGCTAAACATGGCACATGATCATAACCATTATATGTAAATAATGGTATCTTCTGTTGTTTGTCCATGGCTGGGGAAGATATAATTGGATGTTCATCCTTATGAGAAATATTACTTGATGTCATGGCCATAGCTCCACTTGACCTAGAGGTTGGAAGTTGTGAGTCATCCTGTCCTTGATCTTCGGAATCATGCAAAACTCTTTTCGTATTTCCATGCAGTTCCTCTGAGAAATGAGATGATGACTCAGGGGAAGAAGGAGCTTGACACTTAGTGGCACCTGTTTGATGTTCCTCTATGATCTTCTCCAAGTACCTTCCCTGAGCCTCAATCCTTAACTTTAACTGCCTTTGAACCTGCAGAGACATCCACCATAAGCTTCGTAAGAACATTGATGTAGTTCAGACAAGTTTTTTCCAGAAGATCACATCTAAAATATACTTCAAGATTATGAAATGTGCTTTGAATTCAAAAGTATTCCATAGGCAAAGCATATTGCAAACAGAAAGGAAAATTTCGTGGAGTTAGGGTCCATTTTTGGCTTTCCCCTGATAGGAAACCCTTCTTACAGAATAGCCAAAGAGAAACCTCATCAAGCCTTGTGGGATAACTATATATATAGAGCTCCTTAAAGATCTTGGAAGAAACAACCTTTAGAGTATCTAAGGAATGCAAATTCATACTATTCACAGATACAGCAATCTATTTCTCTATCCTAACTTCTTTCAGGCTTCAACGAAGCTTAGTAAACAGAGAAATTTTATTTCCTTGATAAAATACTAGGAAGCAGATCAATTATTTGTCAGGTTATTCCTTTGCACGTGACAGCTAAAAGATATAGAAAATAACCAATCTTTAGAGTAGCATCAAGCATAGGAAAATCTTATTCATTACCCCAGCAAATGTTTAGCTTCGTAGCCAAGGTAACCAAAACTCGGAAACTAACTTTCAGATCCAAACTTTATGTAACTCTTTGCTATCCCTATATGCAGTACTATTTAAAATAATGATTATCTATTTTAATGAGAAAAATTGTAGAAAACAAGTTATAGCCCTATCTTTTGCACCCTTAATGTATTAGAGGGTATAGCAACTTCATGTATCTATTGCCTTTCTTATCTGCAGTACTAGAAACTTGAAAGCATAATGCTTGTATTTTAATAACTAAACTTGAAGAAGACAAATTACAGGCCTGTGCTTTGCACTCTGAAAAAGGGAGAACTAGAAAAATTAGGTTCAATAACACCAGCTTGTTCTTGCTTAGATATCCTCAAAACAATTTTTGATATGTACCAATTCATAGAGAAATTATGGGTTTAATGGATCAGGATATCAGGATATTATGAGTTTACTAGCAAAATGAATCAGGATATCCTATATTTCTTGGTTGTGTTGGAAAGTTTAATGGAAAATCTGAATAAGTTGAAGGAAGCTTAGCACAGGATGAACAGGTGAAAGTGCACATGTTAGCTGACTGCAACTTAGCACAAGCACAAGCCAGTCTACCATGGAGATATTTAGTGCATGGGATTCCAGTAGGAGCATGATGGAACCAAAGCTTGAAAGTGCAGATCTACCAAAGTGCAGAAGATGACATGGGGAGGCAGTAAAGATTGGGCATGGGTGGTCGATGTGGGAGTCGAACATTGGAGAAGTGTTGACTTGAAAAAAATTGAGCATTAAGTGCCATCCTGATGATCAATTACAAGTGTTACTTTGATCGTCCACCAGGTATCTAGATTTTATGTGTGTGTGTTTGCGTGTGTAATAACCACGTCTGTTTGACGTTGATCAGTCTATTGACAAGGTTTGCAAGTGTTATAATGGTTGAATGAATAGACATAATAAGAAGACGCCAGTGAGACAGGGAGCTGTAATTTGCGATGTGCCTAAGAGCCATAATCCAGTTATTGTGTGAACCATTAGAGCTGTACAATTGTTCTTCAGATGCAATACAAGGAAAACTGTACTCTATGTAAATGTAATGAACCAAAGAAGGTCAAGGGCCCATCTAATCTGTAACAATATATATATATATATATGAAGAATGATGATTACAATTGAACAATGTAATCTTTTTGTAGTGCATAAGAGATGTGTCAAGATGATGATTACAATTCAATAGCACGATCTCTTTATAACACCGAAGAGATGGTTCATGATGAATAGTCATGGCCTTAGGGTCCTAATCAATAATAATTATATATTATATAACTAACTTCATTTTGTTGCCACCCTCCTTGAGATTCTTAGTCTAGAGAGGTCATTGCCACTTATTACAAGATATCATTAGGCCTCTATGTTTAGGTGTGAGACAAGAAAGTCTAGTTCCACATGTGGATCTGGGGGTGTTGTTTGCCTCATTTGTGACAATCTCTGGTCTAGAGTGTCACTTTTGGCCTCTAACATACATCTCGAATTCAAGTGGATTTAGGGTCAATAGGCCATGCAACCCTCTTAGGGACATCTTTGCTACCATCAACTACTTTCTCCTTGCATCCTCAAGCTTTGTGTTGCATATCAACAATGATCCCTTTCTCGACTTTTATCCCAAGATCTCTCAGTACTCATCTTGGGGTGATGCCATCCTTTTCGGTAATTTCAACACCCACACTAGGACTCTCTAGGCACCAACCCATAACCATCCAAAGGATGATGCCCTTTTCATCCATGAGATCAACCCAACTTCCATTGGTACTCAAAGTCCATTGACAAGTATAGTCCACTCATGGCTATGGTAGACACCTTCTCCACCTTGGTGAATCCCATGACCTTGTCTTTCTCAATGGGCTTCTNGTCCACAGTAGGTCTGCCAATAACATCTGCTTCAAGGGAAGAAAAATCCTCTTCATCTTCCTCAAAAAGGCAGCAATCATGCTCTGTCTACAATTGCTTTATCTCTGCAGAAAGATATTTTACGAGCTCCATCAGCTCAATCAGAGCATCATCTCCCTCCTCATCTTCATCCTCACAGACTCTATCATAATCAGTCAAATCTTGATCGTGGCCTTCATATCCCTCACAACAATTATAACAGAAAAAATCAGAGGAATAATACCTTTGACAGTGCATGTTGAAGGCTACATGAAATCCTCTCAGTGAAGAAATGTTAGCAGGGGGTAAAGAATGGTACCACTCACGAGCATCCCCTGCTAACGAGTACATGAACATTTTCAATAAAACATCCTCATGATGTATTCCCCACTGATGCACGAGTTCATGAAATTCATGGAGAGGTTGAGCAGGGTTGTCCTCTGCATGCCCCCTAAATATAGGCAAATGATCATTCCATTTTGAACCAGTGGAGTCTCCAATCGATTCTTCAACCATGGAGTCGCGAGGTGAATGATGTGCAGAATGAGTGTGTCTAGTCTTTGTTCACCATCAAAGACCATATTTGATAGTTGTGTTCTCCCAAGGGCTACCAGATGTAGCCAGAAGCAGCCACACTGAAATAGTGAAGTTGAGATAGTGGAGTCGCCACAGTGGAGTCGCCAGGTGCACAGTTGCAATCTTGATGTACTGGGTTGTGATGCACCTTCAGAACCCGTAAGCTTTGTCGTTCTTCCCAGGAAAAATCTTCAATTCATCCCCGGCAACGACACCAGAAATGTTAGCACCAGAAGTCACCCCTAGATTGCAGTAGGGATGAGCCTAATACCCATTAGTTTATATGTCACAATGAGTAATTTAAGGGTGGTCGAATGGTCGTAGACCCAAAAGAATATCACTTTAACTCAAAAAACTAGGCCAGAAATGCACAGGGAAGTGAGGATCATAACTAACTAGAGTCAAGAAATTAGTTTAAAGGCGAGCAGAGGGAAGACTTGGTGAGAAAATGAGAACAAGACTGTTATGGGCACCTGGCCTTCCAGCACCTTGAAGAAGATAAACTCAGGCTCGATGATGATTTCTAGCCGAGGTTTCAGACACTGAAATGTGTCTATAAAAGACACAGTTCCAACTGTGCGATGATCAAACCTCCATCACCGAGCAACTACAACAACTCGACTAGATCCTCCAATTCCAAGCCATTCAGTGTAAGGGGGAATAAGGCAACACAGAAAACTGATTAAAACCGGTGAAAACATTGTAGTGATCAAACCTACATCATCCTACAACATTACGACCCTCGACTAGATCCTCCAATTCTGAGTGTTTTAACACAGTGTTTACAAAGAGATGGAAAGAGGAAGATGGCTTCTATTAATCTGAAAGTCTCAAATCAAAATACATAATCAGGCACAATTCTAGTGTTAAAACATATTACAAAAATGGGAGCTCTGCTCAACCAAAGACCTTTTCAAAAATGACAGAACTCCCTACTTATTCTCCAAAAAATCCCTTTTTGTAGTAGAGGCATGCTCGAGTTAATGCATTAAAGGCATTACGTCTGCATGTTTCCTGAGAGACTGTGCATGCAATCTCCTGTCAGACGCAAGCGTTTCAGAATGAACCTACAGATGAGATGACTGGCTGACAGTCCTTTTCTGGGCTTTCCATTCATGGTGGAAACGATGTTCAACCGCCACCACCTACCTCAATAATTGCTTCATCGGGATTAGAGAAGGCCCGAGTCAAAACTTCACCCAAGAGATGTGGCAGCCTCTGCATCCTACCACCTGGAGTTGAGTTGGATGCTTGTAGGGATGGCTAGGTAGTGGTTGTGGACGAGGATCTAGCGAGGGCGATGACGTGATGGGCAGGCTATTGGGTTGTGCGATGGCCATGAGGAGGAAACACGGAGGCTGGGAAGAAGTTGTGGGGGCGACACGGTGGGAGTTGAGGTGGAGCGAAAGTGATAGGGGAGCGGGAGATGTGACAAATAGAGGAGAGAGGAGTGGGGGGACAAGTGTTGGTGGGACGACTGTGGGGCGGCCACTTGTCAACCTGGGATAGGATCGGGGGCCACAAAAGGTGGTTTGAAACTTCCCTCTTTTGCACCCGATGCATGTCTTTGGTTGACACGTAGCACCTCCAAAAACCGCGGTAGTTTCCCCGGCCCACTCTACCTTTTTTAATGGTCACGCATGTTGAGGCCCTGATATAGCCATCGACCTTCAATCTGGAGCACGTGGATCTCAGCCGCTCAGATCTACGTGCCTCTTAGCACAATGTGCCAAAGGTCACATCGACCCCGACGAACTTAGGATAAGCACCATCTAGTGGGTTTTTGGCCCCTTTCTTTGCATTTTTTCGCCTTGAGGCCAAATCCAAAGGAAAAACTCACCCCTACAAGAATATGTGATAACACCTTCTTCCTTCCAACGTAGACAAATAGTAGGCATCATGGACTAAATTTCTTCCAACTTTGAAGGGTCCAAGCCAAAATTGTTCACTTCCCTTGACATTAGTAGGCTCTACCTTCTTTGTGTCCCACATCCAGATTGTTTCTCCCTATTTGTAATCCTTGGTTTTGAACTTGGTCATTTCTTGTACAACCCTGGTGTACTATCTTGAGGGAGGAGGGTGGGATTCTGTTGTGAAAACTTCTTGTTAGGACGTTTGGATTAGTATGACATCTTCTCCTTTCTTTAATAATTTGACAGACCCAACTTCTTTGTCTTTATATTTGTTCAAGAGTTGTTGATAATCCTCCTTTTTTGGCCATTGTATCTGATCAAAGTCTTCTTCTGTAGCAAAAGGCATGTCATTAGGAGAAAATGCAGGAAGACTCTCTTTGACTAGCTCATGTGTTTCGTTAGTTTCAATATCATCATTAATTTCTTGTACATGGATTTTGGTCATTGGCACATTCAGGAGGAGGCTTATTGTTCGATCATTCATAGTCACATTGATATAAGTGAGATCCATCTCTAGGGTGCCTCCCAACATCGCAACAAATTTCTTGGACAATAGCATTCCCCACACATCTAGGACATCCACCACTACAATGTCTATGTGGATCACTCTCTCGGTGTACCTTCCAAGGCATACTTCTACATTCTCAACTACCCCATGCATGGGTATGTCCTTGGACTCAAAGCCACACACATTCATGTAAGGTTGTGTGACTTCCAGGCCCAATCATTGCATGACCTTCAAAGACATCATGTTAGCACCTGCCCCTAAATCTAGCATACAGTTGTTAAGGCATTTGTTATTGATCAATAAGGTCATGAAGAAAGGTGGATCTCCATCATATTGAACCCTAAAGTGATCAGCTTGTAACATAATAGGAGGGTCCATTGGTCTATCTGAGCCTTTGAAAAAAAAATCAAACCTTTCTTTGACAGATGGGACCTTGATGACTTCTCCCAAGGGGATGTTCACATGCATTTTGGCTAATGCCCATTCAAAGACAAAATTTAAATCCACTTTGTCGGTTTTGGGAGGATTCTTAGGAAGCAGTATGTTCATGGGTGGAGGTCTTGTTTGTGATGCCACGGGACTAGTAGAAAGAGATTGGTTCATTCTATTTTGTCTAGTATACACTTGGAATTCTTGTTTCTTCAACTTTTCTCTTGATTCTTGGTCAAGGTTATTTATCACCTCCATCCTAGCCTTCCTGGTTGCTTCTTTTATGCCTTCTTGATGTTCCTAGGGAGTAATACTAAGGCAAATTTGAGGATCCTCGATGGTGTGGTCCATTATGTTCACTTGGTCATGATTTCCATTGTTGAAAGGACACTCATGCTCCGAGTGTAACTCATTGCATTGCAGGCACCTAGGGTTTTCATCTACTATGTTTGTGGGGACTAAAGTATTTGGAAACTCCTGATCATTCTTTGGTCTGAAGACTTGGTTCCCCTTTTGGAACTACCCTTTGTAAGGAACCCTAGGGGCTTGTTGTTGAGTCCTTCCTAGGTTGGCAATCCTATTCATCATTAGCTCTTGGGTTTTTACCATGCCATCTACAGTGGGTTGTAACTTTTTCAAGCTAGCACTAATGTCTGAGGTAGGTTCAGCATTGTGGACTATCTTAGGTTTAGTGTCCATTCTGACTCTTGGGGCTGAGAAAGGCTAGACTCTAGATGATGAAATGTTGTCTTCAATCATTGTAGCTAGCTCTTGGGCTTCTAGGATTGTTTGAGGGTTTTTATCTCTGAGGAGATACCCTAGTTGACCTGTAAAGGCTTTGATATAAAGGAAAAGAAGGAAACTGTCAGAAGGATGATGGCTCATTGGGATCTTTTGCATCAAGGTTTCAAACTTCTCATGGAATTCTCTAACGGTTTCATTCTCTTATTTTATGAGGCTATTTAGCCTTAACAGTAGCATGTTGGAGTCTTCCTTGACACTCCATCACTTGAGGAATACTTCCTCTAACCTATCCATGGTTTTAATACTAGCATCAAGGAGACCATTGTACCAACGTCTAGCACCATCATGGGGGGTAACAGAGAACAATTTCATAGCTAAATCTTCAGCATCATCATTGATGGGATGAAGCTGGAAGAAGGCCCAAAAATTTCTCATGTGATCTTCATCACTGACAACATCATTTCCGATGAATTTGGGCAACCATTTTTCATACTTAAGGGGCATTTTCCTAGGCTAGCCTAGTATAGTTGTCATGTCTAGCGGTTTGAAAATCTTGAATGACCATTGTCTTTGGTTGTTGGATTGGTTTGGAATGACGGTTTGAGTTCTCATACTAGACATTGTGTTTAAGGGAAGATTGCCTCCAAAAAGTGATTTTACTACAGGAGAGTTTTGGGGAGGCTTTCTTCTAAAGGATTGGGGAGGATTGGTGTACCTCCCTCAGGTTTGTGGAGTCACCATATAGTTTTCTTGAAACTATCAAAGGGATGAGGGGATCACCCTTAGTGGAGTCGCCACATAAACTTTGAAAAGTAAAGGTTTTTTTAAGGAAAGGCTTACCGAGAAGTGTCGTCTTTGAGGAAAATTGACTCGGTGTTCCCCGGCAATGGTGTCAAAATGTTATCACGCAATTTGTTAGTGCCCCAAAGGGAAAGGATAAGGGAGAAAAATTGGCGTAATAGAAGGTTATCCCAGCATTGTCACCTCAACAGGATAACTCTTTCTATTTAGGGTTGATGGCCTAGGGGAGACGTCCCCGATGACATGGGGGTTTGAGAAGGCAAAGGTTAAAGTGTTTATAAAAGTATCCCCTCTCACAAGTCACACTGATCAAAAAGTCCCAAGGTTTTAACCAATGAAGTAATGAAGTGCTTAGATGTACCTTCCCAGAACAAAGAAACAAGAAAATGTATCTTTTGCAAGTACAACTTGTTGTTAGTACTTCATAAAACCATGGACTTATCAATAAAAGAAATAGTTAATGTATAATGAAGAAAACAGAATTTTATAACAGCGATGTTTATAAGATAATAGCTTCACAATAAGTGTCTTAAAATGGCTTCGCAATGACCAAGAATAATCACTCAATAATAACAAAGTACTAGCATTTGTCAGAAGCTCATTAGGCAGTGTATAAATCAACTTTTCAATTGATTTTAGGTGCTTTTAGTGCTGCAATAGATGGTTGTAGCTTACTTTTGTAACAACAGAAAGTACGTTAGTATATTAGTTTATTCTAGGGTTAGGAATAGTTAGTAGAGAGCTTAAGGTAAAAGTTTTGAGGGTGGCTTTCATCAATCACTCAATTGTAAGGCTTAGATCAGTTATTTTAGGGTAAATGGAGTCTCTTTTAGCAGCGACAATCTTGAAGGAACAAATTGATAATAAGAGAGTTAGATACAAGAAGGTTAATGATTGAAATTTTGGTATCCCAAGGCTTCAATCACTAAACCTTAGGGGGGAAATGGCCACTAGGAAATAGGTAACCCTAGGCCCTAATGGTTTTCCTCCTCCTTTAGCTCAAAGATGAAGTAGATGGAGGCTAGATGAAGCAAAAGATGCTAGGGTGTTGCAATGGCAAGGCCCTTAGCACAAAGCTTCAAGAAAATGGAGTTTCTAGCATAATCTAGTAGGTGAAAGTTAATAAGGCAAGAACAATAACGTGTGCTTTAGCCTCGTAGGGTTTTAAGCTAGCAATTTCATAATCTTAGAATAAATGCAAGATCAATACACCATAACCCTTCAATGAAGAAGAATTGCAGAAAATTTACTTACATTCACCAAGAATCATATAGCAATAGGCCTAGTTGAACACTTCCACCAAGAAAAATGCTAAAACACACCAAAAATAGCCTCCTTCAAGAAGTGTGCACCATATTTCAGCCAAGAAACCCTAATTAGGGCACAAATTTCAGACCTCACTTAAGTGTGAGTGAAAGATGATGAAAAATAAGAGTGATTTTTCCCTTATTTATACACTTACAATGACCTTTTAATTTACAAATTAGGTCAAGAAGGCTGACATGGCCAGTTTACATGTAATATCCAGTTTTTACATAAAAATGACAATTTAAACCTTAAATCACGCAGAATAGGTGACATCATGCCTATTTAGGGTGACGTTAGGCCTCTGTGGTGAAACGTTGTCCTCCAAGAGAAAAATGTTAGTCCTCCCAAGGCCTCTGGATCAAGCCACACATGCCACTTGGCACATAACTGCCTCCAAAGTGTCCATCAAACATTGGTGATGTCAAGGGTCATAGGTGACGTCAAGGGTCATAGGTGACATCATGGGCCTTTCAAATCCAACATCATAGTAGGAGGGCAAGACCCCCTGGGTCCAGGCCTTCCAGGTTGTCTCTGGTGGAACATCCTCCTCTCTCTCTGGTGCAAGCCTCTGACCTGTATCTGCCTCTAGCTGGGGTCTCAACATCCATCTAGTGGAATTTTATCCCTATGGAGGTCCAAACTAATCATCTCCCCATGTGTATCTGTTCGTCGGGTGTGGCCCTATAACAACAACAACTACGCCCTCCATGGGCTCATAAGTCACAGGGATCATAGCAATGCCAATCAGAGCTAATAATCAAGTTATCTAAACATGTGCATAAAACTCCCTTTCCCAGACAAGTGCTCAAAGACGTTATGTTATTCTACAAGCCAGGTTTGGAGATGACATCAAGAGGTCCTATTGGGATAATTTTCATTGGACGTGGGATGTTTCCAAGGGAATACAAATCTAGGCCAAGTAAGTGGATGAGGTGGTGAGGGATGTTTGAGTAATTGGTGCAGTGATGACAGGGAAATGTATGGCTTACCTGTGGGTGCCTCTGAAGATGGTGAGTTGCACCTTGTCATGGATGCAAATGTTTCCAAGCCCATTCAATGTCTTTTATCTTTTTTTCTTATTGTTTTTTCTTTCAAGAGACTAGTTAGGGGACATTGCCCTGGCGTGGTGACCAGTGGTGACAATGTTACCCACAAGGATTTCACGAAGATGAGAAGGATGGCTCGTGATGAGACCCCCTTTCTCTTGGCTATGTCACTAAGAGCCACTACTCTAGCGTGGTGACTAGCTAAATGGTAGTGTCATACCGCTACATACCCATGGACCTAATACGCTAGCTCGTGATGAGACCCCCTATCCTCCAACTAGGTCTTGATTTTATTATTTTATGGGTCTCTTTGTTTCTTGTTGAGAAGCTTTTATTCCTTTCTCTGGGATCCCTGGACCAAGCATCTGAAGGTTTTGTTCTTTTGGCTTTTATATTTTGCCAGTTACTTTTACCATCTGGGCCTTTAACCCCTTCTTCCCACAAGGCAAGGTACAACCCTTTTCTAACTTGGAAAACCCAATGCTCGAACCAATGTAGCGGATGGATGAGTGGGAAAAAGATGAAAAGTGATAAGTATGATGGGAATGGACGATGACCTTTCATGAACCCACTCAGTGGAAACTCAAACCCTATGGGAACCAACTTGCTAGGGCATCCTGGCATTCCCCCCAGGTGTGGACAAGTGGAAAGGCATAAGTTCCAAGCACACATTAGAAGTAAAAATAATTAAATGCACATATTCAAATGTTTTGAGAATCAGAGTGACACATACCATGATACCCAGAGTCATTACCTCATGGAGCAAGACCCATTGTTGTTGAAGGACCAGACCGATGGGATGGATGATGTTGTTGTTGACAATATGGAGGCATTGAAGAAGAAGGATGGGCCCTCCAGGACTAGGCTCAAGTCAATATGGCTCTCGATACTCCATGTCGAGGACCTGTGGGCCTCGAGACATAATCTCCTTAGTTATCTCTAGGCTAGGAGATAACAGGCTGGAGCAGTCTGATTTCAAAAAATCCAAATTTTACCCCTTGAAATTGGACCAACGCAAATATGGACCGGAACTTCTGGTACCGATTCTGGTTTCCTGGTTTTTTGGTACCAGTCAAAACTAGGGTTTGACTTTCCTGAGGCTCTGTCCACTGAAAAGGTGCGCTCACGCTACCAATGAGTTTGCTAGGTTAAGGCACACTTCCCTAAATGATTTTTGGGTTGAAATTCTCTTCTAGTAAAAAGCCTTAAATTTCTTGTACGACAACAGTGATGTTTTTGGTTACCCAATGAAAGGTGCTCTACTCAGTTTTTTTTTGATACCATGTTAAATTTAGAGTTTCTATTAAGTTCTTTTCAATTTACTAGACAATAAAAGCATAAGAAGGATCACTGAAAGAAACACAATCATAAGGTACACATCATTTTATCCTGGGAAACCCTCATCGGGGAGAAAACCCAGTAAAAACTTCCTCAATATAGATTGTCAATACAATGCCAAGATAAAATACCAAACCACCAAGAATATCCAAGACTGAGCAATGTGTCTCTCTCCTTCTAGCAACTGCAGCTATCTCCAAAACTTGTGCACTAGATGAGTGACTGAGTGAGTGTGAGAATGAGGCGTTAGCCTCTCTTATTTATACAAGTTGAGGAGCGTTAGAGTTGTGTCTTTTCATCAAGCAGGGCGACTTCTTCATCTAGTAGCTAAAACCACTTTAATTATCCCTAAGGGTCGACTTCTCAATTAGCATCATTTGATTAGGGTTTGACCAATCCACAAAAGGGGATTTGGTCATACATAAGTTCCGACATGATCAATCCACAAGAGGATTGATCTGCATGATAATAACTCAATTATAATTAGAATATTCTTCGCAGTTACAATATTTCAACAATCTTCATGTGTGCGCTACATGAAGAAGTCATCATGCTATCACAAAGTCTCCAACACTCCAAGGAAGAATGCCAATTAAGCATCCATATGAGATCAAACAATTAATGAGCAAGCCACCTCAAATGTGCAAGTCATCACAAAACAAACAAGGGCTCAACCATACACCATGCACTCCACATCCCATGAAGCACCCCTAAAGCATGATGTAAACACTTTCAGAGTAACCTCGAAATCTAACGTATATCTTTACAATGTTTTAGGTATGTCCATCTTGGTGGCAAAACTTTCATAAATCGTGTTATTTTAGAACATGTGATAGAAAATCTCATAAACCTAGAAATCGTGAGTCAAAACACCCTTGTGTTGAAAATGTTAATTTTATTTCATATTGATCCATACAATATTATCAAGCTTGCATTTGAATTTGTCGTAACAATGAGTGACATCTGTGTCATTTTGAAGTACATTGCTTTCATCTTATACAACTAGAGTTTTCTTGTTCTTGATTTTTAAACACTTGATCTTCCCATGGCCATGTTTACTACAAGCATAAAAAATATTTACCTTTGTATAACATTGGAGGAGAAAATGAGAAGGGCAAAGGAGAGGCAATAATATGACATTTTATCATCCTTATTTTATCCTTCATGGAATTAGTTTCAATTTTCCCTTTATCAAACTTATCTTTGAATGGAAATTTCACTATGTAGTGCTTTTACAATCTCATTCATGACAATTTTCTTCTATAAGAAGTGTTAGCCAAAATGATCCATCAATAATGTCTTATCCAGCAAAATTTGAATTATCAAGTCTGTCAGAAGTTTGTTTTGAAATATAATTAATTCATGAGTTTCAACTATAATATATAATTTGATAGGAGCTTATTGAGTTCATAAATATAATATTGCACTCCAACTATTTGTAAACCGCTTTCCCTGAATGTAATCCAATACATGTGTACGTCATGTGCATAAATGGAGGGGTAAAAGTTGTTCTTAAAGAATGGACTAAGTTATCCCGCATGTGGGTAGAAACTAAGTTCTTTCGTTTGTTAATAACGAGGGCCTAAGTTCTAACCCACAAGTTTTTATATGGTGAATCAATTTTCCTGTTTTAGGC
Source organism: Picea glauca (assembly GCA_000966675.3). Classification (NCBI taxonomy): domain Eukaryota; kingdom Viridiplantae; phylum Streptophyta; class Pinopsida; order Pinales; family Pinaceae; genus Picea; species Picea glauca. The sequence continues at coordinate 80,640 of JZKD02S1843673.1, forward strand.
TTATTAATATAGGAAAATAGTGGCTCAGTGTCAATGACCTAATTATTCACTGGTATGTCATAACCGTCATCATGATGGTGGAAGTCACAATTAACTTCAGATGTGGATGTTGATGAAGAAATGTCGTGGCATTTAGTTTTCAGCTTTCCAATCACGCAAATCATTAATAGCAACATTTCCACAGGTGTTCAAGTGATCAATAGATTGTTTTCCACAACCACAAGGAAAAGAGCTTTATCGGTATTATTTTCAATGGTACAAATATACCTACCTCAATGGATCTTACAAGGTCTCCCATTTTACAATGCTTAAAAAATTACTTTGAAAAGAAAGTTACAATAGAGGACTAGAAAGTACAAGATTTTGAAATCTCCTTCAAAATTGACCTCTGAATATATAACACCCTTGAAAATACTTCAATAAGAACCCTTGCTTGCAATTAGTGTCTTCAAATTCTCAAAAAGATAACATAGAAGATTGAAATTCGGTGATGTCAAATACTTAGAACAATATATTACATAATGGATACTGAGCATTATGCATTTAACATTATTTTTGTATCATCGTCTACAATTGTTTTAAGGTTGTTTTTGTATCATCATCCGAGATCAATGCCCCTGGCAGCCTAGAGGACTGATATGTCATATGCTCATATTATGTGAATAAGTGGATGCAAGTGTAAACACTAAATGCAAAACCATAGTAAATAATTTGCCTCAACAACATCGTTTTCTTATATTGTTTCAGGTTTCTTGAATGCGTTTTTTGACCTTTCTATTATTTTTGGGTCTGCATAGTGTATTTTACAATCTGTTGTCTGAAATAATGTGTGTCCCACAATAAGCTGTAGTGATCAGCTATGGTTTTTCATTTTTATTTTTAACCTATAAATACATCATTGGTATTTCACAATTTATTTATTTATTCTTTAACATAATAAAACGCAGCATGGTTTATGATTATCACAAACATAGCATGATAGGAAACGTGTAATATTGAACATCCAAAGCTAATGTAGTTTTAATGTTGTAGTTGTAATGAAAGAGTACAAGAAGTAATTTACATTATTGGTTCGGGTTATACAAGTCTTCCTACATATGCAAGGACTACATTACCAAACACATGTTTGTATAAAAGCACTAATTATTAGTTGTAGGTGTAGTGTTTTCCTATGTGATCACTATCAAAAAAATATCTCATATAGAACCCCTAGAAAACATGCAGAAAATGTTCCCGAACTGTCTCTGTATAGAAATGTGCAGTAAACCTTTCCAAGAGGTTTCCCAATAATTCTTGCATAGAAGAGGCTTTTCTGAGGCCCAGAAATGGTTTAAAAAAAACAATTTCCTAAGACTGGCCCACAACTGCAAAAAAGAAAACGGTAACAAAATAAAAGACGGACAATAGAAAGGAGAAAAAAACTATTTTTGCAAAAATAATTGAAACGATTTTCTGATGTTTGTGAATATTTAAAATTTTTACATAAATTAGGATATGTTTTTCTTCCGTTGACATAGCTACTTTCCCAAAGAAAGACACCAATGGAGAAATAACATGTCCATAGTTTATTATATGTTCCCCTCACCAAGTAACTACATTGTGAATTTTATTGCACTAAATAAGCACCATTAGATGCTTTCAAACTCTTACTACCACCAATTATAGGAGTTGTGGTCACCCTTTGTTATTAAGCTGAAAATCAGATACAAGGCAACGTCCAACATCAATGGGTTTTTTTTTTCAACAAGAATATCAATGGTTGTTTTTATTTCAATGAGAAATCTGGCATCTGCTATTTTCATTAGAACAATAGAACCTTTACTAGATCACATTACAGTTCCTTAATTTCATACACAATTAAACAAGGGGCGATGTTTATAAGTTATAACAAAGCATTTATGTTCAATCAATGATCCATAAGGATCACCCATTACCTAACCTATATGTCATTAACGCTCTTGGATTGCATGAATTATGAAAGGAGCAATATTTATGATAACTACATTCTCTGCTCAACTGGCATGAGCATTTTAAGCCCTCCTATCGCAAGGCCATTCTATTGAAATTTTGACATGTACTGATCTACATCCATGATTGAAACAATCTAGCTTGTAATGGCATATTTTGGTGACTGTCCATGCTATCCAAAGCACTAGAAAACTCAGATTGTGATAGATAGGGAGAATTCATAGACTGCAAGTATGTTGGAATATGATATTGGGATTCTGTGGGAGCAAATTCCAATGCATCAGATGTCTTTGCTGCTGACTGCTTCTGATAAACTTCTTCAGAATATCGTCCACCCTCCGAGTGTTGAGGTTGGGATTCAGAGGAAAGATGGACTGATCTAGGAGACTCAACATGGCCAGTAGAGCATGCAAGTCTACTTCGGTAATTTGGAGTTGATAATTCTCTAGTTTTAGGAACAGATAGGTGTTTCTGGTATTCATTTGTTGGCAACTGTTGTTGATCTTGAGATTGACCTGCAAAAGTCTCCTGTTTTACCTGTCCTATACTATCATTCACTCTAATCCGTTTTGAAGGTGACCTAAACTCTGGGTTTGCTAAACATGGCACATGATCATAACCATTATATGTAAATAATGGTATCTTCTGTTGTTTGTCCATGGCTGGGGAAGATATAATTGGATGTTCATCCTTATGAGAAATATTACTTGATGTCATGGCCATAGCTCCACTTGACCTAGAGGTTGGAAGTTGTGAGTCATCCTGTCCTTGATCTTCGGAATCATGCAAAACTCTTTTCGTATTTCCATGCAGTTCCTCTGAGAAATGAGATGATGACTCAGGGGAAGAAGGAGCTTGACACTTAGTGGCACCTGTTTGATGTTCCTCTATGATCTTCTCCAAGTACCTTCCCTGAGCCTCAATCCTTAACTTTAACTGCCTTTGAACCTGCAGAGACATCCACCATAAGCTTCGTAAGAACATTGATGTAGTTCAGACAAGTTTTTTCCAGAAGATCACATCTAAAATATACTTCAAGATTATGAAATGTGCTTTGAATTCAAAAGTATTCCATAGGCAAAGCATATTGCAAACAGAAAGGAAAATTTCGTGGAGTTAGGGTCCATTTTTGGCTTTCCCCTGATAGGAAACCCTTCTTACAGAATAGCCAAAGAGAAACCTCATCAAGCCTTGTGGGATAACTATATATATAGAGCTCCTTAAAGATCTTGGAAGAAACAACCTTTAGAGTATCTAAGGAATGCAAATTCATACTATTCACAGATACAGCAATCTATTTCTCTATCCTAACTTCTTTCAGGCTTCAACGAAGCTTAGTAAACAGAGAAATTTTATTTCCTTGATAAAATACTAGGAAGCAGATCAATTATTTGTCAGGTTATTCCTTTGCACGTGACAGCTAAAAGATATAGAAAATAACCAATCTTTAGAGTAGCATCAAGCATAGGAAAATCTTATTCATTACCCCAGCAAATGTTTAGCTTCGTAGCCAAGGTAACCAAAACTCGGAAACTAACTTTCAGATCCAAACTTTATGTAACTCTTTGCTATCCCTATATGCAGTACTATTTAAAATAATGATTATCTATTTTAATGAGAAAAATTGTAGAAAACAAGTTATAGCCCTATCTTTTGCACCCTTAATGTATTAGAGGGTATAGCAACTTCATGTATCTATTGCCTTTCTTATCTGCAGTACTAGAAACTTGAAAGCATAATGCTTGTATTTTAATAACTAAACTTGAAGAAGACAAATTACAGGCCTGTGCTTTGCACTCTGAAAAAGGGAGAACTAGAAAAATTAGGTTCAATAACACCAGCTTGTTCTTGCTTAGATATCCTCAAAACAATTTTTGATATGTACCAATTCATAGAGAAATTATGGGTTTAATGGATCAGGATATCAGGATATTATGAGTTTACTAGCAAAATGAATCAGGATATCCTATATTTCTTGGTTGTGTTGGAAAGTTTAATGGAAAATCTGAATAAGTTGAAGGAAGCTTAGCACAGGATGAACAGGTGAAAGTGCACATGTTAGCTGACTGCAACTTAGCACAAGCACAAGCCAGTCTACCATGGAGATATTTAGTGCATGGGATTCCAGTAGGAGCATGATGGAACCAAAGCTTGAAAGTGCAGATCTACCAAAGTGCAGAAGATGACATGGGGAGGCAGTAAAGATTGGGCATGGGTGGTCGATGTGGGAGTCGAACATTGGAGAAGTGTTGACTTGAAAAAAATTGAGCATTAAGTGCCATCCTGATGATCAATTACAAGTGTTACTTTGATCGTCCACCAGGTATCTAGATTTTATGTGTGTGTGTTTGCGTGTGTAATAACCACGTCTGTTTGACGTTGATCAGTCTATTGACAAGGTTTGCAAGTGTTATAATGGTTGAATGAATAGACATAATAAGAAGACGCCAGTGAGACAGGGAGCTGTAATTTGCGATGTGCCTAAGAGCCATAATCCAGTTATTGTGTGAACCATTAGAGCTGTACAATTGTTCTTCAGATGCAATACAAGGAAAACTGTACTCTATGTAAATGTAATGAACCAAAGAAGGTCAAGGGCCCATCTAATCTGTAACAATATATATATATATATATGAAGAATGATGATTACAATTGAACAATGTAATCTTTTTGTAGTGCATAAGAGATGTGTCAAGATGATGATTACAATTCAATAGCACGATCTCTTTATAACACCGAAGAGATGGTTCATGATGAATAGTCATGGCCTTAGGGTCCTAATCAATAATAATTATATATTATATAACTAACTTCATTTTGTTGCCACCCTCCTTGAGATTCTTAGTCTAGAGAGGTCATTGCCACTTATTACAAGATATCATTAGGCCTCTATGTTTAGGTGTGAGACAAGAAAGTCTAGTTCCACATGTGGATCTGGGGGTGTTGTTTGCCTCATTTGTGACAATCTCTGGTCTAGAGTGTCACTTTTGGCCTCTAACATACATCTCGAATTCAAGTGGATTTAGGGTCAATAGGCCATGCAACCCTCTTAGGGACATCTTTGCTACCATCAACTACTTTCTCCTTGCATCCTCAAGCTTTGTGTTGCATATCAACAATGATCCCTTTCTCGACTTTTATCCCAAGATCTCTCAGTACTCATCTTGGGGTGATGCCATCCTTTTCGGTAATTTCAACACCCACACTAGGACTCTCTAGGCACCAACCCATAACCATCCAAAGGATGATGCCCTTTTCATCCATGAGATCAACCCAACTTCCATTGGTACTCAAAGTCCATTGACAAGTATAGTCCACTCATGGCTATGGTAGACACCTTCTCCACCTTGGTGAATCCCATGACCTTGTCTTTCTCAATGGGCTTCTNGGAGAAGTCGGCCCTGCCAGTGAAGAGACACTTCACACGTGCCAGACTTGTATAAATAAAGGAGGCTAGCGCCTCATTTGAATATAACTCACTTGCTCAGTTGGAGAGACAAGTTTTGATCTGTTACCGGCAAAAGGAGAGAGAGAGTGGCGCATATCTTGGAGAGGACTTTCTGTTTTAGTATAGAGATCTCTTGGCATTGTATTGGCTATCTATATTAAGGAAGTTTTGCTAGGTTTTCTTCCCCCAGAGGGTTTCCCTGGATAAATGTTGTGTCTCTTGTGAATGTGTATTTCTCAGTGATCTTGTTCTTATGTTGCTATTATCTATTGAAATGCTTAGAACTATAATAATGGCATAAACATTAACAGTGGTGCTAGTGTTGTGGATTATGTCTTGGAGAACTTGGCTCTAGTACCCCTTATTTATGGTCTCTATGTCTCCCCTCCACTCCCCCTTGCTGACCACACATTCATGGCATTCACCTTTTATTGGGCACCAACCACTATTGTTGCTCCTTTTCCGCCCAACCTTTTTCTACCTTTTGTCCCCAAGAGACATCATGAAGGTCATTCGAGCTATGAGTTCAAGCATAGCAATGAATGGGGAAGGCCTCTAGGTTGAATTTCTCAAGCATGGTATGAAGCCTTTATCATCTCAAATTGTTGATCTCTTAAATGAGGTAGAGTTATCACTCAAAATGAGCATTGGGTGAAATCATTTAGGATCAAAGGCCCTATCACATCTCGAGCTCCTCTCACTTTGGGTTTGTTCTTACCAACACCATGGGGATATCTCTATCTCTACCTATGACCAATGGATTGAGTCAATGAAATCAAACTGGGTCAATGAGTAGATTAAACACACAAAAGTTAAAAACTAGCAACTTTGGGAAAGGATCCTAGAAACTAGTGACTGCCATTGGGTCATGAAGTGAGATGATGACTAAAACAAGTGTATATTTGAAGATGAAGCATTCCAATGAGGCATTTGCATTGGAGGAATATCATTGGATCGATATGTCCTAAGCCTTGTGATCAATGATAGAAACACAACCTTATCACAGTCGCTCAAAATCTAATCATGGGGCAAATTTATTTTACCCTACAAACTGTCGAGGTCAATAAAAACCACTTAGCTGTGCAACAACTTCATTAAAACTAGGGGAAGAATACCCACAAAATCTTATAAAATTGACTTAAATAAACAAAACGAAAAGTCTACAAGCATCAATCAATAGAACTCAATAAACATAAAGGAGTGGAAATATGTAGACTAGGTGTTCAAGGTTCATTCATTATCCATACCCTTGGAAATTACAAGAAAACTAAGATTCAATCTCAAGGAATCCAAACCTTTCTTCAATCTCTCAACCAACATTAAATAGATTGTTCCTCTTCACTAAAGAGTGTGCCCTTCATTGGCTAAATTAGGAAGTGGCAATGTTGTGCATGCATACTTGGATTTAGTGTTACCGGAAGCTCCCCCCCCCGGCTTCGAAGCCCCGAAGCTCGATCCAGGCAAGGTGCGTCCAGGAAGCTCGCGCTGAAGCGCGCTTCGGGGCTCTTGAGCACGCTTCCTGCCATTTCCGAAGCGTCCCCCTCCGAAGCACGCTTCAGAAATTTGGAAGCACACTTTCGAGGAAAGCCCGCACACTTCCAAGGGGGAATGAGGTGTTTTGGTGTGCAGCTGAGGGTTATTTTGCCTTACTAGTGCTATTTAAAGAGGTCCCCACCCCCTCCATTTCACCCACCCTAGTAATTAATAGTAATGTTAAATTCTTAAAGTAAAAGGATGAAAATGAAATATAAAGGAGAATGTCACTAATTTACTTAAATTAGTGACATTACCATTAATT
>JZKD02S1843684.1:34432-48139 GCA_000966675.3 Picea glauca
ATCACTGTGGATTACGGTATTTATTTGATCAACCCAAGCTCAATACTAGACAAGCTAGATGGATGGCCCTCCTTAGCGAATTTGATTTTGAAATCAAACACATCAAAGGGAAGGAAAATAGGGTGGTCGATGCCCTTAGCAGAAGCATGAGAACAATTCACCTGGAAGCAGTGAGTACCTGCGAGATAGATGTCAAGCACAGAGTCAAGGAGGCACAAGAAACAAATCCCTTCATCCGAAATGTGACCTTGCACCTACAACAAGAACCCGCTGAAGTAAGATACGAAGGATATCAGATGACTGAAGGAGGTCTACTCACCTATAGAGATAGACTGTACATTCCCAATTGTGACGACTTGAAGAGGTTCATCATGGATGAACTACATATAAGACCCTACACCGGTCACCCAGGATACCAGAAAATGATTATTGCCACCCAAAAACAATTTTACTGGTCGGGATTGAAGAAGGATGTAGCCAAGTATTTGGCCCAATGCATAGAATGCCAACAAGTTAAAGCAGAACATCAACACCCAGCAGGACTATTACACCCTTTACCCATCCCAGAATGGAAATGGGAAACCATCTCCATGGATTTTATCACTAGATTACCAACTTCGACCAAACAGAATGATTCCATTATGGTGGTGGTGGATAAATTGAGCAAGTCTGCTCATTTTGTCCCCGTCAAATCGACCTACAAGGTGATAGATATCGCACAGGTATTCATGAAAGAGGTATTCAGACTGCACGGTATGCCGAAAGATATAATATCTGACAAAGACACAAAGTTCACTTCCAACTTCTGGAAATCACTGATGGCGGGTTTGGAGACCAAGTTGTTGTTTAGTACCGCCTATCACCCCCAAACCGATGGACAGACAGAAAGAGTGAATCAGATATTAGAGGATATGTTAAGGATTCATGTGATGCATCAACCCAAGAAATGGGAAGACTACCTGCCATTGGTAGAATTTGCCTACAACAACAGCTATCAAGCGTCCTTAAAAATGAGCCCATTCGAGGTCCTATATGGTAGACAATGTAATACCCCAGTCAACTGGAGCAATCCAGTAAATAGGATTTCTTTTGGACCTGACATGTTGAAAGAAATGGAACAACAAGTGACTCAGATAAAAAAAAATCTGAGGGTCCCTCAGAACCGACAGAAAAGTTATGCTGATCAAAAGAGAACTCCAAGAGAGTTCCAACCAGGAGATCATGTATATCTCAGAATTAAGCCCGGAAGGAGTTCCCTAAAAATGGGAGCTTGTGCCAAATTGGCACCCTGGTATTGTGGACCCTTTGAGGTTCTAGACAGAGTGGGACCTGTAGCCTATCGGCTAGCACTTCATCCCACAGTAAAAGAACATAATGTTTTCCATGTTTCATTATTAAAGAAATATGTACATGATGCTAATCATATAATTGACTGGTCTGTGATCCAGGTGGAACCGGAGGGAGAATTCCTGCCAGAACCCCAATGCATATTGGACAGAAGGGAAACCCGACTCCAGAATAGAACCATTGCACAGGTCAAGGTGCAGTGGAAACATTTTGGCCCAGATGAGGCTACATGGGAAATGGAGGATTCCATGAGACAGGCATATCCGATTTTGTTTACTTTTGTACATGTAATTCACATTAGTAGCTAAGAACATCGAAGACTATGTTCCTTTTAAGGGGGATGGAATTGTAACACCTTGTTTCCCCCAGATTGTAAATATAACTGGACTAGCCAAGGACTATGGAAAACTCATAAGTATGAATATGTGATGTAAATGGACCTGCAGGAAGAGGTCAGTGAATGTAAATAATATTTCAAATTTATTGCAGGACTGCTGAGAGGGGATGTGCAGAAAAGAGACCATGATGGCGGTGGAAGGCACCTGAAAAAGGTGGCATTAACTTCCACCGAGAATTAAATACCGTATTTGGACTCCACTGGCCCGGAGAACCAAAAGTGGCTCGCTGGCCCTGAAAGTCAATACCTCGTAGGCTGGTAGGTGGATGGTTTGATGAGGGATGGGATGGTAGACTGCCCATCCATAGAGCCGTCAATCCTGATCGACGCGAGGGTAATCGTGCCACACGCAACCTCGCGAGAGGATAAGGCGTATGGCAGAGATGATTGGAGGGGGGGGGACGCAAGGGGAACTCTAGAGCATTACGCAGAGTGAGTGATAGTAGGGAGGAAGGATTGCAACCTTCACTCCTGATCACTGGCAGACAGAGAGACGCAGTCTCAGAGCATCGTGGTCTCAGCTCGGGGGTGGCTAGTGGTAAATCCTTTGGGAGTCGCCGAGCCTACGGTTGGGTGGAAACGGGCACCCCTCTCAGTAGTTGTACCCACTTCGGGTGTTATTTCTAATAATCATTTTTATGTATTGCATCTTGAAATTCATATACTAATATACATATATACTCATAGCACTGTGAGATTGTAAACGATTTTAGTGTAAGAATGTCTGTGAATGTTGTGATAATAACTAATGGACCTATGCTTATAATAGAGGAAGCCATGCAAAATTCACGTCGATAAAAATGAATCTAATCATGCCCAGGTTGAACTAAGTCAGGTATCCAGTCCATTCTTGAAAATTTGTTTCCCTTACCTGTATTCAGGAATGGCTCGAAATAGACCTCTTCACGGAGATTTCCCTTTTCAGAAAGGTTTACCAAAAACTTGGAAAAAGGGTGAGAATGTGCAAGTCTTAGCAACCCTATGCGAAGAGGAACGACCCTCTTCAAATTCAGAAGTAGTCGCGTAAGGATAATTATTGATCAATGGATGATATCCTGTCAGGAAATCTGTGGTCATTCACGACCGTTAAATCAAAGGAATGAATGAGGGCAGAAATTGCCTTAACCCTTTTTCCCTTACCTTCCTGAATAGCGAGGAAATCCAAATCATAGAACCCTAGACACCATGAGAACATCTGGACCGTTGGTTTTTTCACGTCCAAAGGGCAATAGTAAAGGCCATGGCATCGAGACTGATATGAACCGTCAAATCTTAGTTAGGAAACCCGACAATCGTTAGATCTATAGGGAGATAGACGAGGGTTAAGCCCCGTGAAGAAGTCCAAAAGTTGGACGCTTCAAGTTGCGAGTGGCGAGGCTACGAGAGGATCATAGTCATCCATCCGAGGAGGACAGGTGGCGGAGATCTGAAGATCTCGTGAGCTTGGGGCTCATGGGGTAGAAGTCCAAAAGTTGGATGCTTTAAGTTGCGAGTGGCGAGGCTAAGAGAAGATCAGAGCCATCCATCCGAGGAGGACAAGTGGTGGAGATCTGAAGATCTCGTGAGATCGGAGGTTCGCTGAGTAGAAGTCCAAAATTTGGACGCTTTAAGTCACGAGTGGTGAGGCTACGAGAGGATCATAGTCGTCCATCCGATGAGGACAGGTGGTGGAGATCCAGAGATCTCGCTACCTCGGATGTTCGCGAGGTAAGAGACCAAAGTTTGGATGCTCTAAGTTGCGAAGAAGTGAAGTAGCGAGAGGCTATGAGTCATCCATCTGGGGAGGACAGGTGGCAAAGATTGAGGAGATCTCATGATCTTGAGAGCTCGCAGGGTGAATGCCCAAGTATTTGGCGTTAAAATCTGTGAGACACGAGGTCGCGAAGCAGCGAAGTGGCGAGAGGCTGTGATTCGTCCATCGAAGGAGGATAGGTGGAAGAGATCGAGAGATCTTTTGAACTCGGGAGTTCACAGGGTGAGAGCCCAAGTATTGGGCATTCAAAGTCACGAGGACGCGAGAAGCAAGAAGGTAATAACTGTTGGATCCAAATCACGGGAAGACCATTGGATCCACACGTGGGATCGTGTATCGGAGCCTCACGAGAAAAGGCCCAAGAATTTGGCCAAGTGAATCCTGAGGTTGCGAGTAGAAAAATCCCTTGGGGAAGAGTCAGCGAGTTGACTGATCATCAGATCTCGAGGATCCGATAACCCAGTGTTCAACCTTTGAACTCGTGAAGTCACGAGTTCTGATTCCTCGATAAATCAAGGAAAGGGGATCGTGCGAAGAGAACGGTGGAAGCAAATTTCCCGATAGGGAAATAGAAGAACCTCGAAGTTCTTCAGGCGAGAAGAAGAAGACCCGGTGAGTGGACGTACCCGTGGTCGGCGTGTCTGCGTCAGGTGGGACGTAAGACCACGGTTATGTACAGAGAATTGGATAGGTAAATAGAAGACCTGTGATTCGGGGATTGGCATTTTGTTGCTACAAGTTCCGGGGAGTCTCATTATTTAAAATTCGACCAAAAAAAAATTTGATTTATGGTAGTGGGTGTGTTACAACAAGGTTCATAGTCCATGACTGAGGGATTATCTTTTAATTCTTCCCGTTAGTCCAGGTTAGGTACTTATGTGGGGAGAGAATGTTTTAAAATTTTTGATCTCCAAGGTTGAAGTCGCTAAACTTCAATGCTGCAATATTATCTTGGTCTGTTCGAACTGCGCGTATCCCCTTCAAGAGGTACCCAATGACCAAGGTGTATTCTAAATCTTTGGGCACACTGTCTCGATTTACTATGCTACTCAGGGGTGGAATATAGGTGGTTAATATGGTCAGGATCAATTTAGCATTCACTAGATCATCCATGTTCTTGGTTCACCTTTAATCATATGGTTGAGATGGTCCAGCTCTATGAGGAGTGGATGGAGAGGCTGGCAGTCCTCTTGTCGAAGATGCTTGTACACCTATAGACATCGACATGACTCTTTCAGTCATGAGGTCGATCAAAACTTCTTCAACAACTTTCTCTACAACACTCAATTCGTCCGACATACACACTCAGGGTTAACAATCTCGAGTTTGGGGAATAACTTAGACATTGTAGTAGGATAGACAACAAGAGTGCACCGATCACTGTATAAAATCAACTTATTATGTGGGCTCAAACTCTTAGTTGGAAAAACTGTTCTCGGTGCATGGCGTGACGGGATAAATAGGTAACTCGACAACGAGTCACTTGCAACAGGTATGAATCCTTCATTAACTCTGTTTTGTCCATTATGGCACGGTCCCAATGGTCGGATGGCGAGTTGTCTATCCATAAATGTCTTTCTTCCCATTTAGAGTGTTGGTCTAACAATTATAATGTCCCCAATGACTATATTTCTTCTCCATGATGAAGTGCCATGTTTTGTTGTTCTGATATCCTGACGAAGCTCCAATTTTGCAATTTTTTCTTCTGTGAGGTTTCTTCTGGAACCTTTTGCAACTTGTCGATCTTCGCTCGCTTATTTCTTAGCTTTCTAGCCTTCTTCCCAGTGAGCTTCATCTCGGTATTATTTTTTCCATTCTGATTCTTATCTTCTTTTGACATAGTCACTTCACACTATTGATATTCTTTCCTATGATTCGAGGGTGATCCTTCTTCTTTATTTGGAATAGGTACTTTAATCTTTTGTGGGTCCTCTAGTGTTCTTGCAAATTCGACATCTAGGTCTCTGGTGTTAAATAACTTCGATCTGTTCTTTTGTTCTTAAACCAAGTGTCTGATATTTCTAGTCATGAATTCTTTTAACTCTTGCTTATTTTGCTCTAAAACTTCTTCTTCTTCTTGCCTTCTGGCCTAATCTCTTTCAATCCAAGGTTTTCCTAATAGCATGGTAAATGGGGCATTGTTCTCAATAAATATAATAATCTCAAAATCTTCGTTTGTCAAAGTTCCATTGGCATTCATAGGTATCTGGGTGAGCTTTCCACATAGGTTTATCAACTTTCCTTTAAATATTCTTATTCCTTCTAGTGAAGGAATCATAACAGGCTTCCCTATAGATTCCCACGTTTTCTCTGTCATGATATTCACCTTTGTTTCCTCATCTAGAACACATTCAATGTTGAAGTCTCCTATTCTTTATTCAAGGCATTCTTTTTATTTGAAGATCCCTAATAATCTGACATGTCGATGATCATTCAGGGTTTCTCTTATCTGTAGAAATACTTTCTCTGATTCTTCCTGGGCTTCTGTCATAATCACAGTTTATGGATCTACCTTAGGGTTTTCTTGGCTCATGTCCATTACTTCAATCTTAGCAATCATTCTAGGACAATCCAATACTTCATGCCCCATAGCTTTACAACAAAGACAACTGGGTCTTTTCCGAGGGAATTCCTTATCAAGATGTCCCGGTCTTTTGCAACTGTAACAGAGGGTTAATCCTCTCTTTCTCTTAAATGATCCCCAACCTTTCCTGTACTATGCACTAGTATCATGGTATCTAACCTACAAAAAATTCTTTCTAGGATCTTTCATACACTTATTAGTCCAAACATTCTTTCTATTCATAGGTATAACATATTTTTCACTATTCTTATCAGATCTATTCATATCAAACCTTCTTTCATCTATGAATACCCTAGTTTTCAAGCTAGGATGGAATCTATCAGATATACCTAGATCCATTCTTTAGAAACAAAAATTTTCACTTATCTTACTTCTATAGAGAACAAGGCTTCCAGATCTAGAACTTTTTCAATATTCTTACCTTTATCAAAGCATAGAGCTTTCAGATCTTACCTCTTTTAATCAAGAATTCTCACTTTTACCTTTCTTAGAGCACAAAGCTTTCAGATCTTACCTCTTTTCTTCATATCAGACTTCTTTTCCTTAGCACAGAGCTTGCCAAACTAGTAGAGTATTGTGCACTAGAGAAATAGATCTACGCACAGAGCTTTCACAATTTTAGGTAGGATCTTTGCACAAAGCTTCTTCTTCCTTAGTTCCCAGCAATCACAGTTTCAGGTCCTGGAAAAAAAACCATTTGTTGGCATAGGGATAGACCCAGGGTTCAATGGTACGACAACACACCAACAAAACCCTAACTACTGGCCCTTTCGAAAACACTTGTGAAGTAGATGAAGTCTCACTCGAGGTAGAGGCAGGGGTGGTTGCAGGACTCAGGTGTCTGCAACCTTAACTGGGACACATATATGTGATTACAATACTTAATAGAGCACTTAACACTGTTAGTTCATTCTTAGTTAACCAATATCTACTCCATAGAGAAAACATATCATCGCAAAATTAACCCTGATCTAATGTATTTAATCACTTAGCATAAAGAAATGGATCAGATCTGGTAGATTCAAGCACTAAGAACATTTACCTATATCATATCTAACATTCAAATTCATCATAAGAACAAAGCATAAATAGATCTATATATCTATCAAGCACTTAGCAAATAACACAGGAATATATCATAACATCACACAGAGTAGAATAACACAGTATTTACATGGTTCACCCCCACCCTAGGGCTACATCCACCAACTCTTCTTTTTTATTAGCTTCAATCAGTCATCTACATGCACAAAGCCACAAAACCCTTACTCTGCATAGGACAGGAGATCTATGCAGCTCGCTAGATCCTCCTTCCTTGCGTTATATCACAAAGCCTTCACAGTCTCTTACAATGACCTACACTTAGCTCTACAAGTCTCATACAGTATGCACAAAGACTTACAATTCTTGATCACACAAATTCAACTCCTAGCACTTAGCTAACTTGCACAACTCTTGTGCACTACTTCTTACATTTCCTAGCCTTCTATTTATACATGTAAAATAGGCCTAAACATGGGTAAAACCATGGGTCGACATCCCATTCCCGTTACATATTCCCAAATCCCAAAAAAGGACCCAAAAAGGGGTCGAGATACTACAATCTCTACTTTGTCTTGTGCTCCTCATTCGACAGGTTGTCAAAGTCACAAAATAGGTCAAACTTGACCAAGGATCTCTCAAAACTTGGTCAAGGGCCAACATGTAGCAAATTTCTGTGCTCCTAATGGGCATGGGGCTTCTCTATTCTTACCTCCATCTAGCTATGGATACTCTGTTTTCCTCCATTTCATTTACCCAACATGTAATCTCTTCTTTTTTACAACTAGTATTTTTATAGGATAGGAACGATTAGAATGTTAATAGCCCCTTGAAATTCTCATTGAGGGTTTCATATTCCCTCTCACACTCCACAATCTTGCTAATAATATTAATCTTCATTGTAACTATGCCAATCCCCACTAGCTAGCAGAAATCTAGGCTTTGATAGAACTATAATGTTCCCAAGCCAATATGCCAAGAACATCACGGTTTTGGGTGTCTTTTCAAACTTTTACTGGTTGTGGCATTTCGTCAAACACTTTGTTGATTTACTTGTTTGTATGTGTTTAATTGCAAGTTGACCTCTTGATTTCGGACTTAGGGTTTATGATGATGAATTTATATATGTGTTGCAGCAATAAACAAGAAGATATTTTAATTGAACATACCTCAACCATATGCAAGATCAATAATATGATAGACAAGCCATAACACCTCATATCTGATTTTATTCATAAATAGAAGAACCTGATACAATGAAGATGTTGATCTAGAATGTTCAACATATGGATCCAATAACATAATAGGAGATACTACAAAATCCTCCAAGAAGATACTATAAGCCTCCAAAGGCTGAATACACCATGAATACCAATACAAGAAAGATCTGGGCCATATGAAATGTCAACCCCCAAGTTGGAAGATGACACGCCCTACTGGATCACTGAATGGCCTCAACAATTAGGCCAGCTGCCAAATATGTTTAATCACTCCAATAAATATTCCAAGCAATAGATCGGGTAAAGGCAATAACAACCCAGGTGCTCAAATATCCAATATCCCTCTCAAACTCATGGATCTGACTCTCCTCCAAGGAATAGTGTGCCCCCTTGGATGCCTGAAACCCTAGATAATTTGGCATGTCTCCTAGAGGCCTCTAAATGCTAAACAAAACCACTAGAATGATAGATCGGGGCTTGGTTACCTCCCTAGTGAAGTCCCAAGTGGAATAATGAAGATATGATCTACCAAATGGCTGAAATCACTTTCTGGAGTGTGCTCCTCTCCTCCAATTCGTCCCATGCATCCAATAAATAAAATGACACATAAAACTTCACCAGAATACACTAGATCTAATGACCATAGCCCTGTAATGAAAACCTAGGTGCTAGAATCTCCAAAAGCTCTACCAATCACCTGGAACGAACTTCCCTCAATAAATGGTGTGCCCCCCTTGCTGGAAACCCCAAATGGTGTGCCCGCCTTCTCTTCTTGTGCATGTGGTTGGTGTAGAACCCTCCTGCACTGAATCCATCCACAACTAGAATGGTGTGGGAGAGTATTTCATCCATGAGACCAAGCTTGGGACAAGCTAGGTGGAATCTTTCACCACCAAATTGTCCTCTAGGGTTTGTTAAGTCAAAATCCTCAAAACCCCCAAGGTATGGGTTCTCTAGCTAGAAGACAAATATCAAAATGATAATCATACATGAATGAATGAGATAATATAGGCCCTTGCCTCTTCTTTATACTTCTTTCTCACCTTGTCCCTCCCAAGTGACTTTTCCTTTTTAATTATTAATTAATTAATTAAATCACTTTAATTAATTAATTAACATTTTTACCTCTGAAAAGAGACTTATCTCTCCTTGTGGCTTTCCTGGCCACTAAAAGTCACTTCTCATCATCCTATCCTATATTGTTGTTCCTCCTGATTCTAATGAGCTATTACACTGAGAGGTTCCTCCAAGTAATGTGCCCAAAATGACCTCTTCAATGAATTTAATTAACTTATAGCTCAAAATACTGAAAATCATGGAAATCGTGGGAATGCAATGGAAAGAAAGCCAACCTGTGTGGAATTGATCATAATGATGAAATAGGATGAGAAATGCAAGACAGAACCCAAATATCCCTCAATATCTCTTGTACTCTCTATAATCTCCAACTGGTTACCCTGGTCATCGTAACACTGTGTAATATCCTGATGTCCCAAAGTGGGGACATTACAATCTAGGTATGTTTGATAAATTTCTCACTAGTCTGAAAACTAGGGAAAAACTAGAAGAAAGAAGATTTGATATGAATAGATATGATAAATTTAGTGAAAAATATGTTATTCCTATGCATAGAAATAATTTGTGTACTAACAAGTGGATGCAGGATCCTAGAAAGAATTTTTTGCAGGTCTATCACTGCGATCCTAGTGAGCAGTACAGGAAAGGTTGGGGATCGTTCAACAGAAAGAGAGGATTGAATCTATGTTATAATTGCAAAAGACCGGGACATCTTACTAAGGAATTCCCTAGTAGAGGTCCTATTTGTATTTGTTGTAAAGCTAATGGACATGAAGTTTTGGATTGCCCTAGAATGATTTCTAAAGTTGAGAAGATGAACATGAAACATGAAAACCATGAAGAAGGTCAAGAGACTAAGAATATACTAGAAAACCAGAAAGAGTTAGAGGTTATATTACTGCAGATGAAAGAAACATTGAATGATCACAGAGACATCAGTTTACCAGATATCTTAAAAGAGAAGCAGTGCATAGAAACAAGAATAGGAGACTTCGACATAGACTGTGTATTTGATGCAGAGACATAGGTGAATATTATGCCAGAAATTACTTGGGAAATTTTGGGAAATCCTGTTATGATTCCTTCATTGGGAGGAATATGATTCTTTAAAGGAAATATGATAACCCTATGTGGAAGACTTACTCATGTACCTATGAGTGCTCATGGAACATCGACAAAAGAAGAATTTGAGATCATTAAGTTTGTTGAGAAAAATGCTCCTTTTGCACTTTTGTTAGGAAGGACTTAGATTGAGAGAGATCAAATCCGAAGGAAAGAAGAAGAGGAAGCTATAGAATAGAAAAATCAAGAACTAAGGAAATTCATGGCTAGGAGAATAGCACACTTAATAGAAGAACATGAGGACAAGTCAAAGCAACTGAGGGCCAAAGACCTAGCTATCGAAGTTGAAAGAACACAAGAAGGCTTAAAAAACTTATCCATGCAGAAGAGAAGAACACCTACTCCAGAAGTAGTAAGAGAAGAAGTATTACCCTCAAACCCTGTGAAAGACCCTTAGCAGTGTGAAGTTACTATGCTAAGAGAATATAAGAACAAAAATGGAAAGAGGAATCCAGAGACGCAGATCATAGGGAAGGGATGCAGATGATCTGGGTGAGATACCTCGTCAACCAGTTGGAACAATAATGTCGCGAGGCATAAGAATAGGGCTACGAGTTTCACTTTAGTTGGTTGTTGATTCTCATTTCCTTTGTTTCTTGGGAGATGCCAGAATGAGAAACCTTCCCTGAAGTTGGTTCCTCTGAACCACTGGCCGCAAGGTTCACCACCTTGTGTTACTCGAGCGATATGGTGAAGAAGTGGCAGTCAAACATTATCTTCCACACTTACTATCTACAACTCACATGAGCCATTGATTCATTCCCCCGAATGACTATGAATACACTCCATCGTTTCATGCCAATAGAGAATTTCCATGCAGATAGGCACTTCATTTACATCATTGCATGTAGGGATGAAACCGAGGAGCTACATTCGTACTATAAATTAACTGATGAAGACATGGAGGAGATAACTAAGGAGTGGTTGGTTGAATTCCTTGTACTAGTCGAGCATATGGATCTCTCCAACCCCGATATCACTGGAATTCCTATGGTCACTCGAGAATAATATGATGGACCCAGCAGCAATAAGAAGAAAAAGAAGGAAGAGGTGCAGGAAATACACAACACATAAGAGGAAACTGCGTCGTAGTCACCTGGAGGAGGAGGAGATGACAAAGTAGACCAAAAAGAGGATGAATGGAAGAATACAAGAAGGAACAAGGAGAAGTGACATGTCCTAAAGATCCCCTTAAAAAGGCCAAGACATCAAAGAAATGAAAGGTTTCTCCAAAGAAACCCTTAGTGCGGAAGAAGTCATGAGCCAATAAGCCTTAATCACAGACTGTACTTATGGTAGATGATATGGACCTCATCATCACAGCTATATCAAATACCTCGAAGGACATTTTGCAGTGAAACGAAGCCAAACATGAGACAATGTATGACAGGATCGAGGCGAAGATCAAAGGGGTACAACAGGCTCTCTATTTGATCCATTCAATGTCTATTGCGTCATTTTCATCAACAGGTATAGAAGTAGGAGATGAGCCTACCCAACTACACCGATTAGCATATGTGACAGAGTCTCACCTTCATCGAGTACAGGAGGAAAAAGACCAGGCCACAGAGGCCTTGAAGAAAGAAAAGGAGGAATCTCTAGAGAAAATTTAGGTTGCGAAGCAAGAGAAAGATGACCTCCGAGTGAAGTTTGAAGAGGACAGAGAGAAAGATCATCTTCTCACAGAGCAGATTGTATTTAGAGAAGCAATCACTTGAGCACTTCACTCCATGCCAGGATTGGCATAGATGGAATAAGAGATAGTTGAGAGCCAAGTGGGGAAGCTTGTTGAATCCATTCAGTAGCTTCAAGCAAGAGTAGCAAAATTGGAATTTCAAGCATTGTCGAGCACTTCATAGGAAGTGAGATATTAGAGAGAAGAAACCGCCCAGAGTGCAGTCGAAAGAACCAAGGAATTGGCATTAGAATACAAGAAACTCAGTAACCAAAGTGAGCAGAACTATGAGCACCTTGCAGGGGACCTAGAACTAAGAACATTAGAAGCACATCTTCAGGAAGAAAATCAACAAGCATCGACAGTGCAAGTGTAGCTGAAACTGCTTTCAGCGGTTGAGAAGATGAAAAGGTCACAGGAACAGCGCACAGTTCAGCAGCAAGTCCATGCCATTGAGAGTAGAGTCATGGAAGTGACCCAGATACTCCAACCGGTATAGGGCAAAGCCTGCAGACTTTTCGAGGATATAGAGGGACAAGGTGCACAGCTAGAATAGGTGGTCACCACAATGGAATAGTGCTTGGAAGGAACTATCACTGAGACAATCATTTAGGAGTTTTTCGAGCAGGAGGCTCTGGTGAAACAACAAGTCAAGGCAGCTCAAGGCCTTCGAAGTAGAATTACCCAAATCAGAGTGACTCGGGATGAGTCACAGGTGAGTGTTGGGGACCTATTGGCCCTCGACCAAGTTTTGGAGACCCTTGGTCGTGTTTGACCACTTTTGGGACTTTGACAGGCTAGTCAAAGACGGAGCGCACAGGCGAAGCGGAGATCGTGGGATCTCGCCCCCTTTTAGGGGATTTTTGGGTTTAGGGTTTATGTAACAGGTATGGGATGTCGTCCCATGGGTCTTAACCATATTTAGGCCCCTTTTGTAATGCATAAATAAGTAGCTAGGTGATGTAAGAAGTAGTTACTATTCATTGATCGGCTTAGTACATGGCTAGTTGTCTTTGTGCACGAACGTGTTAAGGCTTGTAGAGATAAGTGCAAGTGTTTTGTAAGTGCTTTGTGCATAGACTGTGTAGAGTCTCTGTGCTTGGACCTAACTTGGGGAAGGAGGATCTAGTGAGGTGCACGCATATTTCCTTCGCTATGCGAGGTTGGCTTTGTGGGTCTGTTCATGTAAGAATATTGGAAGAGACTAATAAGAAGAGAAGAAGATTTGGTGGATGTAGCCCCACACTAGGGTTAACCATGTATATCATGTGTTGTGGTTTCTTTTTGCAATGTGGCTGATATGTTATTGATGTGATTTATGCTTAGTGTTGTAATATTTATGTATGCTAGATTCATCTAATGTAGTAGCTTAGTGCCTTATTGATCCAGGTGGATATCGGGGGCCACCCACCTTTTCCAAATGGCTCAAAACAGTTTTCTGGCCATTTTGGCAATTTACTATTTTTAGCAGGTTTTCACTTCCGGGGCCAT
>JZKD02S1843684.1:52433-70685 GCA_000966675.3 Picea glauca
AGCTGCCACCATTCTAGCGAGTCTTTCACTCTGTATTTTTACAGTCTCTGTACATTTCTTTCATTAATAGAAATCGTGTATTACTGTATCTCTTTGTTTATGGTTTCATCTCTGACATATTTATGTTATATTACTGGATATACGCGATATCTCTGTGCATTTATTTATTATATCTCCGCTCTCATTTCGTGCCGAAAATAATCCAGATCACTTATATGTGAATGAATACTAGATCTACTTTGATGCTATGTGTTGAATGACTGGATATATTTAGATCTTGATGAATATTGTGTTGTTCTGTAATTAGGGTTTTTATCTGCGATGTGAATAAGGGTTAAATACTAATGCATATTATTGGCTAAGTTCTTTGTTAAAGTGTTGTAATCACATATATGTTTCCCAGCTAGGTTGTATACACTTGATTCCTACAATCTCCCATGCCTCTACCTCGGGTGAGACTTCATATTCTTTGCAGGTGTTGCTGAAAGGGTTGGTAGTTAGGGTTTTATTGGTGTGTTGTTGAAGCGTTGAACCCTGGGTTTGCCCCTGTGCCAACAAACCTCCTAACTACAGTAGAGATTACTTGCTTTATATCGTCACATCTGAGGACATGATTGGTATGGTTCTAGTTCAAGAGGATTATGAGCTCCAAGAGCATGTCATCTACTACCTTTTTTGAACATTAGTCAGTCATGAACTTAATTATACTCATGTTGAAAAGATAGATTTGGTTGTCATTCATGCAGTCCAACGTTTGCATCATTATATATTACTCTGCAAGACTACCATGGTTGCAGATGTCAATCCATTTCAATACATCCTTACCCAACGTATCATAGGGGGGAAATATAATAAATGGATTGTCATTTTACAAGAGTTTCATCTTGATTTTGCTTCCATGAAATCCATGAAATCCCTAGTCTTCATGGAGTTAATATATGATTTTCCATGATTACATGAGGACGTTATCCATGTTGATTTGTTTGTGGACAAACACATTTTTTTTTGTCTCGTCGTCTGACCCCTGGTATGGAGACATTTTCCTTTATCTTCAAACCTTGAAGTTCCCTCAACATCTCTCGCAAAATGACTAACGACATGTAATATACTAAGCTAATAAATTTACTATCGTCGGGTACATTTTGTATCGTTGAGGAATAGAAAATATATTGCATCATTGTTTAACTCACAAAGAGGCCGAGTTTGTCCTGAAGGATTTCCACAGTGGGGCTTGTGGTGGTCATCTATCTAGGCTTGTGACAACCCAAACAATTTTGTGAGCCAGTTATTTCTGGCCTACTATCTTTAAGGATTGTATCAAAGCGGTTAAGAAGTGTCACCCCTACTAGGTGTTCACTAGGAAAATGTTCTTGCATCCAGCCCCTCTTCACCCAGTCATTACCGTCGGTCCCTTCACCAAGTGGGGGGTGGACTTCATCGATTGAAACCCAAATTTGGTTGGGGGGCATCAACACATTATTGTGGTCATTGACTACTTTAATAAGTGGGTTGAGTCCATGCCTACAGTCAAATCCGATGGGAATATCATTCAGAATGAAATGATGGAAGACCTAGCATCTAAGTTGGGGTTTAGACATGGTCATTATTCTCCTTATCATCCCCAGGAAAATGGACAAGTAGAGGCCATCAACAAGTCTCTCAAGACCATTTTGCAAAACATTGTGAGTCAGACTAAGTTCGACTGGCACATCATGTTATATCCCCCACTTTGGCCATACCAAACCTCAATCAAGACTTCCACTGGATTTTCCCCTTTCCAATTAGTACACGGTTTGGAGTCGATATTACCTATTGAATGTGAAATCCATTCTCTTAATTTGGCATTCATGCTCCTACCTGACACTTACGATCTCAAGCGACGCCTTGTACACCTAGAGAGTCTCGATGAGAAGCATCGAGACGCCTCTGCGGCTATCAAGGTGAAAAAAAGACATGTTAAGGTTCAATATGATAATTTTGTCTATCCTCGATTGTACGCTGAGGGTGACTTGGTCCTCTTATGCGATCAAGCCAAAGAACCACTGGGGGCAAGCAAGTTTAAACCCATGTGGCACGATCCTTATATCGTGTGACATGTATTAGAAAAAGGAGCCTATGAGTTAGAATATTATGAAGGGAATAAGTTGGTCGAGCCCAGGAATGGGCTCTACTTAAAAATATATTACGCTTGAGCCCCAAGCTTGGGTGGAACTGTCTATATACTAATTTAATTTAGTGTGTATATATATATATATATATATATATATATATATATATATATTCATCTTCATGTTGTTTATCAAGTTTTCACTTGGTTGGAAGATGTCAATGGAGTCTTTGGTCTACCTAGGATTCGCAACCGGAGCCAGTCATCATACACAGAACTTGGCTTCCACCGCTTGGGAGGTCTACTCACCCGAGGGTATACTAGTGTCTTCAGGTGGTGTATGCCTAGGGCCATCCACAAAAAATGTGGCCAAATGTAGTGTCATTATAGAACTTTTCTGCGATGCTATCTCACATGGAATTCGTTCATTAGAACTTCGTTTGGATTCTCAGTTAATAGTACATCAGTTGAACGACCATTACCGCGTGCATGATCCTACTTTACTCCGACGATTCCTATGGGTATGTATTTTAGAATGACAATTTGATTTTAGTACATATTATCATATTCCTAGGATTTCTAATCATGTATCCAATGCTTATGCTAATTTCGTTTTAGATTGGAATTTGTCACATAATTAAAATCAAAGAAAACCATCTCATCAATGTACACATTGTAAAATATAAGTAAATCTGAAGATCCTTTTTATATATTTCAAACAATATAGTGTTTATAGTACAAAATTGGGGCTAATACCCTCAATACACATATACAGCCGATATTACAATATCCCACGACATCTACACCTATGGCGTCGAATGTGTGTCATGGTAGAAAACCACGACGTTTGCAAGATGTCGAAAGAGTCGTACCCATGCCCTGGGTACACCAACCACTTGTCATTGCATGGCTTCAGGCAGATCATCCACCTGAACCATTTGAATCATGTGAGTCAAATGTGATAGGTTGCCCTACACATTTTGTAGGACCCTCTAAAATTCTCCTCCCACTGCCTCGTCTCCTCGGTTCCTCTGTCAATGTCGAGGGAATCCTTATGGCCATCGCGGACCCATATTTGTGTTGCAAAAATGTCTAGTCAATACTTAATCACCATCCAAAAATATTTTTGTTCTATTATACAAAAATACAAAAAAATGAAATAAGTAAAATGTACCTATGTCACCGTAGGCGGTCCCCGGTGGGAGCGACATGTCTGGATATCCTCAAAAGTCTATCCCTACATAGGGATAGTCATCTAGGGAAATGACTTGTTTCTTCCAGTAGTAGAAGAAATCCTCGTTTTAGGGTGTCGACACCCTACCTCCTCCATGGTACCTCATTACCTCGGTCCACAGCACCATGGTTGGATCGTGATGTCCTCTAGGAGGAATCTCGACTCTAGGTCCCAGACCTGGAACCCACTCGAAAATGAAACAACATCGGATAGAGGCAAACCCAAAATTCCTCTTACCCCCCTATTTGCACTCTATTAATTGACTCCTCATATTTTCTAATAGTGAGGTACACCATTCATATACTATGGGTTTCATACACTGCACTACATAGAACATGAGTGGCCTTGATGCCTGGTGCAATGAGGTTGAACCTGTGATCCTGGTCAATACAAGGACAGTAATATTTAGGATGAGATTGTTTATTTCTCAGATAGGGAGTTGACTCCCTACCTTAGGAGTCCCTACTACACATTGGGTGTCGATATACTCTTTTATTTTCATCCTGCTCCCTGCTCCCCGTGATTTGAGGTTTACAACCTCTCCCTGACATGATAGACCAGTGAAAAAGTAAATGTACTCTACTTCAATTCTCAATGGTTTCCCATCGAGATTGAATCTTTCACTCTCAGGATCCCAGTAACCCACAAGCATCTCAAGCAACCTCACCCGGGATCTCATTCCTTTGAGTGCCAAAAACTTATACAAGCCACATATATTTAAGGCCATTTGGGCCCCCAAATCTCAATCTACAATAGCATCAACCTCCTCATGCTCTCTCTCTCTCCATTCAAGAACCACCTTGCCAAGGACAAATCAAAATTTGAGTTAGAACCCTTGAAAATTATTGTTTGCATGCATGTACACGATCTACTTTAATTACACTCGCATGTAGAGATTGATATATGCTCTTTGTAGTTTACACAGGGTTGTATACCTCATCATATACGTGACTTGATTGAAGACAACCCACGTACACCGAAATTCACATTTTGTGCCCTCAACAACTAAGAATTTGGGACCTAATTCAAAATTTTAATCCACTGAAATTGAAGAGGAAGGGAAGTAGATTTACATGATCCAGACAGTTGTTGATTTTGTTTCCTGATGCTCCTGCAATCGTTGTTTGAATCTTGGAGGTATTTTGGTCCAATTTGCACTATTTGGGTAGAAAATCAAAATGGTATAGTAATTTTTTATTTTGTTACTATTTATAAACTCTTTTTACCCACTTTCTATAGTTTTAAGCCATTTTTTCACCTAATGGACTAATATAAAGGTAGATTGAGTTAGTTTTTGTAGTTTTAACCCAGGGTTCTTATGGATTTCAACGTTATGTCAGTCGTTCATCACCAGAGGCAGGTATTTTCATTACCCAACATATAGGATAGGTATCCACTCCGTTATGAATTTTTGCATTATCCTATAACTATCACTTTCATGCCTTAGGTAAGAACCCATTTGTTGTGATACCGAACCTTCCATCTGCTATAATTCATGTCATTATCAAGTGGTAGAAACTTACCAAACATGGGTTCCCTAGTTAGATTCCTTACTGCATTTGGTGCCCATGCAGATATTTTTCCATAGGACCGTGAGTCCCTAATAGCTAATACATGACTTGATGTTGAGCCTGATTTCTCACTCATAAACATGCAGCCTTATACACCATAGAATCCCAAACGAGTTTAATTTAATCTCTTTACAAACTCGTCTTTAAAAAGTGAAAATATTGTCGAGTGATTTGTCCCTTTCACACTCGTTAAATTGGACTTGAAAGGTTGTGAGTCTTAGTTAATCTCTTTTCCGACTCGTTATCAAAAAATTAAAAGATTGTCAAGTGAACTTGTATTTTTCACACTCGTAAATTGGTTTTGAAAAGACATCTATTTGGCACAATTTTATCCCTTTTTCACACCAAGTAGACTAAAAGACATAAAAAATGACACTTTTTGGCATTAAGTTGTGATTGCATCTCATGCCCTTGATTGTAGTATTGAGCCTATAGTCGGTTCTCGCTTTGCGTTATAAACCGTTTGCTTCAGCATTTTTGCATCCTCAACCAAGCAGAGCCTTGTTTATATCCTTTGCAATTTGACACCCTATACCAAGGAGGGAACATTCCCCCGAGTGTCCATATCCCACATGCACTTCACTGCATTGAGCATAGATATGTTCCACTATTGGAACTATTTTTTCTTTCTTGCGACACTCATTTCCTCCTATGTATCATAACATTCATTTGTCTATGAAAAAATAGAAAAAATGCAAGCAGGAAGGAATTATTATCTCGTATTGGCAGCAGTCGTGTCACCTTTGAATAGAAAAAAAATATATTGAGTCCATTCATCATTATAATTGTGGGATTAGCATGGCCTTAGGAAGTTGAGCTCATTACAGAGTCTTCTCTACTGACTAGTTACTCTTCCATTCCCTATAGAGAATTTCATTGATACCTCCTTCATCTCATGGTTTCATCATCAGGTCTATGTTGTCAGATTCCTCCATATGTCTCATTCTCTTGTTCAAAGGAAGTCTATCAACCTGTGTCAGCCACTCCTCAGGACTCTTGACTTTTCATGTTGTCCATACCCTCAGTTTGTCTCAGAAGCACATGATATTATAGTCCTATCATGCACTTTTTCCCTACTTTCATCATTGGTAGGTAACCTTGAACCCAATAGTCGACATTTCATCATTGGTCGTTGACTGGTCGGTTTCCCTTGTGTTCAACGACAAGACATCTATTCACACATTGGGATTCATGCAATGTCTTCGATGCCATTAGCCTTATTGGTGGTTTCCTCAGCTTTGTCAGATTTTTTCATGATCATTGGTTTCTATTGTCTTTTTCGTGTACCGCTTGCACTTGGCACACACAAAATACGCATAGTGTCATTGGTTTGTGAACATGTTCTTCATCTGATTTCCACCAAATCATGAAGCTCCTACTTTGTACCTCATGCTGACTGATGAAATATTCTTTAATGATCTCCTTTCAGTGGGTCTCTTTCCATCGACTTCATCCCATTTATTTTGGAAACGAGACCTAGAGTCTTATGAGTACCTTGAGGCTTTCAATCATCAGTGGTAGACTCTCTTGCCATCGACATTTGGGAATACATCAATGTATCATGATCAATGGATTCTTTAGGTGTTCGACATTGACTCCTTTATTCACACTTGTAAGAATGTACTCAGTGCCTTGATACCTACTTTCATTATCGATATGTTGTCTCATGTTTGTTAATGGTATACATCAATGATCGGTAATCAAACGATGTCTCATTGTGTTCAACCTCAACGCCTTTATTCACATAATGTATACTAGCACCCTTGTCGGATTGTCTAGAAGACTTGAAGACATCACTATGAGGTTGTAGATTTCCTAAGTTGTTGATTCCTTTTCATTGGACCAATACCTATATGACTTCAGTGATCATGGGAGATCAGATTGTACTCCATGGTATACAGATATCGTCAGATTTGTTTTGAGACTGGTTCTACTAGGCCTTGTTCATAACTATGATAGCTATTGGCATGTAACCACATTTTTATTTTCCTATTCATGGCCACAGACACTTGTTTGGTATATTTTCACATGGATCTGCAGTGTAATTTTATTGGCAACCATGTATGCAAAATCAGTGCATAATGTAATGGGCAACTAGTTCATCCAGTTGGTTCCCTACCACTCCATTTCTGGGTTGTTTATAATGTATTTCGACCATCCCAGATACTCCTCTGACCTCACACATTAGGGGGCATATGTTATAGCAATATTTTCCTCACCCTATGCAATCTTGCACATAGGTCCTTATTCCATTTCCCTATGTAGACTTATCTTCCCTGTTGATAAAATCTAGAGACAAAAATTAATATTTTTCTACATATACACATCTTGCACATTATACAGCATGCGTATATGCAGAATGCTCCACTACAGCCTGCGTACATCAGGATTTGTGCTAGAAAATGAAAATTAAATGTTAGGTTTCCATGTCATGACAAGATATCTTTGATCCTTAGCCTTCCATATACTGGAAACGTTCTGACTCAGTCCTTCAGTTCCATTTTGAAGGCTATAAATGGGACAATTCTGAGCTATGGAAAAGGAGAAAGAATTCAACTTTGAGATCAAATTTACTCTATGTTATAACCCTAAATTGCACCACACATGCTTACCTGGCATCAGGCCAACTCATATCCCTTCTTTGCCAAAAACTACTGAACAACTCTTCTAAAAACTCCATTTTTAAAAGTTCACGCTAGCTGGACCACTACAGCCCACATGGATCTACAATGTCCACGCTAGCAGGCCCACTACAGCCCGCATGGACCTTCAGAATCATGAAAAAAGGAAATTTTTCGACAGGACAAAAATCTATGGGTGAGTTAACTGAAACTCTTAGCCATGCATGGCCAAGGGTTCGTCCAAAAACCTAGCTCCTTCTAGCCTATAAAAGAAGGGGTAGGGGTACCATTTGGAGGAGGAAAAAATATAGCGAAGAAAATCTACCCATTTACGTAATCCATTGTCCCAACCCTTTAGCCTTTCCTCATGCCAAAGGAGATTTAACGCAAAGTAGTTGAAGGATAGAAGAAGAGGATCCCAGGATCAGGTTCAAGGAGCAGTGGTCGGTATCAGCTTTTGTAAGTTGATTCACTTTCAGTAATAAAAAGAATGCTTTTCCCATCCCAATGCATGAATTGTCTATGGTTTGATTAATTTATTCTTGATTTCTAACCCTTGAGTATAGAAGTAGCATGCATGCATAGTTTTTGTTTGTCTTGAGTGCAGGTCATCTGTGGAAGGAGCAGCGCAAGAAAGTAATCAAAGCGCAGCGGAGGATCTACATCGAATGCCGGTAATAAGGTAGGTGGTACTTTTCCATGCATTTACTGAGAAAAAGGGATTTAAATATTGGGTTGTAGGTAAAAAAGTAGTTTCTATTCGGTCAAAAT
This sequence comes from Picea glauca, assembly GCA_000966675.3. Lineage (NCBI taxonomy): Eukaryota > Viridiplantae > Streptophyta > Pinopsida > Pinales > Pinaceae > Picea > Picea glauca. Next base: position 60,738 of record JZKD02S1843684.1, read on the forward strand.
CTGCATGCAAGTCTGACCCTAGTTTGCTAGTCCATAGGGTGTTTTTCCCAACAATGAAATTGGCGACCATACTGGGGAGAATACTCTTTAGGGTTCCTGTATTTATTTAAGTTTTTTGGGTAGTTTAAATATTAGGTTTTCTGTTTTTCTTTGCCTGTCTTTTTCTGTAAGGTCTGAGCTAGCAAGGATTCTGGTTTTCCATACCAGATTTCCCTGACTTTTGCTTGACTGTAGTTTTTGGGACACACAGAGGTACACGCGGCCTGCAAAAGGCCTGCACGCGTGTACCCGTTTCCTATCCTCTGATAGCCCGCATGTGAACTCTAGCTGTAGAGATATAAGTAGCGTGTAGGAGTTCAGAGAACCTCAGAGGTAGTCCTCCTCTTCCCTGTCAGAATTACACATTCTCAGGGGGTTTTCTGGAATCCTGTCTGAGTCTTGCTGGTTCACAGTCCTATCTCAGATTTCTTTTTTCACCTTATTATTCCTTGCATTATTTGTCTTTTCTGTTAGAAAGAGCATCCAAGCCTATAAGGGACCCTGGTTATCAATACCAGAGGCCTCTTCCTGGTTTGGACTGCCTTTTTTCATTTTTTTCCTTAGAATTTAGATATACACGCGGCCTGTACAAGGTCAGCCTGTGTGTACACACTTTCTGTCTTTGTTCAGCATGTGTTTGTACGCGTGCTATTTTAGTGACAGTCGCGTTCTTGGACAGGCTACTTTTTTTTCAGGGTGGGGTAGTCATCCCCTCCTTTGATAAGAAGTATTATTCTCAGGTGTTTGAGTCTAGGTTTGAACAGTCAGTAAGTTAGGTCATCTTACCCTTAGCCTTCTTTTTCTCAGTTAATAGTTGACAGAAAATAAAATAAAAATTTATGGTTTTTAGACAAGTGTGAGAGTCTTTGTTTTTTTTATTGCCATTGTGTGATTCTTTACTCTGATTTTTTGTGATCTACGCTTTAAGCCAGAATTTGTTTTTCTTGGTTTTTTGCTTGTCAATATTTTCCCTTTTCTGCTTTACTAGCACTTAAATAAATAAAAAATCTCTTTTCATTTTCTTCTTTGGTTGAGGAGTGTGTTTCTGCATCATTAGCTAGGGAAAAGTCTTTTTATTTCGTAATTTTTTTTTGCAGTTCACTTAGATCATAAGTAGCTCATAGTCAGGCGAAATTCCTTTGAGTTTGTTGTATAAAATCTTAGAAAAATTCAAAAAAAGAAATCTTTCTTTGTGAAAAGTTGTTGAAATTTTGCATTTAGTAAAAGTTTTTTTGTTTCCAGCTTTTTCATTCATTTTTGATTTCGTCTTTACACATCATCAGTTTCACCCTCATACCCCTTGAAGTAATATAAATCCATAAAAGCAACGCTAATTTTAAAATCTATTAGACTTTTATGTTTGTAGGGTTCACAAACCAGTTCAGGACTAGGGCCTTGGATTAGGTTGGAGAGGAAATTCTTCAAGGCCATTCAAAACCAAACATTAGAGTCTGAGATAGGGAGTGTCTAAGTCCAGTTTCGTGGAAGTTATCTGGGACCCCCCTTTAACACAGGGGATAAAAATGAGGTCGCATGCGGAAAGGTAGCGAAGATAACCCCTCCAAAGCCGGACCAATCATAGTGGAGAACACATATAGAGGTCTTGTTTTGGGATTCCGTCATTTGCATTTTCCACGGGGCTTTGTGGGTCTCGAATCCATTCGATGTCCTCAGTTGTATTCCGAACCATTTTCTCTCGATACCCTTGATAGGTTTCGGGCTTGATACCCTTCTCATTGTGGTCTACTCAACTTTCGACTATACTCGTCTGGTGACTATTCGCGTGTTGGCAACCTAGTTGCCAATATTTTTAGGGACATACACAGGTGACTACGGGGGTATACCGCAGTACCTAGGATAGACATCGGGCCACGCTTTGTAGAGTATACCCGGAGGGTGCTTCCATGTTCGAGTTGCACTTGCACCGGTAAGTTGCTCTAGTGTTGGTTGTTGTAACTGTTCTTCCAAATAATTTTAGTGAGTTCTTGTCTTATCTCTTAGGGGGTTCTTTTTAGTGTGTGTTACTTTTGAATATTTAGAATACCTTAGCATGTATTGGATCTTCTCACACAATGGAGGATCCTGAGCTCCACTAGTCACGAAGTCTTCTTGGCCTGCCGCCGGTTACACTGGAGCCACCCCCGCCACCTTTAAGGCAGAAGCTAGACCAACAAGGGTCTTTTGAAGCGACCGAGTTACAAACCTTTGTGCCTGAACAACTCTTGGAGGAATCAACTGCCGCTCTTGGCTCGGTTGAAACCCCAACCATTGATATCTTAGCACCGTTTATTGTACAAATCCAATTTCACAAATGCCAGACAGTGCCTCACATAGATATAGAAACAAATGTTGTTACTCCTTCTGGGAATTCGTTAATTCCCATCACAGTTGCCACCACAGGAGAGTCATATCCTAAATTACCATCGTCGGTCTGAGCCACCATGGTCTCAGCCACAACTATGTCGCATAGTGGACTGAAACCATCTATGGCGGCGGCCACAACCCCCTTCACACCTAGTGCGATAGGCCCTCCATTCTCATACGGTATGCCTAGTTCGGGTACAAGTCCTGCCCTAACCTACTCCACTTTACAGACTTTGGGTCTAGGGGTAGGGATCTCTAACACTTCTCTGCAAGGTCAACTTGGGGGCACTCCTATCCCTTTTAACACTTTTCCTTATGCAGGAGGTCATATCCCTCCTTCGTCCCCTTCGCTTGGTGGTCTGCATCAGCAGTTCGCTGGGCAACCTACACACACTAGTTTATTTGGAGCAGGGAGTCAAGGAACACCTGCGCACAGTATGTCGGTAGGTTCGACACTTTTTTCTTGGAACGATACATTTGGTAACAACACATTCTCATCCGCCACTTTTTCGTCTGGGGGCAACCCCATTTTTGGACAATCCACTCCTGTGCAGGGTACTATTCCTACACAAAGGGCACACATAGCAAGACCTTGGAACACAGGACAAGGATCCATTCCCTCCTCCGGAATGTCATTCTGGGATAATTCTTTCCACAGTCATTGGAACCCTGGACAAAATGCTATGCCTCTCCCATTAGAACCGGCATGGGGTAATCCTTCCCAAAGTCCTTAAAACACGATGCATGCCCAACACTCTATGTCCTTTATGGAAAATCAGTCGATGATGTCTCCACATATGCAAAATCCTTACGTTGGTCAGGGCCATGGTTTCTACAAGAATCTGGGCCAACAGCCAAACTTTTCCTGGAAACCTGGTGCCAGTCAAACTCCGGGACCCTTTTTCCCAGGTTATCAACAACAACCCAAATTACCATTCCTGGCGACGTTACACTTGCAAGATTTGACAAGGTTGTTAAATGATCCTATTTGTCACGATCCACGTTGGCCTCCTATGCCGATGAAGTTTCCTTTGGACATTCCAAAGTTTGAGGCTAATCCTAATGAAGATCTAGGGGATCATGTGACTACCTTTCATCTTTGGTGTTCATATAACTCATTGAAAGATGACTCCGTACAGTTGTGATTGTTTCAACGTACTCTTATCGGGGGTGTCGTGAAATGGTACATCGAGCTCGATCGCTCAAGATACTCTTCTTTTGGCGAACTGGTGATGGCCTTCCTTAACCATTTCCAGTTACCTGTGAGATACGACGTTGGCACAGAGCTACTCGCCAATTTTGAAAAAACAACAGCGGACCATATCTCTAATCATATCCGAGAATGGAGACACTGAAAGAGTCTAATCAAAGTACCAATCCCACCAGCATTATTGCTTGAGTGGTTCCTTAAGTCTTTGGTCCCACAGTTATCCAAAGACGTTGCAACATTCAAAGTTTTCTTCGAAGAAGATGCCATCATGAGGGCTCAACAGTTCGAGCTCATCTATTCTCAGTCTAGTTTATTATACAACATCTTGCCAGATGTGCCACGTTCGATACTGGATAAAACTAGACAGAGATCTGAACCACATGTCGATGGTATTGTTGGTTCAGCACAAACTAAGCCCATTGAGCAATTGACAAAACAGTTGCAACAGTTATCCATACAACACACAACGTCCATCCAAACTACTGCTTTGGTTGCTCGCCCTACCCAAATGTCGGAAGTACACACCGTGCAGTCGACTAACCCAAAGGCCACCCAACAGCCTGAAGGGAAGAAAAAACAACGAAAGAAGGGTAAGGGGGATAAAAAACCCGATAATGATGGTGGGGAAAATACAAAAAAATAGAAGGCGAGGTATCCATGCAACTTGTGCATGGAGGACCACCCGACCCATATTTGTCCTCGACTTGCAGAGGCCCAAAATTTTGTCACACAACAACAACAAGCAATGTTGACTAATCCCTTTCAACATGGGAAAAATCTAACTCAAGCCTCTACAAGCATAAAAGGGGGCAGCCAAGAAACCTGCCCTCCTCCAAACAATCCCTCATCCATGAACATTTATATCGTTAGGGGTGATGCTTTCATATCAAATAGAGCACACGACTATAGTAAACCAAGCGCTTCTGAGAAGGGTAAAGAAGTTGATCTCCCATCTCTTCCTCTACAGATTGATAAGACATTAGGAGAAACAATGACATGCATTCCAAAGGGTACATTTAAAAAATATTCTCACAACCCGAATGCAAGGGCCTCCCAGAATTACTCTGTGGTGGATGATTTATCACAAACCCCTTATGCGATGTCTGCTTTGGAGGTCCTCCAAAGCTACCCTGCTCAGAGGAAAGCCTTGTTAAACGCTTTGGGCTCTACTGATACTTGTAATCCGGGCACCATCATGTTAGATACAACCGAGTTAAAACCTCTCTTTCCTTACCACATAGCATTTCAGATAGTAGTGGCTCATCCCACGAAAACTTTTACTCAAAATATCTTCCGCACGGTGGTCGATGAGGGTGCCTCGACATGCATTATGTCGTTAGTATGCTGGAAGGCCATTGGCTAGCCCATTTTGTCTCCATCACCTACTCTCCTCACTTCTTTCGATGATCGTTCATTCCAACCACATGGCATCATTCCTTCTTTCCCCATGCAGTTAGGAGGGAAAACCTTGTGTGTTGAAGTAGAGGTAGTCGATGCTCCCCTCGACTATAACCTCTTGTTAGGACAGAGTTGGACTTATGCTATGCAAGCTGTGGTTTTTACAGTTTTTCAAGTCTTGTTTTTCCCACATGAGGGTCGGATAGTGACCATCGATCAACTGTCTTTCTCCAGACCTGACCTAGCTTTGGGGGACTCCACAGTCCTGATGATTGATAATCCTCAACCAGGTGTCGTTAACGTAGGAGTTGGTTTGTGATCATCCTTGATGGGTACCTTTGATTACCCACCTCCTCATGACGATATCAAGTTTATATCTAATCACCATAAGGTTGAGATTTTTCAAGTTTTGTTGTTCCACACGACTTACTTTGAGGATCCTTGGATTCTTCCTTCCCCATCAGCCACAATGGATGAGACAGGGCACCCAGGCATGTCCATGCCCTTGTCTTCCATTGAGGTAGCATACTCTTTAGTCCAACAAGCTTCATCTAACCCTTATCCGACTCTTGCACAAGAGTTATATCCGCTTCTAGAGCCTATTTGGGATCAGGGTTCTCTCGCTAACGTCGATTCGTTAGACTTAGTATTGCCTTCTGATGAAGCAGTAATCGAAGAAATGACTAGTCTGGACAAACCTTGGGAAGATATTCATCACAGATCATATTTTCTCCCAGAGATAAGCCGAATCGAAGCAGGAGAATTCACCATTACCATAACGGGAGATCAGTCGTGTCCTATTAATCTCTTAGCTATGTAGGAAATTTATGCTGAGGGAAATATGGAGAATATCACTGAAACTATACCCATCAACATCTCTCGAAACCCTGGCGTCGTGGAGAATGTCTTCGTCGGAGCGGATTTCTCCCCCGAATAAATTCAAGTTTACACGGATCTTTTCAAAGAATTCCGCGACATTTTTTCCTAGTCTTACGAAGAGATACCTGACATCGACCCACAAAGTGTCGATCATGGGCTACCTTTTTTTTTTTTCAAGCTCGCTTTAAGATCCAAAAGAAACATCCATTGAGATTGTATTTATTCTTTTCAATATCGTCTGGATTAACTAAGAAAAATAACCATTGTGGAGTCTTCTTTAAGCCCTTTTCAAACTCCTTAAAGATGAAAAGATTGTCGAGTGACCTTGTTTCTTCACACTCGTTAAATTGGTCCAGAAGAACATTCCTTAAACATGTCTTCTTTTAAGCCCTTTTCATATCCTTTAAACATGAAAAGATTGTCGAGCGATCTTGTGGCCTTTCATGCTCGTTAAACTGAAATTTGAAGTCACGTCTGTCCGACGGTAGTTTACCCCTTTTTTGGCCCGGACGGTCAACTGTACGAACAAAGGTATACTCTATAGAACTTCCATTCTTTAGAAGATTACTCTCAGGTATGATTTTATCCCTTTTTCATGCCTGAGGGACTAAACTTATGAAAAAGAAATCCCCATGGAGTACATAGTTAAGCTCTTTTAAGACTCCCTAAAATTGAAAAGATCGTCGAGTGACCTTATTCTTTCACACTCATTAAACTAGTCCAGAAGAATATTCCTGACGGAGTCCACAGTTAATCTTTTTTCAGACTCCTTAAAAGTGAAAAAATGGTCGAGTGATCTTGTCCTTGTCACATTCGTTAAAATGGTTTTGAATTGACGTCTACTCGGTGCTAGTTTACCCCTTTTTCAAACCGACTAGACTATTGTCGAAAAAGGTATCCTAGCGAAGTCTCCTTTTATGCCTTTTTAGACTCTCTAAATATGAAAAATCACCGAGCTTACCTTCTCTAGGCTTGTTAAACTTACATCGAAGGACGTTACCATTGTGTGTTCTATCAACCGCATTTGCATACCTTATACACCAGCCTTGTGACAGTTTGTTTCTGTGTCTTAACACCTTTGGTCGCTGGAGGATTTTTCCCGAGTATCATTTTACCAGAACATCATTCTTTTCCTTGTGTCTTGAGATTGTATGTTTGAAATACTCATTCCTCCATTGTAATGTAATATTCCTTTATTCTTTTTCCAAAATTATCGAAAAGAACAAAAAAATCAAATATACCCCAAAAAGAGGATGGGAAAAGTATTTTCTTTATTGGCAGCATAACGAGTCGCCCTTGGATAAATCACATATGTCCATTTGATCATCAGACTATGGGATGTAGTACGACCTTAGGAAGCTTTTCTCACTATATAGAGTTGTGTCCTCCACCGTTTGGTTATTCTTCCAAACATATGGAGAGTTTGCATTGCCTCCTGCTTCGTAGACTTATGATTAACATATATGCTACCTGAGTCTCATCACTTGTCGTGTTATTTTCCAAGGGAAGTTCGTCACTAAGCCTGAGTTGACCCCTCTACAATATGTCTCTTGTCCACATACCCATCCATCCTGAACACCCAATCAAGTCCTTGTTTGAAATCATTGAAACCTTCAGTCTGATCATCAAGATTATCAATTTTTTCCATGACCAACAAGTCGTTGAAGACCTCTGGGTAGTGCAGTCATACACTCATATTACACTCCTACCCAAGTTTTGAATATTTTGAAGTTGTTTCTCGAGCTCTGAAGCCCTCGTCTCTAGCCATCAAGCCTTATCAGCTTCTACGAAGATGGATACTTTTCATGTATATCTTTTTTATTTCGAGATGTTGATCCGCTATGTACTATTCACGACTACACTTTATATAGTTATATGACATGGATATACAGTGTATTTTATTGGTAGCCATGTGTTCTATTTTATCCTGAGCATGGGTATACCCACCTCGGTGAGACATTTGTTATTTTGCAGACGACACCTCCCGGTTCCTGATCCTTGGGCTCAATCATTCGGTACATCAGTAAAGGTTGGTAATTTATTTCGGCCATCAAATGCTCTTATGACCTCACACATTAGGGGGCATATTTTATAACCCTAAATTGCACCACACATGCTTACCTGGCATTAGGCCAACTCATATCCCTTCTTTGCCAAAAACTACTGAACAACTCTTCTAAAAACTACATTTTTAAAATTCCACGCTAGTTGGCCCACTACAGCCCACATGGATCTACAATGTCCACACTAGTAGGCCCACTACAGCCCGCGTGGACCTTCAGAATCATGAAAAAAAGAAATTTGTTGATGGGACAAAAAGCTATGGGTGAGTTAAATGAAACTCCCAGCCATGCATGGCCGAGGGTTCATGGAAAAACCTAGCTCCTTCTAGCCTATAAAAGAAGGGGTAGGGGTACCATTTGGAGGAGGAAAAAATATAGCAAATAACTCTGCCCATTTACGTAATCCATTGTCCCAACCCTTTAGCCTTTCCTCATGCCAAAGGAGATTTAACACAAAGCAGTTGAAGGACAGAAGAAGATGAGCCCAGGATCAGGTTCAAGGAGCGGTGGTCAGTCTCAGCTTTTGTAAGTTGATTCACTTTTAGTAATAAAAAGAATTATTTTCCTGTCCCAATGCATGAATTGTCTATGGTTTGATTAATTTACGCTTGATTTCTAACCCTTGAGTATAGAAGTAGCATGCATGCATAGTTGTTGTTTGTCTTGAGTGCAGGTCATCTATGGAAGGAGCAGCGCAAGAAAGTAATCAAAGTGTAGCGGAGGATCTACATCAAACGTCGATAATAAGGTAGGTGGTCCTTTTCCATGCATTTACTGAGAAAAAGGGATTTAAATCTTGGGTTGTAGGTACAAAATTAGTTTCTATTCGGTCAAAATATACATGGAAGTCTGACCCTAGTTTGCTAGTCCATAGGGTGTTTTTCCCAACAACACTCTGGGTAAACATGATGAATCAACCAAGTATGGGTAGAGCATGATGACTCAATGGGTATTCACCCATGAAGAAGGTCAGCTTAAGGAAAAATGTGTAACATACCCAGCCACCCCTAGACTGGGCTATGCCACTTCAAGCCCACTTTTGGACTTCTTTCGACTTCTGATCTAACTTTTAATTAATAAAGATGCATGAAGTATTCACATACATAGATCAATATTCATTCTCCAACATAAATAAATGAGACATATGTCATTCACAACAATAACCATCAAACATGCATATTATAGTTATAAATTTCATAGATAAATAAATACACAATGGAATAAATACATAGGTAAATAAAACCATGACAGAAAGCACTTGTCTTTCATAAAATGAATCACCAACTGGATGAAGACCAAGGATATTAAACCCAACCATAGAAACTGATGTTCTAAGTCTCAACAACAATGTCACCCTCAAACCAAGACAATGAATCCACAAGGACGGTTCAAGAGTGTCACTCGGATTTCCAAACCATTCAACACTCAAGCTCTCACAGGATTCACAACACCCACAACAATCCAAGTACACCAACTCTCTTATACCCATTTTGCACAAGCCAAGAGAATGGACTCCCTTATCTATCACATAGTCCCTTAGTTTTTCCATCTCCTTCCAGGGATCCAGTGCAGCTGGTCCAAAATCTCCATGTTGGGACTCTCAGGATATGCATCTTGTTGGGGGTCCTATAATTATAGGCGACTCGATTCTTCAACTGTTGATTTGGCGTCTCTCTCGTGATGATGAAGTCATGGCTCAGGTGATTTCTCTTCCTCCCTCCATTATTTTCGCTCAATCCCCTATCACCCTATTGCATCCTTCATCCTCACTGCGCCCTCACTCCCTTGTCATGTTTCCCCATTGATTAATTTTCCCGCCACCCTGTCCATAAGCAAACAAACTTAGGATAAACAAAAAATATTAGTAAAGTTAGTCTAGATTAAAATTGATTAATAAATAACTATTTAATAATTAATTAATCATTAATTAATTATTAATTAAGTTAAGAACCTATGTTAGTAACTAGGTTAGTAATTAGGATTAGTTTAACATTA
>JZKD02S1843684.1:76236-87842 GCA_000966675.3 Picea glauca
TATATATATATATATATATATATATATATATATATATATATATATATATATATATATATATATATATATATATATATATATATATATATATATATATTTGTGTGTGTGTGTGTGTGTACATAAATATAATGTAACTATTGTAGATCTATTTAAAAGGAAGATTTACTTATCTAACGTATGTACATGATATACAAACTGCAAGTTTTAATCTAAACTTACAAAACTCAATGTGGAAAATGATTGCTGCTAGGAAGCAAATAAAGAAAGCACATAAAAATATTTTTTGTGTTTTTCCTTTATAAATCTAAACTGGAAAAGAAAAAATACAATGAAACATGAATGTGTGGATAGTTGAAAGCCAAACAATACATTCAAGTTTCAATGAAAAGTAAACAACAACAAAAAATTAAATGAGCTAACTCGTTAGTGAGTTAACGATATGTATCCAAGCATCTGCATGATTAGATAATGTCCAACTACCATGTCCAAGAGGGAAACCTGCAATGAACCTTAGGATTGTTCTAAATAAATCCAGAACAATGTGTTGGCAATTGAGTTTTAATAACAGAATGAATGATACGAATAGGTTTTGTGATCTTATGATTTCAAGCGATTACATTAAGATAAATCTGAGTGTAACTGCATTGCAATTAATCATTCAACTAGAAATTAAAGAGAAATCATGTCATTTAAGATGAATAGATGATCACACTGTTGATATCTAGAGCATAAAATATGGACAGTATTTATAAAAGAATTATCCCAAAACATAACAGATTTTGAAGTCTAAAGATATCAAAACCTATTAGTTTATTAGGATAAACAAAGTATAAATGAAAACACCATTTACAGGAAGCTAAAGATAAAATGCAAATTGTTGTTCCATTCAATTTTGTGAATTAATCGTCCACCTTCAGCCCCGGGCTAAGATTTACTCTATTACAAAATGTTGTGTATTTAAAGAGTTCAGGTAAACTAAGCATCATATATTCTAAGATAGTATCATATCTCAAAAGGATCTCAAAATTACAAAAATAGCGGGTCATAAAGACACTCAATATCAAACTGGATATCCAAAATAATGAAAGTTTTTGTTTTGATTTGCAAAATAAACCAAGAGGAAATGATTGATTAACTAAGTCCAGAAATGTTCCAGCTTATGAGATCACCACAAGATACATCATATCTTAAAAGAAAATGAAATAGGAAAATTATATATTTATTTCACTAACATTTTCAAATTTTATATGAAAATTGACTTGAATTCAAACTATTTTTTTTTTTTAAGATAAGATACAAGTTTCTGTAGCTAGCTAAGATAGAAAAAAAAAAATCAAAATCAAATATAATCTATTTTATTTTCAAATTAGAATCAAATCAAAAACAAAAACAACTATTTACTATCTCTGCAATTTGACCAAGAGGCACCTGATAAATCTGAATCTATGATGGTGAAATTCGTTGAGTTTTTTAGTGATCATTTTATTTAAATTGCTTAATCCCCTTGTTTATAAAACTCAACTCTAAGTTACCTTATTTCTTATTCTTTGTATTTTTCTTACCAGTTGGTTTGTCAACAATATCCTGAAATGGCTCAACAGTAGGAGCAAGAGGAACCTTCTCTTTGAATACATCCACTAACTCCTTTTTCAATTTTCTGGGTACGAAATTACATCGAGGATTTTTCCAAAGGGTTTTTCATAGGAACAGATTTTAATTTAGTGGACGCATGGTATTCATGTGTATTTTTAAAGAGGTATTTGATAGAAAGGTTTAACCTCTATCTATGATAGAACTCAGTCATTTTCTACAGATATTCAAATCCACAAAGAGGAAATGAAAAATAAAGAAAACTCGAACACGACAGATTTTCTGAGAAAATGCTGTCCAAAAAATGAAGCATACCTGTGAAATGAAAATGTTTCTGAAGAATTTTCTCACGATGAAGGTAAATGGTCCCATTTCAGTTTTGGGTTTTCAAGGGTTTGATCTAATTCATAACCGTTTTCTCAGAATAGCTCCCGCAAAAACAAGTCTCTGGAAGGAAATTATGGGATTAACTAGACTGTAACAAGAGTGACTCAAAAATACTGTGGGTTTAGATGATAGAGGTAGGAGAGGTAAGTCTGAGCGGATTCCATGAAAAGAAAATAAGTAGAGATCCTATACGATCAAAACAAACATATGGAGGTCTCAGTTATGGGGTTTAAACACTCCTGGTCATGAATGCTTCGAGTACATCCCATTACCAAAACTCTTAACTCGAAATGAGAGGCCTGCCAACTCATTTTGCCAGCCAACATGACGTACATGACACTATTCCAATGTGGTTAAATCCTATGATATGAAAAGGGTACATTCAAATTTCAAAGGCTAGGATATGGATACGTTTTCATAAACCAAATATTAAACAAAAAATTGGTATATCCTTTTAAAAGAGATAAGCATACCATCAAATAGAAATTCATCATAGGTGTTTCATTGGTATATGACAAGCTCATTTAAAATGAAAAATATTAATCCCATTGACTCCTTGAGACCAAGCCTTGATAAAAATAAAAATGCAACTTGAGTTTCAATTGGCTTGATTCATGCTTACAGTCATGAATCAAGCATGAAAATGCGAAATAAAAATGAAATTAAGAATCAGAACATCATTTTTACAACTGACTAGTCACCTTCAAATAGAAATATTTGCAAGATGAGGTGTAGGAAACTACAGGAATTTTCATTTGTCACTTTAAAAGCACAAAAAATTGTAGGGCTGCCAACAATGGCGACTTTCTGGGAGAAGAAGTTATCTTTGTGTCACTGACGAGTTCATGTTAGGACTGCTTAGAATGATTACAGATCCAAGCATAGTTGAAGGACATAAAGCATCTCAACAATCATTACACAGTCCAGCTTCATATATCTTCCTTTTCAAATGAAATATGGTAACAAATTTTAACTATGAGAGCAACGATGTTCAAGTCAATGGCTTTGATACTGTTGACAAGGCTACTGCTACCAACAGTCATCCATAGCCTCGGCAGGGATGTCAATTAACCCACTCTGACGCCTCTACCCTATCAAAGAAATTTCAATTCAAAATGAAGGATACTTAAAGCCAATATCAAAATTTATACCTGATAATTTTCTTGAACCCGACATTACTTCGCTGCCAGCAGGACTGTTCAGTACCCCGGCAAAGTTATCTTGGAATCATGCATGCATTTACCCACTTCCAGCAGACTTGTTCAGTATCCTGGTGGGTTTTGCAAACACTTCCCACAACTCTTGAGAAATTATTTACAATCTGACATAAATTTAATGATATTCAGAAGAGCAAGGTGATGCTGAAAATTTCAGTTTTAAGAACACTTGACATTTTCCAACCTTTTATTTTTCGCTTGGTAACCTTTATTATGATATGAAAATTAGTTTTCTGATGAAACTAATTTTTCGAGGACAGGAAGGCATACTTGAGTTTCTTTCTTTTACAGCAGGGACAACGTAAAAAGCTTTAAAGATGGTCGTGTTTGCTCATAATTATAAAGTGAAACGAGAAGACCTGCTTCAAACAGAAATTTTCTTTAGCTAGTCTGTGTTTCAGCAATTTACAGCATTGATGCACTGAAAAGACCTTAATTGTTGCTTCATAATGAGGCATTATGATTTCCCTTCATGAAATAAAAGGTGACACGAACATAAGTTTAACCAGGAAGTAGTGAAAACAAGAAAAAATGAAAAGAACCAAAATCATAAAACAAAAGTAAATCAAAATAGAAAAAATATGTACAAAGATGGATCTGAAAACATCACATGAAATATCTCTTGAGAGACTGAAAGAAAATAGAAAAATCCCCATTAAAATGAGTGCAGTCCTACTCGTGGCACCTTGGGTTAGGGTTGAAATGACAGTTCAAATTTACTTATCTCTTTACTTTTCTTTTAAAAATTCATGATGATACTGCATTTTTGAAAATAAATATTCAACGAAAAGTAGAGAGAAAATGTTTAAAGTGAACTTCCTTGATGATAGTCATATCATGGTTCCCTTGGTGTGCCCACTTGTGTTCATAACTGTATTATTACAAAAAGAAATAGTGAGAAATAAAACTAAAAGAAAACATGCTCCTAAACCTACTCTAACTACTAAACAAATCAGAATACTATGTGAAGTCATGCTTCCAATGTAGCCATCAGAGTAACTCCAATCCTGCAATGGAAACAAAATCAAATATTACTAAAAAGAATGGTAGTATATCAAAAAATGACATAAATATATCATACTTACCTTCATAATCATCATTTAAAAACAAAGCAAGCATGATCTTACCATTCCCTTGAAATTTCTTGATGTATGAATCCTCCAACCATTCTGCAATATTGTCATGATATGAGTCATAATGGCATGGAAGAGTGTAAGTAAGTTTGGAAAACTTGCCAAGATTATGGGGACCTGACATAACCATTAGCCAAGGCTGAAGTGCCCCATCCTCCTGACAATTCTCTAAGTGTTCATTAATTTCTTCATATGGAGGATTTAAAAGAAATACGTCATGCCTACTTCCTAGATATTTAGGTAAAAACAAAGCCAGCACAACATTATCTTTATTATGAAGATTTTTTATATACAAATATTCAAGCCATCCTAAGATCCTGTCATAAAAATGAGGATGTAAACTATGATGTTGATAAAATGAATATATCAATGGGGAACACATCATAAGAGGATTCGTTACATCAATTTGATTTTTGGTTTGAATGCTTCCTTTGACGAGATTGATCATTTCAAAATGTGAATCATAAACATTAAAATTTGAGCTAATCAAAGAACGAATATGCAACGTAGAATGTTTGATCTCCATAAGAGAGAGTGCATTGTCTTTTTCAAAAATAAACTGTGTAAAATCATTTCGCAACATGTCTTTTTCCCATGTGAGTGATGAAAGTGAAAGAGTGTCAAATCTGACTTTATAAATGTTATGTTTGGAATTAATTTCACCAAATCTTGGCATATTGAAAGGATATGATTGTGGTGAAAAAGAGTACGATGTTGTGGGTAAAGTATCATGGCCACCATAATTTAAGAAGAGATCATGATATAAAGAGTAAAAGGAATCAGAAATAAGCACATGAAAAGAATCTCTTGAGCTATGATATTTAACAATGGTATTCTCAAGACATTTCTCTTCACTTTCTTTAAAAATCTCACTCTGTTTTGGTGATAAATTATTCAACATAATATGATCATCTAGGTTTGTCTCCTGTATGATAGATAATTCAAAACTTTCATGAAAAACATCTGGTCTTTCATGTTGATAAGGTACGATTTGAGGACGAAGTTTTAAGGTTTCTCCTTCCAATTGCATATCTTCATCTCTAATTAGTTTCATAGGAGTGTTAGAATGTTTAAGATGATCTTCATCACCTAAGTGTTCTTCAATAACTAAACTTAAATATTGATTAGAGCATGAGTTACGAGAATGAGGACATTCACCTTGAACCAGAATCGAATCTTCTTCCAGGATGGTTGAAGACTGAAAATACAATGATTCAGAGGAAAAACCAGTTTGGTTGTTAGTAAGAACCTTTTCAATAGATTCTACCCCCCTAGCTTGTTCAAAATTTTCGGATGGATTCCTCTCATCCTGCGAACAAAATTCTTCTCGCAATTGAGTGATAGGATTGGTAATTGGTTCATCATTTTTGATTGAATATGACTGGATGAAAGGGACGCAAGCATCGTAGAGGATATTTAATACAAATTAAATGTCATCGAGATTAAATTTACAGAGAAAATGATGGATTCTAGTCAAAAAGTCTTCCAAACATGAATCACCATTGATTAGCAAAGTCTGAAATTCTTCACATAATTGATTGTAATCATAGATTTCAAAAGCATCTAAAAATTAATCTACAAATTGAAACCAATAAAAAATGTGATATGTTGGAAAAGACTCAAACCAATGTTTAATCCGACCCCTAAAAGTAAAATCGAACAATCTGCACAAAACTTTTAAATCAGAAATGTCATGTTTGATGCATTTGCACCAAAACTTGTTAAGGTGGTCTTTGGAAGATACATTTCCCCCACCATTAAAGGTGAGTTTGGACAAGCAAGAGATTGTCTCATTGGGAACATCAGGTAATGAGAAATGGAAAGCATGTTCCAACACAGTGATTTGGGGAGCCATGGGGAAATTAAATACATTTGAAATAAAGGCTCCTATAAGGACAGCTTGTCAGTCAGCCCTCCTTCTAGTGCAATTTGTTGACAGACGAAAATGATCATCCGTCAACTGGAAGAACGAGTCTGGTTCGGGGTTGTCTAATTAACCCAAGTCGTTTGGTGTAACTCATTCTGACGGGTTTAATGGCTCCATTAGCCAATCTAAAAGTCCTAAAATAAAATAAATGAAGTAACTAACTAATTACTAATCACTATATATATATGTACATACGTATAATGTAATTATTGTAGATGTATTTAAAAGGAATATTTACTTATCTAACTTATGTGCATGATATACAAACTGCAAGTTTTAATCAAAACTTACGAAACTCAACGTGGAAAATGATTGATGCTAGGAAGAAGATAAAGAAAGCACATAAAAATATTTTTTGTGTTTTTCCTTTATAAATCTAAACTAAAAAAGAAAAAATGCAATGAAACATGAATGTGTGGATAGTCGAAAGCCAAACAATACATTCGAGTTTCAGTGACAAGTAAACAACAACAAAATGTAAATGATCTAACATGTTAGTGAGTTAACGATATGTATCCAAGCATCTGCATGATTAGATAACGTCCAACTACCACGTCCAAGAGGGAAACCTGCAATGAACCTTAAGATTGTTCTAAATAAATCCATAAAAATGTGTTGGCAGCTGATTTTTAATAAAATAATGAATGATACAAATAGGTCCTATGATCTTATGATTGCAAGCGATTACATTAAGATAAATCTGATTGTAACAACATTGCATTTAACCACTCAACTAGAAATTAAAGAGAAATCATGTCATTTAAGCTGAATAGATGATCACACTGTTGATATCTAGAGAATCAAATATGGACGGTATTTATAAAAGAATTATCCCAAAACATAACAGATTGTGAAGTCTAAATCTATCAAAACCTATTAGTTTATTAGGATAAACAAATTATAAATGAAAACACCATTTATAGGAAGCTAAAGCTAAAATGCAAATTGTTGTTCCATTCAAGTTTGTGAATTAATCGTCCACCTTCAGCCCCAGGCTAAGTTGTCCTCTATTACAAAATACTGTGTATTTAAAGAGTCCAGGTAAACTAAGAATCCTATATTCTAAGATAGGATCATATCTCAAAAGGAACTCAAAATTACAAAAATAGAGGGTCATAAAGCCACTCAATATCAAACAGTATCTCCAAAATAATGAAAGTTTTTGTTTTGATTTGCAAAATAAACCAAGAGGAAATGATTGGTTAACTAAGTCCAGAAATTCTCCAACTTATGAGATCACCACAAGATACATCATATCCTAAAAGAAAACGAAATAGGAAAATTAGATATTTATTTAACTAACATTAAATTTTATATGAAAATTGACTTGAATTCAAACTTTTTTTTTTTTTTTAAGATAAACTACAGGTTTCTGTAGCTAGCTAAAATAGAAAAAAAATAAAATAAAATAAATCTAATCTATTTTATTTTCAAATTAGAATCAAATCAAAAACAAAAAGAACTATTTACTATCTCTGCAATTTGACCAAGAGGCACCTAATAAATCCGAATCTATGATGGTGAAATTCGTTGATTTTTTTAGTGATCATTTTATTTAAACTACTTAATCCCCTTGTTTATAAAACTCAACTCTGAGTTACCCTATTTCTTATTCTTTGGATTTCTCTTACCAGTTGGTTTGTCAACAATATCCTGAAATGGCTCAACAGTAGGAGCAAGAGGAACCTTCTCTTTGAATACATCCACTACCTCCTTTTTGAATTTTCTGGGTATGAAATTACATCGAGGCTTTTCCCGAAGGGTTTTGCATAGGAAAAGATTTTAGTTTAGTGGATCCATGGTATTCATGTGTATTTTTATAGAGGTCTTTGATATAAAGTTTTAACCTCTGCCTATGATAGAACTCAGTTGTTTTCTACAGATCTTCAAATCCACGGAGAGGAAATGAAAAATAAAGAAAACTTGAACACAATAGATTTTATAAGAAAATGATGTCAAAAAAACGAAGCATACCTATTAAATGAAAATGTTTATAAAGAATCTGCTCACAATGAAGGTAAATGGGCCCATTTCCGTTCTGGGTTTTCAAGGGTTTGATCTAATTCATAACCGTTTGCTCATAATAGCTCTTGCAAAAACATGTCTCTGGAAGGAAATTATGGGATTGACCAGACTGTAACAAGATAAACTCAAAACAACTGTAGGTTTAGATGATAGAGGTAGGAGAGGTAAGTCTGAGTGGATTCCATGAAAAGAAAATAATAAGAGATCCTATGCGATCAAAACAAAGATATGGAGGTCTCGGTTATGGGGTTTAAACGCTCTTGGTCATGAATGCTTCGAGTACATCCCATTACCAAAACTCTTAACTCGAAATGAGAGGCCTGCCAACTCATTTTTCCAGCCAACGTGACGTACATGACACTATCCCAATGCGATTAAATCCTATGATATGAAAAGGGTACATTCGAATTGCAAAGGTTATGATATGGATACATTTTCATAAACCAAATATTAAACAAAAAATTGGTATATCCTTTTAAAAGAGATAAGCATACCATCAAATAGCAATTCATCATAGGTGATTCATTGGTATATGATAAGCTCATTTAAAATGAAAACGATTAATACCATTGACTCCTTGAGACCAAGCCTTGATAAAAATCAAAATGCAACTTGAGTTTCAATTGGCTTGATTCATGCTTACAGTCATGAATCAAGCATGAAAACACGAAATAAAAATGAAATGAAGAATCAGAACATCCTTTTTACAACCGACTAGTCACCTTCAAATAGAAATATTTGCAAGATGAGGGGTAGGCAGCTACAAGAATTTCCATTTGTCACTTTAAAAGCACAAAAAATTGTAGGGCTGCCAACAGAAAGGGGCTAAGCTAAGGGGGATTAATCCCAAAGGAATATTTTATTAATATTCCTAAAGTCTAAACTATGGGATATTCATTTTATCCTAAGTCCCTAAGGGGGAATGCATCACCATGTGGGGGGTCCATGTGGGAGGCACATGTAGCCCCAACATGAAAAGTGTCAAGTTGGGAACATGCACATATATTTGGGGGAAATTAGTCAGTTTCCATCATTCATTCAACATTGTTATGATTATTCTCTCCTACCATCTGAACTCGGTTGTTGCAATCACTAGACATGTCCTTGGAAATCTTGGCGTTGTGGACAAGTAGAAACTTGGTTTGACTGTAGGCTGAAGAGGAAAGTTGTCAGGCCTGTGGTCAAAGAAGCAGGTTTTTAGGCCCATAGGAATTTCTCTCCAAGGAATATATTTTATATGTCGAAGAAGCGGGTTGTCAGGGCCATGAGTAGTTTTATCTAGGCTAGAAACTACTCAAAATTGTTTCCTGGTGCATTGGGAAATAGCTATCGGGCTCTGATACTTCATTTTTGGCATGTTTTTGAAGCCCTGGAAGGGAAGTGAGGTAGATGAGGGACTTTTGAGTAGATAAGGGGCACACTTCCAGGGGTGGGACATGCATGTGGGGAATGAGAGACTGTAGGTTAGTTGCAGCAGTTGGGCACCTTGGACTAAGCAATTATGTTTCTTGTTGAACCTTAGACTATCTCAGTATTCCCTTTTCCATGGTAGAGTTTATCCCCAGATCGGATGTGACCCACTGCTAAGATTACGAGGAGTGTGTTCTATGCCTGGTGTTACACATCAAAATTTCTAAGTGTCGCATTGTCCCTGTCAATCGTCGTAAGTGTCACATCTTCCCTACAGCTTTCGCAAGTGTCGCAAGTTGATCACTAGTGTCGCAAACGATGTTCAGACATGATTCCATGATGATGACACTAAGGAGGCACTTATGACACCTCACATGACTGATTTGGGAGAAGGAAACTGGTTTACTGGAATCAAATAGCTCTTGACACCTGAAAGAGATTCTGAAACAGTGGTTTGGAGGGGGAACGCTCCCCTAATACAGCTGCAGAAGCGCTGGAGCTCCTCTACCATGATTCAAGAAGTGTTATAATTCCCTTCAAGCCCTTCTGGAGGAGCGCTTCTCATCTTAAGAGTGTCGGAGATTTCCCAAGGCACACCAGGAGCGCTACAACACTCTGATACCCTTTTGGGGGAGCGCTCCCTATTCTGGCTCAATTGTTAGCCCGTTGAGTCGAATGAGGAGGAGATCATTCGAGATTAGAAGGCGGTTGTGCTCGAATTCTTGGTTTCATCAAAAGATCCCTGATCCAAGGAGATGGTTCCTAACTAGTTCTAAACATAACTCAAGAGGTTAGGCCCCTCCCAACCTATATAAATAGGCTCTATGATGGTGGAAAGGAGGAAGAACTGAAGATATGAAACTTATGATCTTGGAGGAAACTGACAGTCAGCCAAAGGAGAGTGATTAGTGAAGCTGTTGTTATCCAGGTTGTGGATCTTTCAGGCAAGGGTTAGATGAAGAGGACTTGACGAAGTTGTCGCATTCGCATCTACGATTGTAAGTATTGTTGTCGTTGTTCTCATTAATATGACACGCTTGGCCTGTTTCTTTCTAGTTTGTGTCTGATATCACATGAAATTATAATTTATTGATAGATCTATTTTCAAGCTAATGTCAAGAGAGTAGGAGGTGGTTGTATCTATTTTTGTCCACATATCTCAGCGAGGAGCGAAAGGATTGGAGTGCAACTCGGAGCATGCAGGGACAAACGTCGATTGAAAGGTACTTCTATTATCCTCCCTTCTCATGCATTAGTTTAGATAGATTGGAAAGGAAGTCAGTGTCCACATTAATCATTTTTCTATCTAGGGTTAAGGTCAAGCCTTAGAGATGATCTACCTGTCCGCGGGGAGATTTTCCTACAATAGAAACTAGCGACTCCACTGGGGAGATAGCCTCGAATCAAAACCTCTTGTTTGGATTTTTCTCCTCATTGACCTTGTTCTACCCCTTGATTGTTTCAGACCTAGTTTACCCCTCTTTGATTAGTTTCATGAGCTGATTGGCTCCTTACCCTGTCACATTCAGCATACTTATCAAGCTCAGATCTCAATTTTTGAAAATTTTTGACATTTCTGGGACTTTTAGACCCTGGCACCCCTGACCTAGTGTTATCAGAGCACCAACGCTTTTAGTAGCCTTACACAGAGCGCTATAATGCTCTTTTCCCTTGGCAACAGAACGCCAGCCCCCTTTTGGCCAAAAAACCCTCCACAATTGCATTTTTTAGGGTTTGCCTCTGTGGCTCTTTTGCTGAGTGATCTAGTGAGTCAATTTGTCTTCCCTTTTAGCTCTGACATATAATATTTTTGAAGAATAAACACCTTGTTGATTGGATCTTGTAACCTTCTTCACCTTCTTGCATTGAGTTTTTGTTGAGTAAAGCTTGGAACCTATGCATTGTTTTTCTCTTCTC
>JZKD02S1843695.1:0-14047 GCA_000966675.3 Picea glauca
AAGATATGTTATTCCTATGCATAGAAAGAATTTTTGGACTAATAAGTGGATGCAGGACCCTAGAAAGAATTTTTGCAGATTGCAGGTCCATCACTGTGATCCTAGTGCACAGTACAGAAAAGGTTGGGGATTGTTTAAGAAAAAGAGAGGATTGACATTGTGTTATAACTGTAGAAGATCAGGACACCTTGCTAAGGAATGCCCTAGTATAGGTGTTATTTGTATTTGTTGTAAAGTTGTTGATCATGAGGTTTTGGATTTCCCTAGAATGATTGATAAAGTTGAAAATATGAACATGAGACAAGAAAACCATGAACAAGGTTAGGAAACTAAGGATATGTTAAAAAACTAGGACAAATCAAAATCTATGTTATTACAGCTGAAAGAAACCCTGAATATTCACAAAAACATCGGTCTACCAGAGATCTTAAAAGAGAAGGAGTGCATAGAAACAAGAATAGGAGACTTTGACATAGATTGTGTATTAGATGAGGAAACACATGTGAATCTTATGCCAGAAAGTACTTAGGAAATTTTGGGAAAGCCTGCTATGATTCCTACATTGGGAAGGATAGGTATGTTTAAAGCAAATATGATAACCCTGTGTGGAAGAGTTACTAACATACCTACGATTTCCCATGGAACATCGATCGAAAAAGAATTCAAAGTCATTACTTTTGTGGAGAACAGTGACCCTATTTCACTTTTGTTAGGAAAGACTTGGATTGAGAAAGATCATATCTGGAGGAAAGCAGTGGAAGAAGCTACATAACAGAAAAAGAAATAATTAAGGGACTTCATGGCTAGGAGAATAGTGTGCTTAATAGAATAACAAGAGGACAAGTCGAAGCAACTGAGGACCAGAGACTTAGTTATCGAAGTTGAAAGACCACAGGAAGGCTTGAAAAACCTGTCTATACAGGATAGAAGATCACCTACCCTAGAAGTAGTAAGAGAAGAGGCATTACATTTGAACCCTTTGGAAGACCCTCAGCAGTGCGAAGCTACTATGCTAAGAGAATATAAGAATAAGAATGGAAAGAGGAACCCCATGACTCATATCACAAGGAAGAAGGCCAGAAACCTCAGCAAGAAGAAGGAAAAAATAGAAATATTGCAAGAAGTTCCAAAGAAGACTTCGCAGAAGGCAGGCTTACAGAATTTGAACCTTGTTGGATTAGCAGAACCCCATAGAAATGCACTTCGCCATGGAGAAGCTATATGATTGTTGGAGGCAACCCGATCGTTAGAAAAACGCTCCAGAATAGCTAGAAACACAGTTATTGTGAAAAAGATCACCATTGGACCATTGAGACCGCGCCATAACAGATGGATTGAGGCATTTTGACCCTTGAAGGAATCTGTTACGATGTTGTTTATTTAATCTGTCGCATGTTGCACCGGGACCACTTTTGTAAACTGAGATATTCAAGATAATAGAGATGTGATTTCCTACCGCGTTGTGTTGTCTAGACCTCACCATTGCTTCGATTACCTTGAGTATATGTTCACCTACTCGATTTATTTGACAACGAGCGTGTATGTCGGGAAACCTTAGCGCAGTCGAGAAATCTGTAGAAGATATCTTGATGGACCTTATGACTGAGAAGGTTATGTCCGCAGGTATATAGGCCTCATCGATGGGCAGATTGCAAGCATCCCCCTCAACTGGACATCGATCTGGGACATCTCGAACTGCGACAGAGAAGAGAAGAAAGCACCGCGACGATCTGGCGAATGCAAAGAAGATCTTGTCAGTCTTTCCCGACTACATCCCACCCTTGGCTGACACGGTTAGTCATGATAGTGTCCTGGGATATTTTGAGTACACACTCATCACTACGTACCTCCCGAAAGGGATACGTGCAGTAGGACCGCAGTTGGGACTGATCCTAGCTCTTAAGATAAGTGATTTTAACCCCGGTGATAGGAAGAATTATGCGATGCTCGCACTGCATCGCTACCTGATGAAGATGACTGGGAAGAAGCCTAAGATAGTTCCCCATCCATAGATCAAGGAGATCACGAGGTCAAATATCTTGAATTTGATGAAGATCCCACACTTCGACAGACCTCATGAGGTTAACGCGTGCATTAAATTCTTCTTGTCGTGCTTCCATGGAGGGTACCTATGGTTGGATAGGCGCATCAATGTGGATCCAACATTGATCTACCTCATTACTGGATTAAGAATGCAGGGACCAGACCCTCAGAAATTCTACCCTAGGAATACATCAGATCACTCCTTGGTGCAACGAATAAAAGAATCATACGGCGATGTGGAGAAAGGGAAGCGAGGCTACAAGGTATCCTCCATCCAAGATGGCACAGTGCGCCTAGCTTCACAATTGATCGTTGGAAATATCATTAGAAAGAATAGGCTGACACAAGTCATAGGATTTGTAGTCGACCTTGTAGGAAAATGAGTTGAAGGGATGCAGATGAACTGGGTGAGATATCCCGTCAATGAGTTGGAGAAGGACTGTCGTGAAGCGCAGGACCAAGGTTATGAATTCCACTTTAGTTGGTTGTTGATTCTTATAGCATTTTTCGCTTGGGAGATGCCAGAGGGAGTGACATTCCCTAAATTTGAGCCATCAGAATCATTGATCGTGAGGTTCACCACCTTATGGTATTCGATCGACATGGCGAAGCAGTGGCAATAAAATGTGGTGTTCCACACCTACTACTTACATCTCATGTGCACCATTGAGTCATTCCCCTAAATTACTCCGAACACCTTGCATACTTACAGACCACTAGAAAAGTTCTGTGTAAAATGCCACTTTATCTACATCATTACGCCCAAGGATGAAAGTAAAGAGGATTTTTAGTCATATTATAAGTTAACCAAAGAATACCTAGAAGATATCACTAAAGAATGTCTAACTAAATTCCTTGTATCGGTCGGAGATACAGAACTATCCGACCCCAACCTCATCGGAAGTCCTATGGTTACCCGAACGGAGTATGATGGACAGGGCAGTGGAAAGAATAAGAAGAAAAAGGAGGAAGTACAGGACATAGACAGTGAAGAGAAGAAAAATGCATCAGAGGAAACTACATCTGACTCACCTAGAGGAGGAGGAGGTGACGAAGTAAACCGAGAGGAGGAAGGGGAAGAAGACAAGAAAGAAAATGGTGAAGTAACACCACTGAAGGATCCCCTAACAGAGGTAGAGACCTCAAAGAAAAGGAAGGTTTCTCCGAAGAAACCCTCATCATGGAAGAAATCCCGAGCCAACAAGCCCAAGTCACAGAATGTGCTTACAGTGGATGATGTTGACCTCATCATCGCAGTTGTAGAAGATGCTTCAGAGGGTATCTTGCAGTGACATGAATCAAAGAAGGAGATGATGTATGACAGAATCAAGGAGAAGCTGAAGGGGGTACAGCAAACCATCTACTCGAGCCGCGCAGTTTCTATTGCATCGTCGTCATCAGAAGGTGTAGAATTGGGGGATGAGCCCACCCAATTGCACATATTAGAAAATGCAACAGAGACTTGACTTTGTCGAGTCCAGGGAGAGAAGGAGAAGGCCACAGAGGCCTTGAGGCATGAAAAGGAGGATGCCTTATAGAAACTTTGGGTTGTGCAACAAGATACAGATGACCTTCAGGTGAAGTTCAAAGAAGTCAAAGAGAAAATCTAGAAAGAGAAAGGCCAGTTGCTCATGGAGCAGATTGGGATTAGAGAGGCAGTAAATAGAGAACTTTTCTCTGTGTCAGGCTTGGAACAGATGGAAGAAGAGACAGTCAAGAGCCAAGTGGGGAAGCTCACAGAAGCCATTCAACATATCCAAGCAAGAGTAGCAGAGCTAGAACTTCATGTAGTGCCTAGCACTCCGCAGGAAGTATGAGATCAAAGGGAACAAACTGTCAGAGGGGAAGTAGAAATAATCATGGAATTGTTCACAGAATGCAAGAAACTTAGTGACCAAAGTGCGTAGACCTACGAGATCCTTGCAGAAGACCCGGAGCTAAGGAAATTGGAGGCACGACTCCAAGAGTCGAAGCAGCAGGCGTCGATTGTGCAAGCACAGTTGAAGAAGCTTATGGCAGTGGAGAATATGATTAGGTCACAGGAGCAACACCCAGTTCAGAAATAGGTCAGTGAGATCCAAAGCAGAGTGATGGACGTGACACAGAGACTCCAGCCAGTGTAGGAAAAATCCTGCACACTTTTTGAAGAACTCGAGGGACAAGGATCAAAGTTGGAACAGGTGGTCGCAACAGTGGAACAGCATGTGGAAGGGCCTGTCATTGAGTAAGTAATCCAGGAGTTCGTCGAGCAGGAGGCTCTGGTGAAGCAGCAAGTCGAGGTGGCTTGAGCTAAGATCAAGGCCTTTGAAGCAGTGTTGCCCAGATCAAAGTGACTCGGGATGAGTCACAGGTGACTGTTGGGGGCATGTTGTCTATCAACCAAGTTTTGAGAGAACCTTGGTCATATTTGACCATTTTTAGGACTTCGACAGGCTGGTCGAAGATGGATCACCCAGGCGAAGTGAAGATTGCGGGATCTCTCCCTTTTTGCAGGATTTTTGGGGATTTTAGGGTTTATGTAACGGCTATGGGATGTCGGCCCATGGGTTTACCCATGTTTAGGCCATTTTTGTTATGTATAAATAAGTAGTTAGGCGATGTAATAAAAGGTCGATGTGCCAAGTGCTAGTGTTGGCTATGTGAAAAGAAGTGTGAGAGCAGTGAAATCTGTGTGACTGTAGTTATGATCAGCTTTGTGCAAGAACCTGTGAGGGTTTTTAAGTGTGAATACTTGGGAATTCTTTGTGCATATGGTATGTGAGACTTGCATAGCTAAGTGCAAGTTGTTGTAGTTGGCTTTGTGCCTTGGCCTAATCTGGGGAAAGAGGATCTGGCGAGGTGCACGCAGATCTCTTGTCCTTTGCAGAGTTGTATCTATGCCTTGGTGCATGAAAGAATATTGGAAGAGGCTAATAAAGAAGAAGAAGAGTTGGTAGGTGTAGCCCCACACTGGGGTGTACCACGTATATCATGTGTTGATGTGCTTTGTGCAATGTTATTCATGGTGTTTATTCTTATTTTTTCTTAGTGCATTGTTCTTGATGTATGATAGATAGATATATGAATTCTTAGTGCTTTGTGATGTGAATGAATGTTAGATCTGAACTTATGCTAAGTGATTAGAAGTGTTTGATATGTTTATCACAACACTATTCTATATTTAGGGTTAATATGTGAAGTGAATAAGAATCATAATTGAATGCATACTATTGGCTAAGTGTTATGTTGAAGTGTGTAATCACATATCTGTGTCCCAGCTAGGTTGTAGACACTTGAGTCATGCAACCCCCCTGCCTCTACCTCGGGTGAGACTTCATATGCTTCACAGRTGTTGCCAAAAGGGTCAGTAGTTGGGGTTTTTTTGGTGCGTTGTTGAATCATTGAACCTTGGGTSYACCCTTGTGCCAACATCAKTGTATACTTCAATCAAGATTTTATTGTAAAACAATGGTGTGATGACCATGGAATCAGAYAGCTAAAATTCCTTGATTCCATCAAGGAATGGGGGAAGCACTGACAGGAGGTGGAAAAATGGAGGAATATATGGATAAGGGAAAGAAGAAGRAGGTAATGGAACCAATCATGATGGAGGAAGACTAGATAAAGAATATAATGGAAAAATCTATAAAGAYGTGCAGTGGAGCACYCTACCAATAAAAGATGAATAATAAGAAGAGAGCCATAGTTGATAGAGAGGGYTTGGCAAGTGATGAAGAAGAGGTAGAGGATCTCCTGGCTRTGGAGAARATTGAGGAAATCCTGTGCACAAYATATAAAAGGAAAACATGAGGTCCAGGGGCAGGAACARAAGGTAGAACTCCAATCCAAATCATCGTCAGYGTAGAACCTACAACCCCATGTGCGACTAACACACCAGAGAGAACACCAACGTTTAGACAACCAAATTTTAGTGGAAGAAAAACAACAGGAAACGCATCCAAGAAAGGAGAAKCAAATAGAGGAGCCATTTCATGAAGTAACACTCAAATATATACACYRCGTGGAGGTAGTAGTTCAAAAAATTTTWAAATGGAAGGACATGATCCCACAATCAGGTTACCAGAATTTCAKGGAGAGGCATAAGAGGACCCTRAAAAGMACTTATTCATCTGTGAGAAGATCTWGGAAGCAAAKAAAATCGTATATGAGGATACAAAACTCGCGTAGTTAGCTATCACGTTAAGAGAYCGCRCACTAGACTGGTACATGAGCCTAGATGTAAACATTCCACCGTGAGTAACAAGGACTATTACAGATATGAAAAAACTATTGATAAAYGAATTTTAGAAGCCCAGCTCAGAGGATCAATATATGAATGAAATGATTTAAATYAAACAAAAACCATGTGAGTTTATTTGGGAGATTGATCATAGGTTTAAGCATCTAAAAGTTAAGTTGAAATATGTAATGACTAACATGCAACATAGGCATCTATTTGTGAACTTACTGTTACCACATTTGAAATACCCATTATGACAGCAGAAGTTCCAAACTCGGGCAGAGGCTATGCAGGTAAACTTACAACTAGAAGAGAACGAGTATCAGCTGACAGATCCAGCAATAGAGGATTTGAAGAATCTAACATTTCAACTTAACCAAAATAAGGGTAAATAAAAAAGAGAAGTTGTTTCGTGTACCTTATGAAGGACATAAGGACACCATAAGAATGAACTTCCAACTTTCATGCAGTATATGGCAACAGGGGTGCCAAACCCATTACCAACAGGAGGAACATGGTGCGATATTTGAAAGACACATGGACATGATCCATATCACATCCCAATGAAGAAAAAGTATAATATAGTACCCAAAAGTTCATATTGCAATTTTTTCAAGTCAGTGGGTCATGATGATAAGGATTGTCGGATGATGGAGTTGATGAGAGAAAGAAATTCATATACTTATAGGGTGAAAGAAGAAATGATGACAGTAAAAGATACAACTCAATTCAAATAGGTACCACCACCATACAATAATGCGCAGCAATAGTAAAACATTGTCCAACAATAGTATAATAATGTGAAGCCACAGTATAACCCTGAGCAGTGTAACTAGGTACCTCAGTACAACACGCCGCGAGGAGATTGAAGTGGATATAGAGGTGGAGGATGAGGTAGAGGAGGATTTGTATGAGGCATAGGACCAGTAGTGTGCCAAAACTACCAACAACTAGGAAATTATTCAAGGGAGTGTCCACTCCCACCAACGACATGTATTTACTTTCGTGCAGCAAACCATGACACAAAAGACTGCCCAACACTCTTGAGAAAGATCTAGTAAAAAAGGAACCAGAACAACCAGAATGTCCAGTGGATTTTTGCATAATCCAGGGATTATGGAAGAAACATCAATATATTCACTCAAGGAGGATACAAGACAAGAATTGAGCAGTAAAACAATATCCAATGCAACACCAATGGGTTAAGAAGAATACGGAATCACGAAAGCAGTTTGATGCACGGAAAGAAAAGGAAACATTCAAGGAGTCCAGACAGTATTTTCTCAAGCAAAATATTGTGTCTACATCAGTCTCGCAGTACACTCAGAACTTACCAATGTATGAAATTCCTTCCTCAATGGACCATACCAGTGAAGCAAAACCTTTAGAGAAAGTAAGTACCATAAATACTTTTCTACAATATTGTATTAATTTATTAAATAACCCATCATCTGTTAAGGTTTTACAAGATATTCTAGAAAGATGTAACACCAAGGTGGAAGGAAAGTTAGAATAGAAAACATTCAATCATCTGAAGTAAATGACTTACCTAACAAGACATGGAAGTGCATGGGAGAACCCACACTAGGATATTCACCAGTCCAGTTAAAATTAGAAAATCAACACAGAGTGTTACCAATTGGAAGGTTGAAAGGTGTGACAATATATTTGGATGGAGTGCACACTATGTAATATTTTTAAGTAATAGAGATGGTAGATGGTACAACACCTTACCTAGCATCACTTGGATTGGATTGGGAATTTTATAACCAAGATATAATCAACCTGAAGACAAGAAAAAATACTTTTGAACCAGGTGAATATAGAGTCATTGCACCATTGGATCCATCAGAAGGAGAAAGGTTTGTAGAACCCACTTGTTTGGATCTAGAGGAAATAAACCAGTTGTACAGAACCACCACGCAAGAAGAGGATTATTTTAACCCAACTGTAGATGGGGTACTCAGCTGGAGAAGAATTACATCATGTGCTTATGACTCAGATACAGGCTTGGAGAATTGGCAGTAGTGATTACATGAAGTTTCAACAAGAGGTGCATAAGAATAGAATGCACAGTAAGATGGGTGAGTACAAAGATAAGAGAACCTCCCATTTTTCACGGGTTAAATGACTTAGAGGAATTGTTGACAATATATGAAGAGGAATTACTAGAGAAGCAGAGGCTCTTATCCCTATATATTTCACTCAAGGCCACAACTGCAAGATGGTGGGGTGTGCACAAAGAACCAATTCAGGACTCGTATCAGTGTAAACGACTATTGCGCATTAGATTTGGTGTAGAGAAAGGGAGTGATAAAATTTAGAGATATGATGGAAAAGGAACACCAGTTGAACACTTAGAGAAGTGAAGAACATAGTGGAGGATGACACCACCATAGGAATGGCCTTATCACTTTATCCATACATTGGAAGGAATCCCAGGGAACTGGTATATAGACCAGGAGATAAGCAAAGGCACTACAGAATGGACAAGCTTACAAAAATATTTTGCAGTAACCTTCTCATTTGAACAGGAGAACCCCAACATGGATTTAGTGCTAAAGCCGATACAAAAAATTATATTTAGCAATGAATTAGAAGTTGAAATCATGACAGAATATCAACAACAGATCAGACAGACAGTCAAAGAGTTACTTTCATTCTATCATGTGGAAGAAGAAGCACCAGATGAAGATGATCTACGCAACATTCATATTACATATATTGAGGGAGAAAGAGAGGTGGAAGTTCCATCTCTAGATTCAAAAGTATTTGTTGCACCATTCAAACTTAATAAAGTCAACATTGGGACAACTGACAATCCTAAAATGTCAAGTATTGGAGACTATTGGGATGAGCAAACAGTAGAAAGAATAACAGAGTTAATGCGCAAATACAGTGACATGTTTCCAAAAAAATTTACATAGACGAAAGGCATAGCAGAGGAGCTAGGTGAGATGAATATACCCCTCAAACCTAAGGCTAGACCTGTGAGGAAAAAATTCTATAGACTGAATCTAGTGTATAAGCAGAAATTGAAAGAATGTTGGAAGCTAGTATCATAGAACCAATAGAGGAATCTGAATGGATTAGTCCTATGGTAGTCCAAGAAAAGAAACAAGGTGGGATAAGGATTTGTGTATATCTGAGGAAACTTAATGATGCTTTCTTACATGACCCTTTCCCTACCCCATTTACAGATGAGGTCTTAGAGAATGTGGGAGGCCAGGAATCATATTCATTCACAGATGGATTCTCAAGTTACCATCAGATCAAAATATCTCTAGAAGACATGTATAAGACTACTTTTGCTACAGAATAGGGATACTACCAATATACATCCATGCCATTTGGGCTGAATAATTCACCATCCATATTTTCAATAGTAGTCATAGATGATTTTAAGGAATTCATACATCAGTTTTTAGAAGTATATCTGGATGACTAGATTGTATATAGTCTGTTAAAAGATCATGTAGAAGTGTTAAGACCCATGTTGGAAATATGCAAGGAATGTCATATCTCATTGAACATCAAGTAATTCATTTTTGGGACACCTTTTGGAATATTCTTGGGATATATAGTGTGTAAACAAGGTTTACTAGTGGATCATGCTAAGATTGCAGTCATTGTAAATTTACCACCACCAAAGGCAGTGCACCAGTTAAGAGAAACATTGGGACATACAGGCTATTACAGGAAATTTAAAAAGGGGTATGCGTAGATTACTGCACCAATGGAAAATTTGTTAAAGAAGGACACCATATTTCAGTGGAATGAGGACTGTCAGCAAGGATTAGACGATTTAAAAAAAAATATGGTAACAACACCTATACTAGTATTTTCAGATTGGGAAAAGACATTTCATGTGCATGTAGATGCATCATCCATAGCACTTGGATAAATTATGGCATAGCCAGGAGAAGGGGACTTAGACCGTCCTATAGCCTTTTCAAGAAGAAAGTTGTCAGAATCATAGCATAATTACAACACCACGGAAAGAGAAGGCCTAGCCATGGTATATGCACTTCAGACATTCAGGCACTATTTACTGGGTAAACACTTTAAAATGCTCACAGACCATTATGCCCTCAAATATCTAGTCAACAAGCTAGTTTTGGGGGGGAGGATCTATAGATGGATATTATTGTTCCAAGAATTTTATTTCGAAGTGATAGTTAATACATGGAAGCTGAACGTGGGACCTGATCACCTGTCAAGCGTAACTAAAGGAGAAGAACCTACTAACATGGAAAACAACTTCCCTGTTGCATGGTTATTTTTAGTACATATAGCTGATGAATATTTCGCTGATATTATTGAATACTTAAGTAGATGGGTTTCAACACAAGAGTTTAGCACTACTCAGAAGAAAAATATGGTAGTCAGAGTTGCAAACTATCAACTTATTCTAGGACATTTATACAAAATGGGCGTAGATAGAATTTTGAGAAGGTGTGTATTGGAACATGAAAGGCCCAGAATTTTAGTGGAAGCTCGTGAAGGTATAGCTGGAGGAAACTATGCAGGTAAATCTACCACACATAAGGTATTTCATGCATGATTATGGTGGCCAACATTCCGTAAAGATGCCAAGGAATATTTCCAGAAATGTGATGTCTTTCAGAGGGTTGGAAAACCGAACAGAAGGGATGATATGCCTCTAAGACCACAAGTGACTCTGCAAGTATTTGAAAAATGGGCTATAGAATTTGTGGGACCTATTAACCCACCAGCAAAAAGGTCAGGAGCTAGGTATATCATTACTACGATTGAATACTTAACAAGAAGGACAAAAGCAGCACCAGTCAAATACTGTAGCGCGGAGACAACAACACACTTCTTGTTTGAGCAAGTGATCACTAGATTTGGATGTCTCGGGATTCTGATGAGTGACCATGGCACTCGTTTTATCAATTCTACCATCAAAACTATGGATGAGGAGTTTGAATTCTATCACCAGAAGAGCACACCATATCATCCTTAGGAAAATGGAACAGTAGAATCTTTCAATAAGATTTTGGAAAATGCTCTAACTAAAATATGCAATGTCAATAGGGATGATTGGGACTTGAATATACTAGCAGTACTATGGGAACATAGGACCACATGTAAGAAGTTGATGGGACAGACACCATTCATATTGGTGTATGGGAAGGAAGTAGTAGTACCATTATAATTTATGGTACCCAGACTGCGTGTAGCAGTAATTACCAACATGAAAGAACGGGGAGCACTACAGGAAAGGTTAAGTCAACTAATGGAAATGGAAGAGGAAGGGATTCTGAAATGATTTCACCAGGAAGTACAGAAAGCAAGAGACAAATCTTGGAATGACAGACATATTAAAAAGAAGAGTTTTAAGGAGGGAGACCTAGTCTTTCTCTATGACAACAAATTTTTCCGGCACCCTGGTAATTTTAGAATGAATTGGCTAGGGCCATATGATTAAATACTACCACAGATGGGGGATTTGTACAGCTAAAAGACTTGGGAGGAATAGAACTGAAAGGAATGATCAATGGTAGTCGATTGTAACTATACAGGGACAATTGACCTACTAACCCTTAAAAGTTGCAACAAAGTAAGAAAGGTATGTATATAGTGTAATATAGTATATATTAGGAAAGAAAACTCATTAAAATAAAGACAAAATGAGAAAATGAGAAAAATAAAGAAAATACAAAATACAGGGAAATATCACGCGCAGCAGATAGTGGAATCAGTGCGACAAAGAGAAAAAGTGACCACGCACAACATATGGTTGAATAGAAGCAAACATTGTGCACTAAGGAAAAATTCACAGCAGAAACGTACGGTGCACCGAAAAAGTGTAGCACGCTAGAAAAGGGGCCAACAGTCGGAAAAGTAAAAATCCACCCGTTGGGGTAAAAAAGCACGAATTGGGAATTTATCAAACTGAACGAAGCGTACTCGACAGGAATTCAACGCATTAATAATAACCAAAGAAGATTCTTTGAGAATATTCAAGGCATTTATGATGCCCTCTATATAAAGTAAAAATGTGGGCCAAACAAGACTTATTGTGCATTTCCAAACCTGTGAAGCTAAGGAGCACGAAGACGAAAGGCGAACAAACGAGATTGGAGATCATAGAAGCTAAAGCTCAATCAGGGAACCAAGAACTACCCAATATGGAACCCCAAAAGGTGAGTGCACCAAGACAAATAGTATGGAAAACACGCAGCATCCATAGGTCACCGCAGAAAATCACAGATGCAGAGGAGGAATTTACACATAGAGAGGGAATCATCAATGTCTATGCAATTCCCTCACCGCAAGATGAACTAGTGAGTGTCACGCTGGTTGAGGAAGAAGAGAAGACCTCGGCAACAGCCAGGATGGATATCGACATGCACGACAGTGCGTAGGGCCGTGAACCTTCAACTATAAGAAACCCACCACAACCTTCCAGGGCTGAAGCAATCCAAAAAATGAATGGCAGGGACAGCGACAGGATAGAGTCTGACAAGCAAATACCATATAATGTGGTGGGTTTTGCGCAGCAGGAGGAGGTACAGATCGAAGATATCACATGGAAACAAGAGTCAGGTGGGGAAGACAGAGAACTAGAGGCTGGGACCTCTAACGCATCGGTGAAGAGAAAGGGAAAACAACCCATCACACGGTCCCCATTCAAGAAGCTCGACGCCTCGATTATCTTACCGCGTATTCCAGAGGGGGTGCAAGCCATGCAAGGTTTACTGAGCTGCATCGAAATATTGTAATACGCAGACCACGATGTGTCTAACACCAGAAAATTCCCATAATTTTCACAGCAGGTGTACATGGGGAGCCTAGGTACATGGCCATTCAGAGACCCAATACTATAGACAAATCAATGGGAAGTAGGCTTGGAAAACACGGGAATTCTCAACTTTCTGGAAATTATCCACTTTGGAAGGGGATAATATGTGAACCACTGCGTCAAAGAAGTTGTTGGCAGTCCTCCATGGAGGATTTTTGTGGTTAGAAGAACCAGTCTCCATAGACGTATAAATAATTTCATTCATCATAGGCCTTCCATCAAATAGTGAGAAGCCTGCACAGTACATGGATGAAAAAACCAAAGAAAAGGCTCTCGCAGAGGATATGAAGAAAACATATGGGATTGAAAGAGGCTCATGTGGAATAATCATAAAACGGATCAGTGACACATCCACCAGGATGGAAACCAAGCTAATGGCATCCAAGCTACTTCGAAAATTCCGCAAGGAGGACGTCCCTGGAGGGGGTTTTGCAGTAGCAACAGAGTAACCAAAAAACACCATGCTCAGTTGGGTGCCATATTTAATGAAATTGTTCCTAGACAACTGCAAGGACGCACAGGACTTGGGGAAAAAGTTCCACTACTCCTGGTTAATGATTTTAATAGCACTAATTGGCTAGAAAGAGCCTCCCTACTTGTACTTATGTGACATAGTAGGACTTTTTTGCGTATCACGGTACACATTGATGGGAAGTACTTTGAACCCGAAGAGAAGCAGTGGAAATGCCATCACCTTTTCCCGATATCTCAATGACATACAATAAAACATAGCTAACACTTGGAGGATCACTCTAGAATTTGTCCCACAGTATTAAGGGGTAGCCAAATTTAGGACTACGCAGCACAATATATGGATCCAAGCACGCAGGGATCCAGAGAAAGAATGGCTTCAAATTCACTTCTGCATTAATGCAAAAGAAGTTGAAATGGAGATGAGAGACTAGTAGGATGATTGGAAGATCCCATTCATCACCAAGGATATGCCCAAGGTAAAA